>JAINUG010000004.1:8396665-8916665 GCA_029706075.1 Aldrovandia affinis
ATTCCACAGCGCCAGTCTGCCAAACTTGTGTTACCTTAGTATGTTTCTTTTACTATGTGGCACATCTTTGCTCCCCACTTACTAATTTTTTTGTTAAGTGTGAAAGAAGGTGCAAACCGTATATAAAATGTATGTTTTGTTGAGCTATGTTAATGCCTGCCCTATATGCATGCTATTCTCTCTTTTTGCAAATTTCCTTGGGATATGAAAAGGCGCTACATAAATAAAATGTGTTGTTGTTGTTGTTGTTGTTGTTAATAATAATAATGACTATAATAAACCATGTCTGTGTGAGTAAAAGCACAGCAGTAACGATTAGAGTTTTAGCTGGCTTCCCATGAGCCTTTGCATGTGAATGGAGCTCTGTACAGTTCAGACTCTGTCTGACGGCTCTGCTGTCTTGCTCAGTCGTGTATGAAGATCATCAGCCCCTGGAATGGGGACCTGGGGGCCCTGTAATCTGGTACGTGTGGGGATATAGCGTTAATAAGGATCCTGCTGCAGGCACGTGTGTTCTTACAGGGCCCTGATTAATCACACACCTGGCTCTCCAAATGTGTTAAATTAATAGTTTTACAGAAGTCTGGGGCTACACTGCACTTGGTCTAATCCTTCCGAGTCTGACGGTGTTTGTTCTATTCTCAAATTCACATAAGGGGGAGGAAGGGGGTGGGAAGTCGGGAGGCGACAGGTCTGATTAACCCCCCCAACCCCACTCTTAATTTTTTTTTACCAAGGTGAATGTCAGTGGCTGTTGTAATTAGGCGCGGGGTGCAGCGTTCACCCTCCTGGCAGGTATGGTTTTTACCAAAGTTACGCCCAAACGCACAGTGTGAAAGCCTGCCATTTGGGTTCCAGCGTATGGATGTTATTAAGGGACGAAAATCAGGAAGTAGACGGCTGGGTGTTTGATGTGTTTGGCGCTGGGAGGGGTCGTGGCCTCGTGAAGGGCACGGGAGGCGTTTGATCTAGCCGTGTGGATTAGACAGCGAGGTAAAGGCATTCCCAACATGCCTCTCTCCTAGGTCAGAAAGCTCCCCTGCCTGTGAAGCCTTTTATTTGTGGGGGGGAGAGAGAGAGAGAAGAAAGAGACACTTGGCCTGGACTAGCATCTGTCATAGGATGTCTTTGTCCATGATCCCCTTATTGACCATCTGCAGGGTCTGTATTAGTGCTTAGCATGCGCTGAACATGGAGAACAGAGAGCTCCATCATTAAGCAACAATAATGCTAAATGATTCTTCCTATCACAACTACTTTCCTCTCATACATACAGTATCTTATCAATTCTTTCTTTTTTGCTGTTTTCCTCCCCCATTTTAGCACCCAATTATACCCTCCTTTTCATGTCAATTATCCCACTCCCTCATATATCTTACGAGTTCGCTGCCATAGTTCTGATACCGGCAGTGACATGCGGCTGGGCACCACCTCCTCCGAGCTGGAACCTGCCAAGCCGTCACCGTAACTGGTATGCACGCACAGGGCCACTCCTATACGCAATGGACTCGCATTGGCTTCCCTCTCCCTACCCTGGGGCGGACAGCCAATTGCTGCCCCCTAGTGTCACTCCTGGCCAGAGCCGAAACTAGCCAGGCCAGTGGTCAGCATCGAATGTTGTAACCACTAGACCACCCGGGAGCCCCATACATACAGTATCCTGAACACTGAGTAAGACTGCCATGCAACATTAACCCCTGCCTGTGCAAATGACTCTCAGTAAAGCACTGCAATTTGTTCAGATCACTCACGACACTAGATTTGCCCATTTTTCATCACCACTTAATTATTCTCTCAAAATGTGGAGTGATGATCTTTGCAGTATACGTTTATATTCATTTAAACGTACACATCCTGTCATTTTCTTTTCCTGATTCCTGAGATGAACCCAACTGTAATTAAGAGGCTCGTTAGGCCCGTGCTCAGTTTAGTAACTGGAATGACACATAGCTGATGCTATAAACTGGGGAATGTGCTGGTGAAAGCACAGTGCGACGCTTGAAATTAGGGAGCGCCGCTTCTAAGGGACAAATGCTCATTAAATCACACTTCTGCAAATTGACTTTGTTGATTTTGTGACAGCTCGGCACTTAGCGAATGACAAAAATCGAACGTGAGGAGTTGAATTAGCTTCCATCTCCGATAGGATCTCCTCACAGTATCCAGAGCAAGAGAGCTGGGACGTTTGGAGCAAGCCACTCTATTATTTAGATGGTGTCTGGGCTTTTGCTCAGGCTGCCTGGAATGTTGGTTAGCTCTTTAAAATAAGCTGAAATAACAAAAGCCCAAACAATAGAAGCCATTCCCCGACTCATAAATTAAACCAAACATATGGCACACATCAGACATTTGCAAGTGAGAGAAGTACAGTAAGTGTGTGCATAGGTCCTGTGTGACATATATAAGATTGAAATAGCATAAAAATAATAATCATAATAATCATAAACTTTATTTTTATATCGGTTTTTAAACATTATGCACAAAACGTGTCTCAAGGATTGATAGAAATAATAAAAACAAAGCAAGGAGGATGAACGTCATCATTTACATTAATTTGTACATGTACATTTGTATATTAATTTATACTGAGTCTAATTTTTTGGGTATTGCATACCCCTGCAGAAACTATTTTGCAGAAAAAGTATTTTGCAAAAAGGTTAGCTGTATAAAGAAACAAAAAATCCAGCAGTAGGAACTGGGTTCTTCTCTGCCCTTCCAGGGAGAAAATGTGTGAAATAATTTGTTACTTTACTGGTACAAGCCAAAAAAATGATAAATTATGCTTTGAGAGATGATAAATAAAAATCTAACTCAGAGGTCAGAATGATTAAAAAAAACTAAAAATAGTTTAAAAATAAAAATATATTTTACTCAACTTTTCTTTTTATGAACTTTGTATTGCTGTCTTATTGCTGTCTTTTTATTCGTTTTTGTTCACTGTGCTACATTAAGTCTGGACCGGGGTAAGTCCAGTAAAAAAATGTGACGTGATGGTTTATTTTAGCTGCCTTCCCAAAGTCGCTCGTCGAAGATTTAATGCTGAAAGTCTCTGACACATTCTGGAACCCTTGGGGAAGAAGAAACAGCAAAAAAAGCCAAGAACACTCTTGAAATCTTTTGCATATGTGCTTGGAGGAGAGGCGTATCGTCGTCTAAATGTGTTCAGGAAATGTTTTCATCGCTGGTTTGCCAAGATCAACCTGTGTCCCTTTTTTCCTCCTGTAAAATGTCTCCCTCTTTCAGACACCACAATGAGAGACTGGACTTGCCGTCCATGGCCACACATTTTTAGGTTTAAAAACGTAAGTTCGGCAGGAAGGACAACACCTCCACTCCTCCTCGTTAACAATCAGCACAAGCGTATAATGAACTCGCTGACTTCTCTTCGTTCTGTGTTGCGATTTCCACATGCCCACCTCTCCCCACATCTCCTCCTTTCCTGTGTACTCAGGTTCCTCAGATTAGGGGATTGACCGACTGCAAGCCGCAGAGCATCAACCCAAGACTCCAAGAGCTGATCTCGTGATCTTCATGTGCGGACAAAGAGTTATCTATTTTGAGAGGAAAGGTGTCTCTTCCATAAACACAGGAGATAGTCACTGACGGATAAGTACAAGCATCCCCTCCAGTATAACAGATGTCTATTTTAGGGAGGTAAGCGGAAGGGCATCCAAACCTTGCCAGATGCCACCCGTTTAACAGACTCTTGTAAGAGCACCTGGATCCCCTCTGGGTTCTGGTTGTGGTTCACAGTGTCATAACCTTTGGTGGTCATCAGCTCATGGTTTCTACTCTCGTAGCAAATTTTGGCTATTAGTTGCAAACAAGGCCTGGCTATTTCTTTTATTTTTTCTTCTTTTTTTAAAATTTTTTTGGGAAAAAGTTTCCCTTCATGGCCTATTCAAAATCTGTGAAGGCTGTCCTCCTGTCTAATCGGCTTGGTGGTGGGTCTGCCACGTGGCGAGACAGTGGGGATGGCCTTTATGCGTTACCCCTCCCAAAGTGTGCCTGCTTTACATCTCTGTGCTTTTACGGAAATCTGAGTAACTGTGCGTAAAAAGAAGACACAGCGAGGATTAGCTTGTTAAGATTCTCATTCCCAAATGGTGACACAATGCCTTGCTTCTCCATGTAGGCACAGGACACCTCCTCTGTTAAAAGCCATCTCCTGATTTGGTTTCGGTGCATAACAACAGAGGCCAAATCCATCAAGAGGAGCAAATTAATTCCCTCCTGTGCCATTGATTTTGGCAGGCAGATTTCATACAATTATTTTTTGTTGTTTCTGATTTTTTCCCATCTTTCTTCAAATTTGGTAGCCAATTATACCCTCTATTTCAATTTACCCTCCCCCACAAGCCCACTGCTCGTCCTCGGAGTCAAGCCAGTTTTTCCCGTACAGGGACGCCTTTCGTGCTTCTCGGTGAGCTTGTGCCAGCGAGCCCTCCCCCCTCCCTCTGGGGCAGTCAGCCAATTGCCACCCCTGACGGGGTTCTCTGCCAGAGCCGAGGTTGCAGTTGGCAAATTGCATTCCGGGCGAATGCTTTGACTGTTACGTCACCCGAGGATTTCCTACACATTTATTACATATTAACAAAAAGTGAATAAGTGAATATTTACATGGCACATGAAATGTGCTGACATTTGTTTTGTCTGAGCCCTGGCAGAGGTGGGGCTTATCTTTATCTCTGTGGTGTTGAGCAGCTCGTGGCAAAAGCTCATCCTATCCCCGCCCCTACCCCCCAGAGAGGACACTGCCCTGCCATCGGCTCATTGCCTCAGTGCGACCTGTCCCATTGCTGTCCATTGTCCTCCATCAATTCGGGAGGGTGCACACAAGCAGGCAGGTTCTCTGACATACCTGCCAGTTTATGCATCTTTTCACTCCACTCCACTCAACAAGCTATATGGTTATTCCACTGGAGGACTGTACAAGTGACGCACCTAGTAGAGTCAGGCCACAGGTGCCAGATCGACCAGTGGGGTCGCTATTGAGCGATGGGGCAACCCTCGTCAGCCCTGAGACTCACGGCCGCTCAAGCCACAGACACAGCCAGGATTCAGGGGACGGAGCACTGCACTGAGAGCTGGTGCTTTTGCTGGATACGCTAGGCCATGAAGAGGCTATTTTATATTATTTTAAACTCTTCGGGATGACTCAGCTGGGCCTAGAGCCCACTGTCCATCCGGGTGTCACTGCCAACACCCCAACTGCAAGACCACAGAACTTGTGCTTCCTGCTGGAAACACAGATTAAAAAAAGACACAAGACTTATACTTGAGAGGAAGAGCGTAAAACATCTTTTACACTGTTTAACTTGTAAAATGTTGGAGTATATACTACTTAGTCAGGGGTAAAATGTAAGATCTTCAAGCAATATGAAGCCTGTGTCCTGGGGTGAGGTTGGCAGACCATATACTGCTGTGCAGAGTGGAGATGCACAGTGGCCCTATCACTTAGACAGAGGGCCCCGTTGGGACAGAGACACAATCTCTAAAACAATATTCCCTTTATTTTGGCAGTTGACACGTTGGGTTGAATTAAAGTGACCCTCTGAGGAAACCACCACCCAGAACGATGGGCCACTTCAATAGGGAATGGAAAACCGTATTTATGTTCACATAGCCGATCACTATGGTTCGGGAGTAGACGCAGAGGAGGTGTCCAGACACCGTGGTTAAAAAATGTGTGTGTGTGTTTTTACTTCACTTGGTTAAATTGCAGCAGATTGTTGCTCTCATTTATTTTTTTCCATGACCGTTCTGGAGCCCCAAACCCGAGAAACGCCTGGGAGCAGATTGTATTTCTCATGCAAACCGAAAATCTCCAACCGTACAGTATATGAGTTTGCTTAGAACTCCGCACCTCAAGATTGCTTCAGTCGTAGTGCTGAAAGTTGCTAGCGCATTAATGTTTATTATATCATATTCTTCAAATATTTCTTTTTCCATTTTGCTGAGGCCCCTCGGAGGTCCCTAGGCCCTAGTTTGGGAACCCTTACTACAACAGTTCTTGCTGCAGTTTTCAGATCAGGCAGGGGCACTTTCGGCAACCTCTGAGCCTGCGGAGACCAAGCAAGAGACGGGCGTCCCGAGTCAGTGCCGATAACTCCGTGGAGCCTGAGCTAGAGATGAACTCAGGGGAGCTACATTTTGATAGCTTTAATAACCCAGGAGGTGATGTCAGTTTACACCTGCACAGCTGGTCTGGTATAAATAATAAATAATAATCCCTGCCTGATTAGTGCCTTCCCCACCGTTTGATGAGATTCGCGTTTGATTTGATTGTTCAGCACTCATCCCTGTAATGGCTCTCGGCACAGAGCATTCCGGAAATCGCTTCAGATCAGGCCAGAGCATCGTGGGATATGGGCTGTCTGTGGTGAGAAGTAACTTCCCTCCAAACTTCTCTTGCAAATCCTTCCAGTACAGTTGGGGGGGGCAGTGTTTGACCAACAAAGGAACATCTCATGTACACAAATGCCCCAAACAAATTTTGCAGGCTTTTTTTTCTTATTTCCTTCAGCGCAGTGGCTTCCCCTCCCAAAACCATGAAAAAGCTGAACAAACAGCACAGAATATTTTCAGATTTAGCCTGTGATGAATGATTTTCCCTTTTGTGAATAGAGGCGGAATCAGATTTCAAAGCGGCTCACAGATCCGGGCTGGAGAGTACGAGCTCCTCCATCAGCGACTGCTGCCTTTGGCCCATTTCAGGGGCCCGAGATGACAGCGAGATCAGGACGATTAGGAAAAGCGAGAGTCACAGGGAGGGGGGGGCGCTAGATATGTTATCAGGTTAGTTGAATATGTTTGTCAGGAAAGTTGACAATGCTAAGAGTACAGCCGATTCTAGTACTCCTTGATGTAAGAGTGATAATTATATGTCTGCTCAATACATGTAATGAAATTGGCTGGTGAGTTATTCAACCTATTCTCTCTCAAGAGCAGGGGTCAGCAACTACACTTGGTCATGGGCCAAAACATTTTTGAGTATATGGTGGACGGGCCAAATCATTACAATAACTCAATCACTGCAAATATATATATTTTATTTTTCTATAAAGATAAATAATGAAAAGTATATTTTTGTGCTATCAAACCTGTCAAGTACTCAAAAAATACACTTAGTGTTACAAGACATCTAGGATATTTGTTAGTAAAACCTGTTGAAATAAAAAATATTTTTAGTTCACTTAACGTTTTTTTCCTCTCTCTCACTCTACCAGTTTAAAAAGGGCCAGTTTGGCAACAGGTGGGATGGCGATAGAACAAGGTTGAAAAAAACGTACGTGGTTTATCACAAATAAAACTTTGATAACATGACAAACCTTTTCTCTCCCATTGACTTGCATTTTTCGTCCCTAGCGCTTTCACTTTGAGGAAATATTATTAGTTAATAGTTACTAATACTATTTCCATTTTTTGTTTGTTGTTTGCTTTTACTGCTTGCTCATTTACACAGCACTTTCCATTTGCTGGTGTGCTTTGTTTGTGCATAACAACAGTAACAGGTTAGATGTAGCGTTAGCTAACGCAATAGGCCATTATAAAATTATAATTATAAAAACAGGAGTCCGTTTGCAAGGCAGAATTTATTTTTAAGCATGCCACAAAATTGCCACTCAGGCCGCTAAATTGCAGAGTCTAGAGTGTCTACAGTTTGTGAGTTTAAGATTCATGCAATCTGATTGGTTCTAGCCAGTTTTAGCAAGTCTTATGTAATAGGTCAGTGGTTGAGTTGATTTGGGCACCACCACCTATTGGAGCCCCACCTACATGAGGTCATTATTTGTCAGAAAATGTAACTATTGGTTTGTTAGCAAAGCAGATTTG
This sequence comes from Aldrovandia affinis, assembly GCA_029706075.1. NCBI lineage: Eukaryota > Metazoa > Chordata > Actinopteri > Notacanthiformes > Halosauridae > Aldrovandia > Aldrovandia affinis. The sequence goes on from JAINUG010000004.1 coordinate 8,404,502, forward strand.
CTAATATGTTATATAGCAACTCACACCCCAGAATTTGGGTGAACTTATCTCACATCAGAGCAGTCTGGTCAGGCTCATAGTTCCGTAAGGTTATGGGCCTGACCAGTAAGGCTACTCTCCTCTAACAATTCAGCGTGCCACTAGGTGATGGGTCAAGACAGGGACAGGACAGAGAGGACAGGTCCCCCACCTGAACACAACACCCAGAGTCGAATTAATCACTTTCGTCATATGCTGTTTCTGCCAGCAGCATTGTGTCAAGCAAGGTTTGGTATCTTCCCCAGTAGAAGTGGATGCTTTTCTGTTCATTTGTGTGCGACCCAAGAGTAATTTAAATTATGTGGTACATTTCTGCCTACTTCAGTAAAAAAATGAATTAATAATTAAAAAGAAAAAATATTCAAATAAAGACAGGGTCAGAGTGTGGTCTTGGTGTGGATAGAGAGTAGGCCTTGGCCAAGCCATAATCACGCAGACTGCTAACTCTGTGGCTTCCTGTGGCACTGGGCTTGTTTTCAGATTTTTTTTCATCCAACAACCTCAATTATGATTCGCTTGGAGACATCACATGGAGCATCAGCACCAATCAGAAAAGAACATGTTGGGTGTTGTCTGAATTGTATTCTTGTCCTCGTTCTTTCTCAGACATCTGTGGCAGGGTTTGTTCAGGACACCTCTTAGAATGGAGTAATCGACGGGCTTCAGTCCAGTCATTCAAACGGTGCTGGACCGGAACAAAGCCACACATTCCCACTCTCCAAAATACAGCTTTACTCCCCTATAACCACGGAAAGCAATTATGTTCAGATCTGGGTCTTGAATCCATCCTCATGCACATTCTTAAATCCCATGCAAAAACAAAGGTTCTTCTTGTTGTTGTATATTTTGATTAAAACAAAATTTCCAGCTGGACTATTTTTTGTTAAATATGATGTGGAAGTTTTAAACCAAAGGCCATAATTGTGGTTTCTGCATTACTGAAATCATATCCAGAATCTGAAATACAAACGATTGAAGACCTCTATTTATTTTTTTAAATAATGTTTTTTAGAGACTTGTTCGTTCTCAGTACCTGAAATCTTTCTGTGGCACTCACACATGTTGAAAATCACAAAAACATATGCATGAGCTATGAAGTTATTTTTAATTGTTCTCTTTTTTTGAAAACAATTCTTGTGAAATGAATCATTAGGAGCTGCGGTCTGTGCCTTTCTACGGCACCATTTCAACCGCTCTCATTTATTTAAGGGTTTCTCTTTGTGTCTATTCTGCTCCGGTGACCTCAACACAACCCGAGTGGGAGTGACATTAGGGAGAGAAACAGTGAAGACATAACCCAAGGGTTTTATAGTAGTTTTGAATGGAAAAATATCCTGCGAGACTCAGACCCTCACAAAACAGCCCTGAGGTTTTCCTCCCTGCACCTCCCCCCACTCAGGGACTCCTTATATGGGAATATGTGGAGATTGAGCCAAGGAAAAATTCAACCTCCTGACATTCAGATCCCCGGAGGTAAATATTGGTGCAGTCTAGTCAACATGCAAGTCCACGTACAGAATATCTACAACCGTACATTGTGTACATAGAGTGTGAGGTTTTTGAAAAATTCCACCAGCTGTCTTTGGATCTGTCTGACAACGTGCGTCCACTAAGGACTGGTGGCGTCATTGCTCGATTCCACGCCCACCCCATAACCCCCTCCCCACGGATTCAAGACAGGAGTATGATTAGTCCCTGTATAAGGCCCCTGGGATGATTTGCCCAGCAAAACAGTCACGTCTGTTCACAGGAAGTTATTCTGCCATGAGATTGTGAAATGTTCAGGGTCAACACCCTCTTGGGCAACGCCGTTTTCATCAACAGCTGGCCTATTGCGACCTAGAGCCTAAAAATGGAAGGTTGACGGTAACCCAATAGGCAGCTGTTTATCTAATCTTTTACAGTCAGCGCATTAGCATGTTTCTGGGAGAGCTTCAATTACTGTTAACTTATTGTTATCTTCAAAGGCTGTAGCGATGGCATGCTGTCCCTTTTCACACACTCTGCATCTCTCTTATGAGTCTCATCCCACAGCAGCAGCTGCCAAAGACACAGAAGCTACTGTATGTCCGAGAACAAAAGAAAAGAGTCCAGTTGTAGCAATGGACTAATAATCCCTGGTAATAAACCTTTGTCACAATAATCATAATAATCCGATAAACTGTCATCATGACGATTATTATCATTACGAAATATGATGATGATTTTTAAATTATTATTATTATAGCTTTCATTTTTACATATTACATCTCCATTTATACAGATGTATGTTTGTTGAGGCAATTAAGGTTAATTGTATATCCTATATTGAATAATTGAATTGAATAATCCAGGGTATTCTAAGACTCCGGTAAATGTAGAAGCCTGTAATCCAGATGCATGAATCTTTCTGACAGGGAGCTTTGGGTCCAGGGATGTTTTAAAGGGCAAACATTAGAGTGCACCAGTGTGCCAAAGACACCGTGCACCGTTGAAGAGACTTTCCGTCCCTTTCGCTCTTGAGCGCTGATGCTCATAAGAAACAGCCCCGCCAGCAGATATAAGATCCGACTGTCCCTGCGTTAGTTTGGAGGGGCACAGCAGGGTCACGTGTTCCCCAGCAACAGGGAGTCCGGCCTGGGTCTCCGCTGTGCCCTTCACGGTCGGTCGAGTTCAACCACGCGCGCTAATCGAGTGGCATTCAGTGAGCCGCGAGGCCGCCCCAGGTTTTAAAAATGCCAGGGATTCTATTGACCGCATGTTAGGATCCACGTCTCGAAATAAGCTCAGATACAAGCCCCTTTGAAGGTCTGATTTATCGCTACTCTTTTGCTTGGCAAGTCACCCTTATCTTGGGGTGACTTACAAAACAGACTTTTTTGGGGTACAATATCCACTTGTGTGCCTGGATATTTAGCAAAGCCATTCAGGCTAAGCACCTTGCTCAGATGGTGCAATGCCACTGCTGCACCTGGGGATTTAATACCCCAGCCTTCTGGTCTGGGAATTGAACCTGCAACATTCTGATGAGAAGCCCAACTCATTTGTGTCACCCACCTTTCGTCTTTGGAAAATTGTGAAAACTTTCAGTTGTTGTTGGGTGTCAAACATATCCTTAATTAATTTTGGTTTGCGAAGTATGATCTGGACCTTATTGCAACATAGCTGGAAAGCTGTGGTTCGGAAGTGGTTAAAAAAAGGTTGTGAAATGCTGCTACATCGTTGTTATTCACCACTAACCTTACTGCTAAATTTTAATAGGTTGCAATAACGTTTTGTGCTAGCTGCAGGGAGAATGGCTCAGATGCTGTTAAGCAACCTCTTATCACAGAGAATACCAAGATGCCAGCAAGGTGTGGTAAATTGCCTCCTCTCCTTTGGATTTTCCCTGGTTATGCACACCAACAGAAGTGTAAATGTTCTTCACATCTACAGGGAAGGAATTTCCTTTGCTAACCAGAGCATGGGCCCGTGAACGCTTTCAGCATAATAAAAGCGAGGGATCAGAGACCTCCATGTATTTTCAATCTCTTCCATGTTGAAAACTTTTTCTCTTTTTTTCCCCGAGTTAAAACATGCCACTCAGCAAAAAAAAAAAATCATTTCTCATTTATAATCCCCCCCATATCCATGGCAATGGGACCGCATCAGATATGCCCTGTGCTCTGATGGCCCGCCCCATCTCCAGCTGCATGTCAGAGAAAAATACAAACAAACATCTCTGGAGGAGTTCCCACAGGCCCACATACACTGCCAGGGTTGGAGAAATATGCATTCCAAACAATGCCCCCCATCCTCCTGTATAGCCCCTGTTATCAGAGGATATCCTGTAAATCACATTTGTTGACAGGGCTAAACTCATTGATTACATTTTCTTTTGGCAGATCGGCATATACTGACCCACAGGACACCAGCAACACCAGAGTACAGTGTGAGAGTAGCACCAGAAGAAGAGGTCAGAGTTCCAGTGCAATCTTTATGAATGTGTTATGAGGCTAGAAGAGAGAATGCAATGATTTCTACTGAACCCTGTAACTGATAGAGATAACTAATGTTCCACTGAACTGAAAACAGTGTTTTTTTTGCACAGTATGTCGCTGTAGACCTTGAGATGACGTTAGCTGACCTGTGGAATGGGCGCTCCTGTCTGGCAGCAGGGGCTGGCAGATAAACAGAAAACACAAAAGGGTCAAATGAAGAAGCAACAATTTTTTCCACATATTTAAAAATGTGTTGATGGCTATGTACACCACTAGTCAAAAGTTTTAGAACACCCCGGTTTTCCTGTTTTTACTGAAATTTAAGCAGTCCAGTGAATAACCTGAAATGGTACAAAGGTAAGTGATAAACTGCCAGAGGTAAAAAAATATATATAAAAAAACAACGTTTAGGTTACCAAAAACTGAAAAAGAATGTCAATTTTTTGGCAGTGAGTAGTTTCCTACACCATCAAAAGCCACTTGGAAACTGGAGGAAACTCTAACAGGAAGAGGTCTGGCAGACCCAAAGCCACAACAAAATCAGAAGACAAGTTTCTGAGAGTCAACAGCTTGTGTGATAGGCAGCTCACAGGACAACAGCTTCAAGCACAGCTTAACACTGGTCAAAGTAAGGAAGTCTCCGTTTCAACTGTGAAGAGAAGACTTCGAGCTGCAGGTTTGACAGGTCGAGTGGCAGTAAGAAAGCCATTGCTAAGATGGCAAAATAAGAAAAAGAGGCTTGCCTAGGCCATGAAGCACCGCCAGTGGACTACTGAAGACTGGAAGAAGGTCTTATGGACCGATGAATCAAAATGTTTACATTTTGAAAGGTTTTTGTAGGCCGTCGAGTAGGCGAAAGGATGGTTCCTCAGTGTGTGACACCAACTGTCAAACATGGAGGAGGAAGCGTGATGGTCTGGGGCTCTTTTGCTGGATCCAGAGTCGGCGACTTGCACAGAGTGACTGTTAACCCACATTAACCCATTACTTGTTCCCTGAAAAGGGCCTTTTTTATAACTCTGAAATGTACATTATTTTTCAGTTTTTGGTAACCTAAACTTTTTTTTTTTAACCTCTGCCAGTTTACCGCTTACCTTTGTACCATTTCAGGTTATTCACTGGACTTGACCTGCTGAAATTTCAGTAAAAACTAGAAAATGGGGCTTTTGACCGGTAGTGTATATACAGTGCATCAGGAAAGTATTCACAGCGCTTCACTTTTTCCACATTTTGTTCTGTTACAGCCTTATTCCAAAATGGATTAAATTCTTTTTTCCCCTCAGAATTCTACACACAGTACCCCATAATGACAAAGTGAAAAAAGTTTTTTAGAAATTTTTGCAAATGTATTAAAAATAAAAAACGAAAATATCACATGTACATAAGTATTCACGCCGTTTGCTATGACACTCAAAATTGAGCTCAGGTGCATCCTGTTTCCACTGATCATCCTTGAGATGTTTCTAGAACTTCATTGGAGTCCACCTGTGGTAAATTCAATTGATTGGACATGATTTGGAAAGGCACACACCTGTCCCACAGTTGACAGTGCATGTCAGAGTAAAAACCAAGCCATGAAGTCCTAGGAACTCTCCATAGACCTCCGAGATAGAATTGTGTTGAGGCATAGATCAGACCTTTATGGTAGCACTTGGCATTCAGGCCAAAAAGTTCAATTTGTGTCTCATCAGACTGGATAATCTTTTTCCTGATGCTCTTAGAGTACCATTTGGCAAACTCCAGGTGGGCTGTCATATGCCTTTCACTCAGAAGTAGCTTCCGTCTAGCCACTACCATAAAGGTCTGATTGATGGAGTGCTGCAGAGATGTTTGTCCTTCTACCAGGTTCTCCCATCGCTGCAGAGGAACTCTGGAGCTCTCTTAGAGTGGCCATTGGGTTCTTGGTCACCTCCCTGACCATGTCCCTTCTTGCCCGGTTACTTAGTTTGGCCAGACGGCCAGCTCTATGAAGAGTTGTGGTGGTTCCAAACTTATTCCATTTCACAATGATGGAGCCCACTGTTCTCCTGGGTGCTTTCAATGATTTGGCAATGTTTTTATACCCTTCCCCAGATCTATGCCTTAACACAATTCTATCTCGGAGGTCTATGGAGAGTTCCTAGGACTTCATGGCTTGGTTTTTACTCTGACATGCACTGTCAACTGTGGGACCTTACATAGACAGGTGTGTGCCTTTCCAAATCATGTCCAATCAATTGAATTTACCACAGGTGGACTCCAATGAAGTTCTAGAAACATCTCAAGGATGATCAGTGGAAACAGGATGCAGGATGTTAAATTTTGAGTGTCATAGCAAACGGCATGAATACTTATGTACATGTGATATTTTCGTTTTTTATTTTTAATACATTTGCAAAAATTTATAAAAAACTTTTTTCACTTTGTCATTATGGGGTATTGTGTGTAGAATTCTGACAAAAAAAATGAATGTAATCAATTTTGGAATAAAGCTGTAACATAACAAAATGTGGAAGAAGTGAAGCACTATGAATACTTTCCGGATGCACTGTATATATGTGTGTGTGTGTGTGTGTGTATATCAATGTCTATGGTGCTATATATACAGGTAACTGTCAAAATAAAGGAAACACTAGTAAATTAATAATACAAAACCAATAAATACAAAGCCATACAAAGCATTTATATCCTGGTGGGAGTGGTCTCTTCAGGATGACAATTCCCCCGGGTATGAGAGGTCACTGAATGATTTGATGAGCATGAAAACGATGTAAACCATATGTCTCAGTTGCCAGATCTCAACCCAATTTAACACTTAATGGGAGATTCTGAAGCAGTGCCTGAGGCAGCATTTTCCACCACCATTAACAGAACACCAAATTATATAATTTATCATGGAAGAATGTTGTTGCATCCCTCGAATAGAGTTCCAGACACTTGTAGAATCTATGCCAAGATGCACTGAAGCTGATCTGGCGGCTCGTGGCAGCCTAAAGTGTATATATATATATATATAAATAAATGTAGGGTGATTTGCATTGCTTATGTTTTTCCAACTCATTTTCACTTAAGCAATAAGGTTAATCAGGTTAAGTGCCATGCTGAAGAAGTGCAGTGCCTGGCCAAAGAGCTACACCCATTCCCTTATTTAAATTACTCTATTCCCCATTTTTCTTTACAAGTTAAGCTTGCACAGACTCAGAGGAAGACATTTCATGTGCAGCTTTGTACAGGTAGACTGTGGATGCCCAATTTACCAGCGGGAGTCCATGTTGTGCGACGAGACACGGTCATCCCTGCCGAATGAATCCTTCCCTCCCTGGGCAATGCTACCACAAATAATGCGTTGCCACGTGGGGCTGCTGGCCAGTCGGCACTGGCACAGTCTGGATTTGATACCAGACCGTGAAGCTCATCCACACACTAGAAGAGTGCCTTAACAGCATGCAGACTGTGGGGCTCATCCACACACTAGAACAGTGCCTTACACCATGCAGACCATGGAGCTCATCCACACACTAGAACAGTGCCTTAACAGGATGCGGACTGAGGGGCTTATCCACACACTAGAACAGTGCCTTAACAGGATGCAGACCGTCGGGCTCATCCACACACTAGAATAGTGCCTAGGATGCGGACCAAGGGGCTTATCCACACACTAGAACAGTGCCTTAACAGGATGCAGAATGTGGGGCTCATCCACACACTAGAACAGTGCCTTAACAGGATGCAGACCGTGGGGCTTATCCACACACTAGAACAGTGCCTTAACAGCATGCAGACCGAGGGGCTCTTCCACACACTAGAATAGTTCCTTAACAGGATGAGCCACCCAACAGCCCCTCCCCCATGTTTTGGTTCTCACTCAGTTTGGAACGGTCGATGGTATTCCCAGGTCCACATGCGGAAAACCTCGGCAGATGGAATTTTGCCGCTGGACGTTGTCACGGCACCACAAACCCAGACCCGGGATCCTATCCAAGACCCCCCCACCCCCTCCCCAGGCGGAGCTTTCACACCTCACAGCTTTCACAGCGTTGTCCGAGTTTCAGCATACAAGACAAGCTGGAAAGAAAGATTTCAGGAGATCACTCTGAGCAAGGGGGGGGAACATCTGTTATGAATATACCTGTTATATAAAGGGGGAAAGTGGGGTGTTTCTTCTGGGTCCCTGACAGGGGGTCAGGGGAAAGTTCAGGGGCTGCGCCGAGTTAAATAAAGGCATGAAATATTTCATTGTATCCAACTGTATTTTCACAGCGTTGTCAGACGGCTCCCGAGGACAGGCATGAGCTCTAATGGGATTACGCGCAGCTATTTCAGACATAGCCAGAAGAAAATACCCTTCAGGACATACCCTTCATGTTTCATCGGTGTGAGAAGTGCTCAATTTTACATACCGAGGACACGATAACACTGACACGGAGATGTGAGCGTTAGCCACACAGTGCCTGCATTCTTATTTAGAGTCTGCTCATGGGGGGTGCTGGGTGGCTCATCCAGTTATGGTGCTGTTCTACTGTGTGGATGAGCCCCACGGTCTGCATCCTGTTAAGGCACTGTTCTAGTGTGTGGATGGTCTGCATCCTGTTAAGGCACTGTTCTAGTGTGTGGATGAGTCCACAGTATGATATCAAATCCAGAGCATGCCAATTCCAACTGTGTCCAGCAGCCCCAGTGGGCGACACATAACTGGCAGTAGCATTGCTCAGAGAGGGAGGGATAGAGTCAGCTGGATTGTCCGTGTCTCATCGCACACCAGCGACCCGCGCTGGTCAATCAGGTACCCATATTCTGCCGGTGTAAAGCCGCACATGAAGTGTCAGGTGTGGAGGTTGAAGTGAGCACGGATTAAGAATTCTTATATTATGTTATATATATTCTAATAATTATATTAGAATAAAAAGGGTGAACATTTTTAAAATATATTTTTTTCAAAATTAAAATTTGCAGTGGTAACTGGTTGAGGAAACTGCAGTCTGTTGTTTGTACAGTTTTTTTCATTCACTTCTCTGTCTGACGAGAAGGAATAAGAGGAAACATGTGGGGGGGAAAAGATTAAACTCAAATGCCATCCAGTGACTCATCCTGCTAAAGCATCTGGGGTGGTACCAAATCCTCACTGTGCCTGTGCCAGCACCCCACAGTGTGGCACATAACTGGCCATGGCATCACCGGTCGATAGGGCGCCTGCAGTCTGCCTGCACCAGCTGTATATCAAAGTGCCCTCCTCTGTTGCGATGACTCTGCAGCACAGCTGGTGGACTGCGGAGTACAAAGAGCCAGGGGCTGACACAACGCCCATCGTAGGGTAGCTTGTGCTCCCTCAAATTGACAGAGGATGCTGCAGTGATGGGACAAGCCTACATATACAACTGGGCATGTCCAATTGGGAGAGGAGGAATATTGGTTATAAAAGATGTCAGTCCACTGTGGCGGTATTTTCACACCCTGCTCTATGCTCCTGTTTCAGCTGTAAGGTGTGTTAATTAGTTAGGTGTGATTAAGTTGTTGATTGAACCCAGTAATGGGTCTAACCCCACCTGTTAGTCATCAGCCAAGAGTTTAGATCTTGAAGTGGGAAACATGTTGGTGTGTTAAACATGTTAATTCAACATAATGTGAAAATATGGCTCGTAGATGCTGGGCAGCTGTCTAAAGTTGAATGGTAATTGCCATTGCTAATTTGCTTGAGGAGCCAATCTATTTATAGAGGCCTCCATAGCTGCACCACTCAGACCGCTTTCTTTCATACAATTGGTTGGCATGCTGACCAATCAGAGCAAATTGTCACATAAGTTAAACCATTTTCAGCTCGAGCTCAAAGTGCACACCGCAGCAAGCTACACCTTCAGGATCTCAACTTTCCATCCCTCTCTCTGCTGAAAATGAATAGCTTTTGGGGAAATGGAGCCGGGGGATATCACATTAGTGTAAATCCACTCTGAGACTCCTGCTCCAGGGCTCTGGCCCCAGGGACATACCTCAGCCAGCCTTTCACACGCTCAGCGAGCACGGCGAACCGGGGCCAGACCACACCGGAGATGGTCCGCAACCGAGACTTAATAGGCCTTTGTCTGCACTCTTGGCAAGTGTCGAGCATGAGTTGAGAACAACCGCCACTGTGGCAGAGGAGAGGGTGAGCATGCGCGCGCCTCACAAGAACAGTCAGGCGTGAGCTTCACCAGGGCGGAAACATTCTGGGGTAAGTAGGAGGACCCGTGGAGGCCCGGCTCAAGGCTCCCTCATCCTGCCCCTTTGCCAGGGTTCCCCTCATACCCATGGCCCTTGATCAGGCCCCTCCCCCCTCACCTCAATAAGCTGGTGGGGGGGCAGTTGATAACTTTCCCCGAGGTGGATGGTTGGGTCACCACATTTACATGGTCAGGCCCCAGCCCCTGGGAGAGAGAAGGGGTGAGATGTGACGGTCAATAATGCTGAGGTGTGCAGTGGGTTTCAATGTTTCAAAGTGACCCATTCATAATAATGGCTGTTGACTGGAAGACATTCACGAAGCCATCTGCCTTCCCCTCTCCTGTCATGTCATCAAATGCCACCAAGTCTAAATATAAAAACAGAGTCATGTTCTTGAGTCAAAGTCACCTCCTTCTACGGACTGGCCTTAATACTTCCTTCCAGTCAAATCTTTCTCAGTTGTTCAGCACCTGCTGCCTCTCCAAACTGGAATATGTGTGATGTGAACAGATCAATTATTGTATACATAGGCGCCGATTTATGTTTCTGCCCGTGGGTGCCGCGCAGCGTATGCTAGGTGGAGTTTGCTATCAAATCAATGTAAATTTGGCTCCGTGCATAATTTTCCCCGTGGGTGCTCGGCCTTCTCCGTGGGTGCTCGGGCCCCGGAGCACCCACGGGATCGGCGCCTATGATTGTATAACATTTCTGCATCATACTGCTTTCTCCTCTGCCCATATGTAGTGGGTCAGATGGACAATAGAACCACGCTCCGGGTGTGCTTCTAGCCCTCTGTGGATTTTGCGGGCAGATTCTGTCCCGGTAAGAAACAAATGGGTAAAAACCCACTCAGCAAGTTTTTTTAATGTCCTTTTTTAAAACCATATGAGCCATTCAGAGACAGAAACAGTGATAGCTGTGAATCTTTGATTGGATGACTCGCCCCACTCAATAGGTGTTTGGATACTTCAGCAGAATCGCACAGAAGCAGCCGCTTCAAGCTGCTGAGTGGCTATGAGCATTCCCTGTACACTCGTTACTGAAAGAGAGTTCAGCATGTTAAATGATAAATGTAAACTATGATAAAGAAGGCAGTTATTGCAAATGTGAACTTCACCAAGGGGGAAACAATGGAATGGAATTTTAGTTTTCCCTTTTTGAGGTAGGGAGGTAAAAAAAAAAAAAACATGCATGTGTAATTGTGAACCACAGGCAAAGGGCAGCCTGACCCATTTGAGTCTGGAATGCATTTCCTCAGAGTGTGAGAGCTGAGGGAGAGAGAGCACACTGGGAGTATTAGCTGGGAGTATTCTCAAATACGACAGAGTCCCATGGCTGTTCTCCCAAGAGCTTTGGGCCTCACATAAACAAGCTCAAAAACAGGGCCTGAGCTTGTCTCAGTGTGGCTGTAGAGTTCCTGGACATTCCCTAAACACAGGAAGCCGCCCCAGATTGGTGGACCTGATAGACGCTCACTATCATCCTCGCCAGTCAGACGAACAGGCAAGGCAGGAGAGTTATACACATATACAAACACCTCCCCATTACTGGAAGCTCTCACAGAGCGGAGTCACAATCTTTGATCTTCTTATTTTCTGCCCCTTATTTCCCATTTTTATCTTCCCTGGGAGACTGGGTAGTTCTTCCTCTTAAATAGACCCATAATTACAACCTCATGCTGCAACAGAAAGAAGAAGTGGGGGAGGAGGGGGGAGAGAAATAAAATATTGGACTGCGTTACCTGAGCTTGTATTGGCTTTGGCTCAACCACAACAAGGGCAGCCACAGGTCAACAGGTACTTCTTTCCTGACGTCTGGCTCACAAGCCACCGGTTGGATATTGGATTGCCGGGATTGCGTCTGGGTTTAGCCGTTATGGCCTGCGCCACGTGAGTCCTGCCGTACTGCCGCTGGATGAAATTGTGCTCCAACAAAAGTCTGATGGCTTTCTTCCACAAATAAAATGAAGCCATTTTAATTCATTTGTGGGTGACTACATGTGGGGGGTGGAGGGGTGTCTTGAATGACGCAGCGCAAACATTTCACCATTTGCACCATAGATAGATATATAGATATTATACTATATAAATATAGTGCATTTCCCTACCCGGCAATAAATATATTTTTATTTCCAAACATTGACAGCCTGGATTTTCTTCAGTTAAATGTTTTTCCCCCTGCAAGGGATCAGATTTGTAAAATAGCTTGAGTATTAGAGTATATACAGGTAACTGCCAAAATAAAGGAAATACCAACATAAAGTGTCTTGATGGGGCCACCACGAGCCACCAGAACAGCTTCATTGCACCTCGGCATAGATTCTACAAGTCTGGAACTCTATTGGGGGTTATAATACCATTCTTCCATGAGAAATTCCATCATTGGGTGTTTTTTTGGTGGTGGTGGAAAACGCTGTCTCAGGCCCTGTTCCAGAATTTCTGATAAGTATTCAATTGGGTTGAGATCTGGTGACTGAATTGGCCATGGCATATGCTTTATCATTTTCATGCTCATCAAACCATTCAGTGACCACTCGTTCCCTGTGGATGGGGCATTATCATCATAGAAGAGACCACTCCCATCAGGATAGAAATGCTTCACCATTGGATGAAGGTGATCATACATAATTGTTTAGTATTTATTGTATGTACGTGTTTATTGGCTATTTAACACCAGAACCCTTCTTTTACTCAAATGTTTCCTTTATTTGGGCAGTTACCTGTATATCCACAGACTGGGGCAAATATAACTTTTTCATGTCAAACTCACAATGTAGTGTAAGCAACAAAATAAAAAGACAGTGCTTACTTTATCAGTCAAAGTTCATGATAAACAACAAAGTGGTTTTATTTGTGTACATGTTTGCCATTCAAGTAAGTTTGCATGTTCACATGCCCTTAATGAGCTGATTAGCGTTTTTGCTGTGAAGTATTACATGCATAATGAGTTAAGGCCACAAAAGACAGCTTAATTTCCCTCACAATAGATGCAAGGGTCCTACAGTTTTGTGCTGTATGACAGTACCCAATTATCAAGTGCAATTTGAATTCTTGGATTTCAAGCAAACTCATAATTATGTAGGATCATACATAATTAAATACATGAAATAGATCATTTACTTTTTTTTACTTTTTCGTTTTTGTGGCAGAAATGCAAAAATATATCATGCTGTGTCCTAAGGGATGACAGAGATGCCAGGACCAAGGTGCTGAATAATTTTAATTGCAGTGATTGAGAGACAGAGAGCATAATGTTTTCAAAGCACAGAGTTTCTTATTTCTTTGCTGAAACGTTGTTCACTGGATTAAAGGGGACACAATATTTTTTTCTCCGTTGTCTAGAATTTTTTCATTTTTCACTCCCTTCTTTTAGATGAAAATACAGAAATGTGAACCATTTCCTGAACTTCTCCTCTGGCTACCAATACCTTAGCACACCCGGCAAGTGACTTTAAAAAAATTAAACAGTGTCGTGGTCTAGACTTTCAAAAGAACTAATTTGTGGTTTTTGTGCACTTCAAAGCTGCGCTTGTTGAGCCTGTGCCTATTTTTACTGTTTCAGTATGCTCAATCAAAACATTTACAGATATCTCATAATGGAGCTTATTTTCATTCCCAGAATTCCACAGCAAATCCGGAATGCCACCACAGACTCTATCTGGCCACTACAGAATTAGAATAGAGGGAATCATGGGCTATGAAGATTGGTTCGTATTACAGCACAAATGCACATGGGTACACAGAGAACTTTGTAGGGAAATGACTGTGCGCTCCCTCTCCTAAGACAACACAAACATACTGTCAGTGTACAGTATGGTGACAGCCTGTTTCTGTTTTGGTTTACAACAACTTTTTCTTACAAATTAACTAACTTGTGGTGCTTTGTCATCATTTGAATTTCCTAAGACAGGGATTTTTGCATAATTTTTTGGTATAAAATAAACCTGCACACTGAATACAGGTATGTGATACAATATGCAACAAAACAGTTGGATATTTGTGCTGACATTGCTTCCCTGCAAGCTTGATATAAATGCAATGATGCACAGCTGTCCACCCTCAACCTGCTTTAATGAAAACAAACAGTTTGACATATTCTCAGGAGTAATAAAAAAAAAACTAGGAAGGAGGAAGGTTTACATGACCCCTGGCTTTAAAACCATGCAAGCGGTCCAAGTTTTCAGTCCAAAAGAGAATCCCTGGCCAAAAAACCTGCTGTTATTATTTTCACAACGCACAATTATTTTGTAAGGCCTTGTCTTACCAAAACAGCCTTCAAGCCACATTAAAACATTTTAATCAGAATAGTGGCTTTCCGCAAAACAAAACTAAACCTTAAAGAGGATTGGTCTGTCCTAAGCAAGAAAAACTCAGGCGGGCGGGATATCGGAACTTCAGCTCTATCTGTCCCTGCTACACAAGTACTGCAGAATTGTTCTGGTAGAAGTTTTGTTTTATTGTTTTGATGTAATAACATAATACTGTTCATGGTAAAAACAGTCCATTCAGCCAATCTAGACTCGTCATTTTGCCTCAAGAGTACTGTGCCAAGCCTGTCCTGGAAAGCTATTTCATCTATTTACAACTCTTACTCTGAAGAAAAAATACGTCCTCATTTCAGTGCAAAATTTTCCCTTAACTAATTTACTCCAATAATTCCAGTCTGGGTAGCCATGCACTGTATGGGTGATACAATTATATACAGTGCCTTGAAAAAGTATCTGGCCCCCAACACTTTTTCACATTTTCTTGTCTCAGATGCTGAATTTGAAATAAATTCAAATGGGATTTTTTTCCACTTATCTACAAAGCATTTTGCATCAAGTCAACCTAAAATAAAAAATCCAGAATTTTCAACAATTTACTAAAAATGAATAACAGACATTATCACATAAATAAAGTATTCATACCCTTTTATAGCCTAAATTTGCTCAGGTGAAATAAATTCTTGCTAATGATTTCACAATCATTTAACGGATTCCACCTGTGTAATCATTAGTGAATCACCTACTTTAAATTAATCTGGGAGGTCCCATCATCTTCTCTGGAGGCCGCAAGAAAATATTCAAAATGAAGACCAAAGAGCATTCTAAGCAAGTGAGGGATATTATTATAGAGAAGCACAGATCTGGGGAAGGGTACAAAAAAATTTCAAAGGCCTTGAAGATCCCTCGGAGCACCGTGCAGTCCATTGTACTGAAGTGGAAGAAATATGAAACTACCACACACATGCATAGATCTGGACATCCCACCAAACTCGGTTGCCGGACGACAAGGGGACTTCTTAGGAAAGCTACTTTGAACACAACTGTAACCCTGAATGAGTTACAGAAGTCAGTGGCTGTGATTGGAGAAGATGTACATGGGACAACAATCTCCAAGACATTCCACAAAAAGGGCTTCTATGGGAGAGTGGCAAAGAGGAAGCCGTTGCTGAAAAGAAACCATATTCTGGCACGCAAAGAATTTGCACAACGTCACGTAGGAGATACTGCAGAAATGTGGCAAAAGATATTGTGGTCTGATGAGACTAAAATTGAACTTTTTGGCTTAAATGCTAAGCAGTATGTGTGGCGCAAAGCCAACACTGCACACCAGTCAGGCAACACCATCCCCACCGTTAAGTATGGTGGTGGTAACATCATGTTTTGGGGATGCTTTTCATCAGCAGGGACTGGCAATCTTGTCAGGATTGATGGAAAAATGAATAGTCTACAATATAAATAAATCCTGGACAAAAAGCTCAAACTGGGTAGGAAGCTGGTGTTTCAACAGGACAATGATCCAAAGCATACTGCCAAAGCAACAGTGGGATGGCTTCAAATGAAGAACGTAGATTGGCCCAGTCAGAGTCCTGATCTCAACCCAATAGAAAATCTGTGGCAAGAATTAAGAATTGCTGTACATCACCGCACCCCATCCAACTTGACACAGCTTGAGCAATTTTGTAAGGAAGAACGGGCAAAAATTGCTCCATCACGGTGTGCAAAGCTAATAGAGACTTATCCAAGAAGACTTCTGGCTGTAATAAAAGCCAGAGGTGGTTCAACAAAGTATTGACTCAGTTTTGCTATTTTAATTTTGTTATAGTTTACTTTTTAATTTTCTTTTTCCGGGGACTCTGTAAAGAAGAATGTGTGTATCACAAATAAGAAATCCTAATTTAATGCATCAAAATCCCAGGCTGTGAGGAAAAATGTGAAAAACGTGTTGGGGGCCAAATACTTTTTCAAGCCACTGTATATAAAACATTATAAAATGTAAAAATTATAACATTTAAAAAATGTAAACCTAATGGAGCTACAGTATGTGTATTATTGAACACTGACCTCATACCGGTTGGCCGGCGATGCTTGATGTGACACGGTACAGATCAGGGCAGGTGTCACCAGTGTAAGACAATCCTAAAAACATCGTGCAAAGGTGCTTTAGAAGACCGGGAAGGACAAAGAAGACATATAGAGGCCTCAAACCATGCTCGAGTTTCACTGCGGTCAAGCTATCCACACCTCAGAAATGCAGAGTCAAACAATCTGCAAGTAACATTTATATTCGCATCATTACCATAGATTACGGTAACCTGTTGAGAACCGTGTAATGTCAACAGGGGAAGGACGCGACACTTGGCCAAGAGGAAAACTATATCTTTGCACTTGTGCAAACCGCTGTTTATTAAAAAATAAATTAAATGTATTCGTGAAAGTGCATGAGAGTATATTATTTTGTGATTCACTTAGATATAAATTATTTAATATATATTTATACACTGCCGGTCAAAAGTTTTAGAACACCCCCATTTTCCAGTTTTTACTGAAATTTAAGCAGTTCAAGTCCAGTGAATAACCTGAAATGGTACAAAAGGTAAGCGGTAAACTGCCAGAGGAAAAAAAAAAAGGTTTAGGTTACCCCTAGCTCCCTGGCCACAAATTTGCGTAATGTCATTGAAAAAGGTAATACAAAAAATAATAATTCCAGCTGGCCGCGCCAGAGTCAGCTCTGGCCGCACCAGAGTGCTCACCGGAGGGTGACGATTGGCTGTCGCACCCTCTATTTTTCATGTCAATACCCCCCTGGTATTGTGAGTTCGCTCCCGTAGCCCTGAGACCGGCAATGACAAAGGCGAAGTACTGCCTCCAAAAGCCAGCACTCGCCAAGCTGTCACCTGTAATTCCCGTACACAGAGCCACTCCTATACGCAGCAAACTCATGTCGGTATCCCTCCCCCCTCCATGGGGAGGACAGCCAATCGCCACCCCCGAACGGAACTCCCAGCCAGGGAATCAAACCCCTGGCCACAGTGGGCAGCCTGCACTCTGGGCAAGTGCTTTTACCATTGTAATAATCATCATCAGTTAATCCCCTTACTGTGTTAGCCTTTCAGTGTGATTACTTCCCACCCTGATTCTTGTTACTGGGACAAACTGATAAGTTCCTGATTGATTGGTAAGTTTTCGTCTTCTGAGGGAAATTTTGGTTTAGGCGTAATCACATACAAAGATGAGACAAACAATATATGAATACAAGGCGTCCGTATAAATGCTAAAAGACCCAGCACAAATGTGAGAAGGATTTTGCAATGCTACAGCTACACCACATGCTTCAGACAAATTGATTGGTTCCCCTGGCGTTATCAGGACGATCTGATTGGTGGAAATGCAGATTGACTCCTTTGAAACCCGCTGTCATGGCAGAAGGTGTCCGCTTTGCCAAGATGTGTCCGGGTGATGTAATCAGGTGATGTCATCGGAATTTTGGACTGTAGTTGCTATGCCAACATGACAAGCTCGCATTCCTGAGTGAGAAAACCCAATGTGTCCGGGTGATGTCATTTAGCTACGAATAAGCTGTACAGCTAAGTTAGCTGCCTTGCTACGAACATAATATATGAATTATAATATATAATTATGTGGCTAGCTACGAATAACAATTGCTTGCTCAGCTGTAAAACTAGCTAGCTGGCTAGCTACGAACATAATATATGAATTATATAGCCAGCTAGCTACGAAGATAATAATATGCATTGCCTGTTCAGATGTACAGCTAAGTTAGCTGGCTAGCTACGAATATAATGCAATGAACAGGCAATGCATCTTATTATCTTCGTAGCTAGCTGGCTATATAATTCATGTATTATGTTCGTAGCTAGCCAGCTAGCTAGTTTTACAGCTGAGCAAGCAATTGTTATTTGTAGCTAGCCACCTTCTATATATTTTATTCGTAGCTAGCTAGCCAGCTAACTTAGCTGTACATCTGAACAGGCAATGCATATTATTATCTTCGTAGCTAGCTGGCTATATAATTCATATATTATGTTCATAGATAGCCAGCTAGCTAGTTTTACAGCTGAGCAAGCAATTGTTATTCGTAGCTAGCCACCTTCTATATATTATATTCGTAGCTAGCCAGCAAACTTAGCTGTACATCTGAACAGGCAATGCATATTATTATCTTCGTAGCTAGCTGGCTATATAATTCATATATTATGTTCGTAGCTAGCCAGCTAGCTAGTTTTACAGCTGAGCAAGCAATTGTTATTCATAGCTAGCCACCTTCTATATATTATATTCGTAGCTAGCCAGCTAACTTAACTGTACAGCTGAACAGACAATGCATATTGTTATCTTCGTAGCTAGCTGGCTATATAATTATAATATAATTATATATTATAATTAATATATTATGTTCGTAGCAAGGCAGCTAACTTAGCTGTACAGCTTATTCGTAGTTAAATGACGTCACCCGGACATCCGGACACATTCTTCTGGGTTTTCTCACTCAGGAATGCAAGCTCATCATGTTGGCATAGCAACTACAGTCCAAAATTCCGATTAAATCACCCGGACACATCTTGGCAAAGCGGACACCTTCTGCCATGACACCTGCGTTTAAGGGTTCTGGCACAAAATGGCTACCATGCATCACCCAGGTGGGTGCTACACATTGGTGGTGGTCGAGGTGAGTTTCTTCCCCCTTCACTGTAAAGCACTTTAGGTTTCTTGAAAGGCGATGTATAAATAGAGATTTTATATTCTCAGTCCAAGCGAATGGTGGGTCCACAATGGGGTCACAATGGAGATTTTTCTTTATCAAACTAGACCTTTTGACAATTGTAAACAATTCTGAACACCAACTGCAAAGGTATATAGACAAATTTGCGGTGTAAATTGGAACAAAATGTCTATTGAATTACCCAGTATTTAAATGCTTCATAGCATAATGCCAATATACCCAACTTCAAGCATCTCTTACATTAGCAATTCATTTTTTTGCTCCAAATTCTGCATGATCCTTGTAATGCACTGAATGCAATTTTAATATGGAATTTAGAAGAAAATGCCCATGTAAGTGTCTAATAGTATAGTGCCTGTACTCAACTTCAAGGGTATCTTACACATACAATTACATGTTTTTGTTCAAAATTCTGCATGATCCATCAAGAGTGGTATTGTATACACCCCATGAATATGATGCAATATTCCTGTGGAATTTTGAAGAAAATGATTTTTGAATAGCCTAGGGTAAACGTCAAATATGATGGCGCCAAAACCCAACTTAAAGGATGTCTTATACATTCAATTAAAAATGTTTGATCCAAATTCTACAAGGTATTGGTCAACGCCATATTACAGCATAGGAAAACAACACCAACGGAGAAGAACAAGTGACATCACAAAATAAATTAATTCATGAGGCATAGCAAAACGAACAGTAGATGATGTAAATAAAATAAACAACCGATGATTTAAAGAAAATATGACAATAATATGATAAAAGATAATAGTTCAAATTCAGAACTGCCTATACTGACTGCTAGCTGATGACAAATTGGTCAATAGGTCAGCCTCATTTCATATCATTTGTATTTCAAACTCTAGTAAATAGGCTATGTAGCCTATAGTATATAGAATGTATATGCTATATAGAATATGTATTTAAAGTGCTGTCTGTATATACACCCATGGCCAAAAGTTTTGAGAATGACACAAATATTAATTTTCACAAAGTCTGCTGCCTCAGGTTTTATGATGGTAATTTGCATATACTCCAGAATGTTATGAAGAGTGATCAGAACTGGGGTCCGCGGTCGGAGACGATGTCCAGGGGAATGCCGTGCAGGCGGAAGATGTGGAGGCAGAGAAGGTCCGCTGTTTCAGAGGCAGTGGGGAGTTTGGGAAGGGCAACAAAATGCAAGGCTTTAGAGAAGCGGTCGATGATGGTGAGGACCACGGTGTTACCTTTAGACGGGGGGAGACCGGTGACAAAATCCAGGGCGATGTGGGACCAAGGGCGACCAGGAACAGGCAGGGGACGGAGCAAGCCAGCAGGAGGTTGGTGAGTAGCCTTGGACCGGGAACACACGGAGCAGGCGAGCACAAAAGAACGGGTGTCGACATCGATGGTGGACCACCAGAAGTGCCGCTTGAGCAGGCTCAGGGTGCGGCTGATGCCAGGATGACAGGCGAACCGGGAGGTGTGGACCCACTGAAGGACCTGAGATCGGACGGGGTCTGGGACGAAGAGTCGGTTCGGAGGGCCGGTACCTGGATCTGGATGGGTCTGCTGGGTGTCACGGACAACCGACTCGATCTGCCAGGAGACAGCGGCCACCACACAGGACGGAGGAAGGATGGTCTCAGGAGTAACGGGAAACACCTCGGGGACATGGAGACAGGAAAGGGCATCGGGTTTCACATTTTTAGAACCAGGACGAAAAGTCCGGTTAAAATTGAAACGCCCGAAGAACAGGGCCCAGCGGGCCTGGCGAGAGTTGAGACGTTTGGCCGTTTGGATGTACTCCAGGTTGCGGTGGTCAGTCCAGACGATAAACGGCTGCTCGGAACCCTCAAGCCAGTGGCGCCATTCCTCAAGGGCGAGCTTGACCGCCAGGAGTTCACGGTTCCCGACATCATAATTGCGCTCGGCAGGGGACAGGCGACGGGAAAAAAAGGCACACGGGTGGAGTTTCTGGTCCAGGGAGAGCGTTGGGATAACACCGCTCCCACCCCAGTGTCGGAGGCATCAGCCTCGACCACAAACGAGATGGATCTGGCAAAATGAGGATGGGTGCGGAGGTGAAGCGCCTCTTTACAAGCGCTGCTTCCGAGGACCAGACGAAACGGGTAAGGGAGGAGGTGAGCGAGTGAGGGGATTGACTGTAATCCCTGAGCGACAGTAAAAATTAGCAAAGCCCAGGAAGCGTTTTAAACGGAGGTGGGTTTAAATAACCACCGCCTGGATCTTTTCGGGGTCCGTCCTAACCTGACCGCTGTCAATGATGTAACCCAGGAAGGAAACAGAGTGAACATGAAAATCGCATTTCTCCGCTTTCACAAATAATTTATTTTCTAAAAGTCTTTGGAGAACCTGGCGGACATGCTGGACGTGCTCCTCGAGGCTGTGGGAAAAAATGAGGATATCGTCCAAATAAACAAAAACAGAGCGGTTTAAGAAGTCCCGGAGAACGTCATTGATGAGCGCCTGGAAAACGGCGGGAGCATTAGTAAGCCCAAAGGCCATGACCAGGTATTCAAAGTGGCCGAGGGGGGTGTTGAAAGCCGTCTTCCATTCATCGCCCTCACGAACCCTCACCAAGTGGTAGGCGTTGCGGAGATCCAATTTCGAAAAAATGACGGCACCTTGAAGTGGCTCGAATGCTGAGCTGATGAGTGGGAGGGGGTATTTGTTCTTGATGGTGATGCTATTGAGGCCACGGTAATCGATGCAGGGACGAAGGGACTTGTCTTTCTTGGCCACAAAGAAAAATCCAGCAGCAACAGGGGACGAAGAAGGCCTGATGAGACCCGCGGCGAGAGAATCGCGGATGTAGCGCTCCATGGCCTCCCTCTCTGGACGGGACAGGTTGAAGAGGCGGCTGGAAGGCAGGGAGCCCGGGAAGGAGATCAATGGCACAGTCATAGGGTCGGTGAGGAGGCAGGGAAAGGGCGCGTTGCTTGCTGAAAACCTCGACGAGGTCATGATAAGCAGGAGGGATGGAGGAGAGATTGGGAGGTTCAGCGGTGGGCGTAGGAGCCTCAGGTAGAGCAGGAGCAGAAGCAGACAGCAAGCAAGATGAGTGACAGGAGGGACTCCAGTTGGTGACTCGACTATTGGTCCAGTCGAATTGGGGGTTGTGTGCCACCAACCAAGGCTGGCCGAGGACCAGGGGAGCGTGGGGTGAGGAGAGGACGTGAAACTGGAGGGTCTCGTGGTGATTGCCGGAAAGGGTGAGGTGAAGGGGTATGGTGCGGTGGGTAACTTGAGCGAGGAGCTTGCCGTTGAGAGCGTTGGCATTCAGAGGAGTAGTGAGGGGTTCCAACGCAATGCCAGCTTGGGTAACGAGGTTGGAATCCAGGAAGTTCTCGTCAGAACCGGAGTCGATTAATGCAGACAAGGGCAGGGACTGCTGATTCCAGGACAACACGGCGTTGAGCTGCATATGAGGTCGCGGAGTATGTGGGGTAGTGACGACTCGCCAGGACCCCCAGAATCACTGGCGAGCCCCCTCTTTTGGTCGAAGGGAGCAGGAAGACAGGAAATGCCCAGACTGACCGCAGTAAATGCAGGATCCCGATTGCAACCTCCGGAGACGCTCAGCAGGTGCGAGACGAGCCCGACCCAGTTGCATGGGAACCTCTTCGGAGACGGCTGCAGTAGAGACAAGGCTGGGAAGAGAGGCAGCAGGGGATTCAGGTCTCGATCTAGGAGGGTAGAGAGGAGAGCCACGGGAAGAGGAGATGGAGGGACGACGGACAGCTCTTTCCCCCGGTAACGAGCGCGGAGGCGGTTATCAAGTCTGATGACCATGGAAATGAGGTCGTCGAGATTAGCTGGGTCCTCCCTGGCAGCCAACTCATCTTTCAAAGAGTCGCTGAGACCGTGCCGAAAAGCCCCTTGGAGCGCCCGGTCGGTTTTGCAAAAGTGATAACTAAGTGGCTCGGGGAACAAAACATCGAAATTTTGGGTCCATGGCCAGGAAACTCCCCAGACCTTAATCCCATTGAGAATTTGTGGTCAATCCTCAAGTGACAGGTGGACAAACAAAAACCCACAAATTCTGACAAACTCCAAGCATTGATTATGCAAGAATGGGCTGCCATCAGTCCGGATGTGGCCCAGAAGTTAATTGACAGCATGCCAGGGCGAATTGCAGAGGTCTTGAAAAAGAAGGGTCAACACTGCAAATATTGACTCTTTGCATAAACTTAATGTAATTGTCAATAAAAGCCTTTGACACTTGTGAAATGCTTGTAATTATACTTCAGTATACCATAGTAACATCTGACAAAAAGATCTAAAAACACTGAAGCAGCAAACTTTGTGAAAACCAATACTTGTGTCATTCTCAAAACCTTTGGCTGCGGCTGTACAGGTAGCCTATTCCTGAAAATAAAGCTGCTGTTACATTAACCGGGGTAGTTTGCAACAACATGTGCTTATTTGTTTTGCATCACTGGATCAGCGACAAGCACCTCGGAAGGCACAATACAAAATGAGAATTGTGAAATACCTAGGCGATATCGACGCTCATAAAATACCGCCTGGTTTAGAATAGAATAGAATATTTGTTATTTTTCATGTTACACAAGTTACACAGGTCAGGTAATTGGAATGTGTCTTTTCGCATATCTCTCCTAAGAGATGTCCGAGCGCAGGGTCAGCCATAGTTCGGCACCCCTGGAGCAGTTTAGGGCGTCAGTGCCTTGCTCAAGGGCTGGTGCACACACTCAGGTACTCAAGCAGGTGTTCATTGGAAGCTGCTGTAAAGGCACCAGTGATTCAACATGAACCTCTGACTGAGTGAACAGAGAGTGAAAGGTCAGCTTTGGTGTAATACTGTGACAGTACTTGGACCGAGCTAAAGACCTAAAACTATAACTTTGTAACTCACTTCAGCAGGCTTAATAATGAACAAACGCTTGGTTTGGTGTGGTGTGTAATCTAAATCATTCCTCAGTATTAAACCTCCATTTGTGGTGGCACTGTAGTATAACGGTTAGGGAACTGGGCATGTAACTCAGAGGTTTCAGGTTCGATTCCCAGGTGAGGCACTGCCACTGTGCTGTTGAGCAACCTGGATTGCTTCAGTAAAATATCCAGCTGTATAAATGGATTGTATCCAAAGAAATGTAAACTGTGTAAGTCGCTCTGGATAAGAGCGTCTGCTAAATGCCTAAAAATGTCAAATGTAAAATGTCAAGAGCTTTTCAAATTCTCACACAAAGAGGACAGCTACCATTAAGACATGCTTTATTAAATCAGAAGGAATACTTCATCGAACTGACAAAATTGACAAAATCTCCACACTGTTTTAGCGCATTCGCCCCAGGTATACAATATGCATGGACAGATTTAGCTATTCATCTAAAGGATAGTCGCAAAATGACCCCCGAAAATTACATCTTAATAGCGATTTGTCTCATTATGACCGTTTAGTGAATCCGGGGTAGATTTTGCGAATTTGTACCGATTGCTATTGCGTTGGAATAGCAACCACCATCCTTTAGTAAATCCCGAGTGTCACGAGTCCGTCTCTTGTTGACACTACACGGTTCTCAACGGACTACCGTAATCTGTGGCAATGATGCGAATGAAAGTTAGATGCGGATAGTTTGACTCTGCATTTCCGAGGTGCAGATAGACCGCTGTCGAGTTTCAACTGAGGTTTTAATATTATAAGTGAGAATCACTTAATATTGAATGCTCCATTACATTTCTCCCACGTAATAAAAAAGGAAGGAACAAGGAGGTTAATGGAGAATTCGGGATATAAGGAAAGCCATCATGTCATAGCTATATCAAACTGAAAGTCAGTCATGCGATGTTGGCTATGCACGTTTAATGATGAAAATTACAGATTGTGAGAATATGTAACACCTGACAGTGGGACAATCTCTACCATTGTAAATTCTTCCGTTTGAAAGATTTTCATATTTATGAAAAAACACCATCAATTTCTCTATGAAAAAAGTAATATATAAAACTAGAACACAGGAGGGGTGGATAGGGGATTATATATACGTGCATATATACGTGCCAGCTGCCCCTTTGCTGTCTGGGAGAGAGGGCTGTTGAAATGCTGAAGAGCTTGTGTCTCCCACGGGGGCTAATCTGATAGCGCTGGTGGGCACTGTACATATGAGTGAACCGAGAAACCTGACAGGCTGTGTGATAGACTATCGCAGGAGAACATCCCTATCGTGTGCAGTACAGATTGCGAACAATGCCCCGGGGGCTTTGCAGACACGATCCTTTCCCCTAACGGGCCTAAATCGCTGACAGTGCCCTTGACCACAGCTGATAGAATACCCCTCTGGAGGGCCATAACTTTCACGGGGATTAGAACGTTAATGCCCCTTTGCATCACTTATAATTCACTTTGCTTTTTTGCAGCGGGAGCCGGCACAGAGACGGACACGGGACCTCATTAGTTCCGCTGTTGGTGAGGTGGGGGTGAAGGGGTTTAAATATCCAATACAGGGTTGAAATTACCTTCAAACTATACAATAAATATGCATAAACTACATTAGAAAGGTCCCCGCATATAAATACGTGCTGTGTATAAAATGAATTGCATTTCCATTTGTGATACAAATAAAGTTATGAACATGAAAACAGCGCTCCTACTTTTTTAGTTTAGGCGGTTGTCAACTAGTTGAAAATACAATCCCTTCAGAAATATACGTTTTAAAATGCAGTGTTGTGTCTGGGTGTACAATTAAAACCAGTGTCTCTAGTTTTATGCTGCGCTTTTATTTGTATAATTGCCGAACAGTAATTGAATTATATTTCCCCACCGGTTTATTTCCGGCGCAATGTCTTCCCAGGGATTAGATTTTTATAGCGTTTGGAATATACGTCTTTCTGGAGGCTGCCTTCTTGCCCATCGGATCCCTTATATAGTCATGTCAGCGATTATATGTCTGAGAACAGCGAATCGCCTCTCAGACCCACGGGGAAGATAGGCACGGGGAAGGACCTAGTGGAAGTTGTTTCCAAAAGAGTGTTGGATGTCCAAAAGAATTCCCCCCCACCCCCCCGCGAAAGTACATATTTGACGGGGTACAGTCAGGAAGAGCTAGCACTCTAGCTTTGCATTCTGTTCGGCATAGACGTCCAAGGCTTCCACTCAGACTTGCCTCTTCAATTCAGTTTCTTGGGGCGCAGTTGGTGCAGCTGCACACTAAATAAGTAGCCATGGATGCCATCAAGAAAAAGATGCAGATGCTAAAACTGGACAAGGAGAATGCCTTGGACAGAGCCGAGCGGGCTGAGGCAGACAAGAAGGCAGCCGAGGACAGAGGCAAACAGGTCTGCATTTCTTTTTCTACTGGAAATAAAATAAATCAATAGAAAGCACGACTACCGGGCGCCTCTGCGCCCGTGCAATCACTTGTAAACTCAAACCTGATGGATCACCTCTTTGGAATGGATTAATAGCGATTTCACAAGACGAACGTAAGAGTATAAGGAGCGCATACACACAAAGAGTGTATCGACCAAATAAATTCATTCTATTACCTTTACTCTCTCGTGATTGGGGATACTTTAGGAATCTCTCCATCGTTCATCTGGGAGTGTCCTGAAAGTGGTCCAAATACTCTCAAAACTGTCACCGAAAGTTTAACAGGATTAACTGACACGATCACGTTTTATAGCCTAGTATTTGTATTTATGTGCCGAATACACATTTTGGGATGCCTTTCAATATAAATACACGCACTACCACAGTGGTTTATTGGATTGTGTCATCTATAATTGGTTAAAATATATTAATCTTCGCTATTATTATATCACAATAACTATTTCTCATTTAAATGTATTATCAATGTATTATTTTTGAAACCAAACTCTCGTTTATATGCATGTGTAGTTAGAGGATGAATTAAGTCAAATGGAAAAGAAATTGCGCGCTGCTGAAGACGAAAGAGATAAAGTGCTCGAGGAGTTCCAAACCGCCGAAGAGAAGCTGCTCAACGCCGAAGAGGTCGCCTCAAAGGTATTTGTGTCTGCCTTAGAAAGCTCTCTCTCTCTAACTTCTCTCCTCTGTCTCTCTCTCTCCCTCTCTGTCTACACTCGCCACCGCGCTGCCCGTGCGCGCTCACGCATCCAATTTCCCGCTGTACACCCTATGAAAACGATCGTCTAAAAAACAAAACTCAGCTCGAGGATGATCTGATAGCTCTGCAGAAGAAACTCAAGTCAACTGAGGATGAGTTGGACAAGTACTCCGAGGCCCTTAAGGACGCGCAGGAGAAGCTGGAGCTGGCTGAGAAGAAAGCCACCGATGTAAGTAAATGGTGGTCTGACTAACCGCACCTTTCCTGCAAATCACAACAAATTACTCAAAGCCTTGCTGCAGTGGTCTTATCGTAATTATTTAAAATGGCAGTGCAATATGTGCAATATGTGCAATGTGTCGATTACAGTTTGTACGCTTCCATGAGATGAACTGCAGATTTTGGATTGCTACAATTAGACCTAAGGGTGTGTCACAATTTAGCTCCACCCTTCCTTTGCCCATCGCTTGCTTGGGACTCTTATATTTTATGACAGACGCCCTCTTTTTTATAGTGGTCGTAGTAGAGTTGTAGAGTAAAACTATGTCCGCTATTATAATAATTTAGATATGTATTTATTATTATTATTATGCAGTTCTAACATGATACCCGCCATTGTTGAACTGTCATTTTACATATTTACAAACTGGCATTTCTTTGTGTCAATATTTGTATGTGTGCCTGTTTTCTTTTTGCAAGAATCAGTGCAAATGTGTTCTTCACCCATTCACTCAAACTAATAAATAGGGTAGGTGTTGGGAGCTGTTTATAACCTCCAAGAACAAACTTGTAATATGTTTTCTAAGGTAAACAATATTTGGTGACTGTCCTGTTCTTCAGCTGTTTCCCCTCAAAGAAAGTACACATTCTGTATTCATAAATGTAATCAAACAGTAAACATTTGTGCCACATATAAGGAACAATACCCAGGGCTAAGAGAATGAATGTTGGAGGTGCAAAATAAGTTTATTTTAAAATTTGTGTTAAAAGAGCCTTTCAACTGTTCTGCCACCTGCAAGCTAATTGAATTTCCAATTTACGTTAAACATTTAATATGTAAAGGTTGTTATGCATTTGTTAGTCGGGTAGACTGTCTCTTTTGTGTACAAATCTCAAGAATGCATTTCTACCTCAAATAAAAGGTGCCACAAGTGTATCACACTACAGTAGGTACCATAACAGTGACAAACCATTGAGGTACAATTCAGTTTTTCAGGTGATTGTATATGCCAATACCGATTTAAAAGATATGCACCCAAATCAGAGGTTTCAGTGTGAAAAGTAAACTTCCTGGACAGTCAGTGTACAGCTAAAATGAAATGAAGAGTATGGTTAAATATAGGCCAGTGCTTTATATGGTAACGTTAGAGTTTAATCATTGAGACTATGCCTCAACTGCAGAATTAACATGGGTACCCATGTAAGTTTGGCATGCAATAATAATAATATACTCTATTTGTACAGCACATTTCATCCAATGAATGCAACTCGATGCGCTTTACATTATTATTGATGTATTATGAAGTAGCATTTTTTTTTAAATTGGCACACATTCACGATTTTTTTAATGATGTTTTCAAATTCCTATCCAATTTTTATAACGTATCCATTCTAATAAGGGTTGCTTCACAGTGTGATTTTTTCACTGTAATGATACAATTAGTTAATGGTCAACTGATGTGTATTGTCTGAGTTTTACCAGCAGGTGGCGCTCAATATCAACACAACAACCTTAGGAATGTGATATTGGAATGTTAATAGCTAGGCGTGGTCGTCATTATGCTAATGCACACTTTAAGCACATACATATTTTTTATTCTCATGCATGATTATATGTGAAATATTTTCCATAAATGTACTCTCTATGGTAATTCCGTTTGTCCTCGGCTTTGGCAAGGCAGGGTTATGAAAACACGGGTACTTCCGGGTTTTATACCAGACGTTGCTGTGCGTCTCCAGGCTAGCACTGAGCACTAGGGCAGTTGCTTGTCGTTTGCATCACAAGGCATTTGTGTGCTCTGTTTCCATTTCGAGGAAAGTCTACAAAAAAAGTGACTGGCGTTTTAATAAATAAAACATAACAACAATGGCAGGGTCATCACTTGAAGCGGTAAAACGGAAAATAAAGTCCTTGCAAGAACAGGCAGACGGTGCTGAAGAGAAAGCTGACAGACTACAGAGAGAACTGGGTTTGGAGAGAAAATCCAGAGAATCCGTAAGCCTTTACAAATAATATGGCGTTTGTACCCATATAAGCTTTGTTAACGCTACATTTGCATTCGCATCTACGTAAACGTGGTTCCGTTTTAATGTAATGTTTGTTGCATGCTGTGACTGCAACTCTGGCAGTGAAAATGAGTATGATAATCGATGTTGTGCAGCTGTAATAACGGAATTACACTGGGAGCTAGTCACCATGCTGTGCGGTTCGCATTCTTGGCGTTTTAGATACTGCACACTCACTTGCAAAGAATATTAAATATCTAAGTATATGGAGCTATTAAGTGTTCGCTACTGTGTTGCAATTAGCTAACAGCTGCGGAGTGCGTAGTGGTGGACCTTGATGTAGAGGCCTGTTCAGTGCGGCTAGATTGCAAAGGTTTGTTAGCGATGGTTCAACTCTACACTACAGACGAACTAGATGGGGAATTTCCATATGACCGACTAGGATTAGTGATGGTTATTTGTTGTTATTTGATAACTTGTGACCGCTAACTCACCATTCGTGTGATGAATAATAGATTTTATGTATTTTTTGAAATGGGAAAATGTTTGATTCACACTTTTGAAGCAGCTGTTTTTGTATGGAGCTGTCTACTACGCCCAACTAACAGAAAAGGCTCAAATCAATTGAACACTTCAATTGCACCTGTTCCGTTGAAGCGCAACAATGAATCGCTGATCTGGTTATATATATATATATTTGTTCAGCGAAGGATTCATTAAAACCGTTAAACAGCCAGACTTATGGTTCGTATGTATTAAGAGATACTGCATATATCTTGCCTGAAATTTGTTATTTGCTACCTCAAATGTTTAAAACGTACTTTATTTTTTAACCCTACTAGTGCAAGGTAATAGCATGGATAGTGTAGCCAACTCTCAGATTAAGCTGCATTTTCCAGAACAGGAAGTACAAGCTTTGTCCTTTCTGTCATTAGATTGTCCCTCTACCTACAGTCCCTGTCGCGGCAAAAACTAATAATATGATTCGTTTGTTTGTGTAATATTACAGCAAATAAAGTTTTATGGTGCTTTAGGGCGTTGTTGGGAGTATTCGGGTACGTTGGGTAATGTGGCTCCACATTTCCTTTGGCAGTTCCCTATATCTGCGCTAACAACGAAAAACGGACTTTGCCCGTGTAGCGCACTGATGTTTGTGCCTCTTGCTTGAATTGCAAGGGTCCAGCACGGCAGTGCGTCTTGTTGTTTACTTAGTCGCGCGTCGTGACGGGCAGGATATTTGTTTTCGATGCAGTGGCTTACATTTTGTATTCTGGATGAAACGCCCAGAAAGTCGTGGAAAGTAGGTATTGGGCATTGGAACAAATAACCGAGTCATGCAAAGAGCGGGAAGCGCTGCCTACCCCGGTCCCTGCGTGAGCCCCACCAGATCCTGAAGGAGGAGAGGCCACGTGCTGGGCTGTCCCACTCTGCTGGGAAAAAGGTCTTGGAATTCCTCCCTTTGACTGGAGGTGAAAGGTCACGTTTTCAAAACGTAGTTGGGTTTACACCAGATAAGAGTGCCCACTTAAACTGCCCAGCGTGGGTTTATTATCGCCATGGAAACGTGTTGGCATGTATGCTTTAGATCTGCCTATATGGGAGTAGCTTCTTCTTAAATCAATCTTTTATTCTTTGTTTGATCGTGTATGTGTACTGTATCAGGAGACCCAGAACTGTTTAAAGAAGTGCTGATGTGTGTACATTTCACTTGTATAAAGACATTTAATGTGAGTTTGATTGTTGAGTTATATGTGCTAACTGTCATCCATTGCCACAACGTGAGAAGGACGCGCACAATAACTTCTACAAGTTCTAAATCAGTTCTTCGCTCAAGCAAATCATGATACGATTTTGTTTTGTTTTGGCCAACGCTTATGGCCATGCGGGCTTGGAGCCAAGCAAGTCTTTCTCTCTGTGTCCATCTGCTGGGGCTCCCAGCCACATCCCTACTAGCACAGCTCCAGAAGTCCCTTAATCAGGCCTGGCCTTGTGCCACCCTCCGGCCGTTACCACTGCTGCCATTACAGGGAGCGCATGATGCGTGTGTGTATGGGGCTTGTGGGAAATCTGAGGGGGACTACTACTGTCGACACGTTCCGATGCAGTGGCTGGCTTGGCTGTGATCAATGTGCGCCCTGCTGTGTTTCAAAGACATTAGCCTGTTTTAACCCAGAACAGTGGGCGCGCGTCGCTGCTCTTGTGACTCGGGTCAACTGATTTCATTTAGCCCTGTGTTCAGACTTTATACGTCTAATTATAGCTGCAGTGTTTCAGGAAGAATGCTGAGGGTTTGGGAGGCTTTTCTTCAGTTAAGCTCCGCTCAGGCTCGACACAGCAGGAGAGAGGGTGTCACCTGGCCACCTTTGCGTTGTGTGTGTGTGGTTTCATGCGCTTCTGTGCATTTGCTCCAATTTGTGCATTGTACATGCGTGCATGATTCGTGTGTTTTTGTCCTTATTCTCGTGCTCGGTGTGTGTTGTTGCTGCTGCATCTGTGCATAGATGTGTGCTCTTTGTGTGCGCTTCCTTCCGTATTGATCGTGCAGCAGTCTGACACTGGACTGTTCTCTTTGCTCATGCAGGCTGAGAGTGATGTCGCCTCCCTGAACAGACGGATTCAGCTGGTGGAGGAGGAGCTGGACCGCGCCCAAGAGCGCCTGTCCACTGCTCTGCAGAAGCTGGAGGAGGCAGAGAAGGCTGCAGACGAGAGCGAGAGGTGTGTGTGTGTGCATGTGTGTGTGTGTGTGTGCATGCCAGCTATGGCAACTGCACACAGGGATTATTTTGGTTCATTTATATAAGCGTAATGGCTTGTCCCTACTTCCTAATCTCTTCTGCACTGACAGCCCTCTAAAGCTGTGAAGTTAGCCACCGAGGCAGTGTCTTTCTGTAGGGGCAAACTAAAATACTCTGCATCTGCTGAGTGGAGAAGATTACCGCCTTCCATTATAAGAAAGGCAGTTTAATTGAAATGTTATTTTCCAAATTTGGCAGCAGTGGTGCAATAACTGCAACTCTTCACTTGGGCTCATGTGAAAGAATGTGCTGTTGCTTTTCTTGTCACATACAGTAAATCCAATGTGTCATGTTGCCCCCGTTTGCAATGCAGTTCTGAACATTTTAGGCATTCAGAGAGCCTTAAATCATGCCTGTAGCGGAGCTGCCTAGAGGCCCATACAATGGGGATTGTTTTAGGAGAAACGGGGAGTTACTGAATAAACAGTCATTCGGGGGGCATAAGGTAGTGGTTTTGCTCCTTTGTTTCCGCCATAATCAGACCCTCTGTGTCGCGGACACATGAGTTCACATCGACTCTGGACCGGACTGTGTGGTCAGATCCATTTTGTGTGGGGTTTTTTCCAGAAGGTCAGAAATATTGGCAGGATTTTCCAGCACACCTCAAAAAAGCTGTCAGTTCTTGATTTTTTTAAATTATAGACATCCATCTTTATTTCTCATTTGCTGACTTTACTTTGCAGATTACATTTTTTTTAAATAATTTTTGTTTCAGATTTCTCCCCGGTTTTCTCCCCAATTTGGAAGCCGATTATACCCTGTATTTATTTTGATTAACCCTCCCCCACAAACTCGCCGCCTGTCTCTACGGGGCTGGAGACACCCTTGCGTGCTTCACAGCAACTTTGTGCTGACCACCCTCCCCCATTCCTCAGGAGTGGACAGCCAAATGCCGGCCCCGATCGGGGCTAACGGCCAGGGCGGGTCTGGCAGAGGCGGGTTTCGAGCCATGTCCTGATTGAATTTAAGCAAACATTACTACACATGATCCATTTTTATACGCTTTTTTGAAATTTCATGCACGCTTAAATTGTTGCTTGCAGTAAAGGAGTACATTGTGGATGAATTGAACCTGAGGCCATAGTGCAGGGGTGGCCAACCCTTTTTCCTGGAGGGCCACAGCATCTGCTGGTTTTCTTTGCTACTCAGCACTTAATTGGTCAGCTACAGCAGTTGACTCATCTAACCTGCATTCATGGGTGACGAAGTTCATTAAAAAAAAGATTCCAAGGCACTCAGTGGAATAAAAAGCCTTTATTCTCATGTTTCCAAAGAGCACCAGTGGTTAAAACTATGCACTTGAAGTGCACCTAGTACCTTTTTTCTTTTAATTCACTGGTTTCATGGGTCTTGGGTGCTGATTTAAGATGAAAACCATGTGGCTCTCCAGGACCAGGGTTGGGGACCCCTACCTTAGTGTTATGGGCACGGAGCGTTGATCCAAACCACGCATACGTCTGTCTGTGACTGCTGCTTTGGAGCGAGCTTTGCGTGTCCTCACGGGAACAGTTGGGAGGCTTGACACTGAAGTGCGCTCTGTCTGTCTCCTCTCAAACAGAGGCATGAAGGTGATCGAGAACCGGGCTGCCAAGGATGAGGAAAAAATGGAGCTACAGGAGATCCAGCTGAAGGAGGCCAAACACATCGCTGAGGAGGCCGACCGCAAATACGAGGAGGCCAGTGTCTCTCAGTTCTCTAGATCAGTCAGGCGTAACAGGCCAGATTCCTGAGATGAGGCCTCTGCAGGGTTGGGAATATTGGGGGCTTTAGCATTGGACAGAAGAGTACACTAATCAGTCTAGAGTCTACTGCAAATTGAATACACTGCACTCTTATGGCCAACATTATATATAGGTTAACATATATCACGTACAGGTGCCTAACATATATCATGTACAGGTAACTGCCAAAATAAAGTAAACGCATGCGTAAATGAAGGGTTCTGGCAGTTCCATTATGAGCATTAAAACAATGTAAACCATCTGCTGTGGCCATCTCAGTCTCAGATCTCAGCCCAATTGAACACTTGAGATTCTGGAGCGGCACCTGAGACCAGCGTTTTCATCAACATTAGCAAACCACCAAATTATGGAATTTCATGTTGAAGAATATTGTTGAATCCCTCCAATTGAGTTCCAGACACTTGTAGAATTTATACCAAGGTGCATTGAAGCTGTTCTGGTGACTCGTGGTGGCCCAGCACTCTATTAACACACCATCTTGTCCCATACACACCTGGATTTAGCAGTGAAGTTCAAAACTGCAACTTTATATTTACAATTGCATGGCAATACATTGAATTTTATGAGATATTATTTTTTTCTAATGAAAGAATGATCACATACCACATTTTTAGATCGATGTATGTTCTTAATGATTAGTGTTCCACTGTAATAACTCAAGCATCACTAAGGCACCACTTGCAGCCAGGTAAAAGTGCGAGTCCGCAGCAGGCCTTGTCTGACATCCCGGTTTTTCCATCCCTGCAGGTGGCACGTAAGCTAGTGATCATCGAGGGCGACTTGGAGCGCACAGAGGAGCGCGCCGAGCTCTCGGAGAGGTAAGGCCTTTAATGTCCGCACGCCGCAACCCCCGCTGCACGCCCCGATTAACGCGCATGTTCCCTTTGGTTTCACCCGAGGGGCCATAGAGTCCACAGCCTCTGTTCAGTCGCACCCCCATACGCTTGGACCTTAACGTTGAGGAGCAAATTTAACCGGGCGTTTCCTTTTTTTATTTATTTGTTTTTATTTTATCTGCAGTCGACCTCAGTGCTATGTAAGGAACCCTTAAACAAAGTAACTCCCTCTTAAATTTGTTAGTCAAAGTTGAGGCCCGAGCGCATTGCGGCTGGACTGAACACAGAGGCCTCCATCTCGTCCAGGCGTTGAGCTTGCTGTTTGCCTTGCGTTGCATGTACGGCTGTGTTGAAACCGCATGTTTTCCCGTGTGTGTTTTTGTTTGTTTTTACTTTGAACGGCCTTGCATTTGCCACATCCCACTAACAGAGGAGCTCGAAGAGCAGAGGAGGAACTAAGAATTTTGGACCAAAGCTTAAAATCCCTAAACGCTGCAGAGGCACAGGTACTATGAACTAACACTTTATCACGGTGTACTTCCCAAACCAGTGGCTGCCCTCCCCACCTCTCCAGTCCAGCTCACTCACCTGGAACGGACGTTCCTGGCTCTCCTTCCTGCTCACTCCTCTGTCTTTGTATTTGTCTGTTTTCTCCTGCACCTCCAATATCTAACTTTGTTTTTTGCCTGTAAGTCGCTCTAACCCAGCAGGAGTTCTCTGCAGTGCCACTGGCTTAATCGCAGCCATAACATCACAAAACGCACATGCTAAAAAAGAACCTAGACCGATTCTCTGTGAGAAAATTAAACCTATGGAAAGTTGCTATGCAAAGGTTGGTTGGACGTACCAAGCATTTATTAGTCGTAAAATGTTTATTAGTCGGACCTCGTAAAGGTCTTTGACTTGGTGTGTGCTTAGTGCAACCAACTAAGCACTTTCCCTCAAATTCACTCAAAACGTTGCTGACTTTTTCCAGAGTAATTTGCAACTGCATTTATATGCACAGGTAACTGCCAAAATAAAGGAAACGCATGACTAAATTAAGGGTTCTGGGGGCTCTGTTATTGTGTGGGGTGCATTCTCCTGGCATGGTGTAGGTCCACTCAACCCCTTAGAGGGAAAGGTAAATGGCAATAAATACAAAGCCATTCTGAGTGGCTTGGAGTGACCATATTTTGGTGAGCATTTCTACCCTGGTCACTCGAATGGTTTGATATGCCATGGCCGTCTCACTCACCAGATTTCAATCCAACTGAACACTTATGGGAGATTCTAGAGAGACGCCTGAGAAAGTGTTTTCACCACCATCAACAAAACAGCAAATTATGGAATTTCATGTTGAAGAATGTTGTTACATCCCTCCAATAGAGTTACAGACACTTGTAGAATCTTGGCCAAGGTGCTTTGAAGCTGTTCTTGTGGCTCAATGCCCTTAATCCCAATTAAGACACTTAGTTGTTTGTTTTATTTTGGCAGGTATTTGTACATATTTCAAGTAAAAAATAGTTGATAAAAAGGTAATGATGTCTTTAAAGTACGTCATTAGCAAGTATAGTAGTATATTCAGGGCATATTATAGCACTTGGAACAGGTGTTGTTTTTTTCTTTTCTAAAATGGAAAAGACCTTCATTGACTTAGTTGCACACACATTCCTGCTGTGTTTGGCTGCTTTTTGGCCCCTTTTGATTCCTGAACTGTTGTTCATTTTATTTTGTGCCCCTCCTCCCCCTCCCCATCTGTTGATGTCTGTGTCTGTTTTTCATCCATATTCCCTTTCTCCAAACTCTCCCGCCCTTCCTCCACTCTGTACCCTTTATACCCCCCACACCCTTGTTTCTTCCACCCTCTCTTGTACAACTGCCTCCCCCTCCACACCCTCCCTCCCCCTCCTCTTCACCTTCCCCCCCCTCCTCCTCTTCACCTTCCCTCCCCCTACCTCTACACCCACCCCACATCTGAAACACCAGTAAATGTTCTGAGCTTGAGGAAGAGTTGAAAACTGTGACCAACAACCTGAAGTCACTGGAGGCCCAGGCCGAAAAGGTAGGTTACCCACCTGCTCGGTGTCCAGCAATGACCATCCTGCCGTCTTCCAGAACAACCACGGACCCTTAAATGCCCAGTCAGGGAATGAAAGACATGCAGACTTCCCTGTTGATTTCACTGATATTCATTGAACATAGGGGATCTTAATACTAGGGCTAATACTTAAATCAGTAATGACAAAATATCCAATACTACACATTTGGCATTGACCGCTCTTTCCCTGCATTGTTGAACTGAAAGTTCCACCAATTATAAGGACTCGATTCAGCAAATTAAACGGTGACCTGTGCACCTTTAGCCAAACCCCAGTCATTAAAGTGGAGTAAAGAGATTGTGAGTGATCCATGTATTGGTCCCAAACCAGAAGTAAGTGGCTCCATGGCTAGAGTAATTCTGTTTTGGCATCAGTAAGTGGATATGTCAGAGTCTTATCTCTGTTTTAATTACTGCATAACCAGGAAGGAACTGGAGGAGGAGTGTGTAATCCTTCGTGATGAAAGGTCTCTGATATTACTTTGCTTCTGGGAGTATTGAGATCAACGATCTACAGTTCTTCTCTTAATATCTCATAATATATCATGCATCTGATGCATGTTTTTGTAACAATGCATTTGCTATGTAAAAGCATCAGCAAGTAAACACAGATAAATAAATGTATAAATAATAAAGTGGAACAGGCTGATCTTCTACTTCTATTTCTACTTCTTGTACTTCTATCACAAGTAACCGGTTTACTGAACTGAGTATTCAGCTCTGAGCTTTATTATTGAAAATTCCTTCTGCTATTATTGAAGCTAAAAGTGTTTTCATCTGAAGGCCCATTATGAATATTCATGATGGGGCCCTGATTTGATGGCTCATGTTGAATATTCATTAAGGGGCATGACCTGGAGATAGCTACACTCATAGCTACTGTAGCACAGTAATTCATGGTGCACTGGACACTCCTGGTTACCAACTGGACCCTCCTAGACAGAGGATTGAAGGAGTGCAATAGCTGAATGTCTGTTCAGTAAATGGGGTATCTGTGCTTAGTGGTGGTCCGTGAACTCCATTAAGTTCTCTGTTGCCCCATGTGCTATGTATGCATGTAACTGGTGAAATGCATGATGGAGACCTGACGTGTGTTCCTCTCCACCCACAGTACTCACAAAAGGAGGACAAATACGAGGAGGAGATCAAAGTCCTTACTGATAAGCTTAAGGAGGCAAGTTGCAAGTTGATTGCAGGACTTTGATCACAGCATTCCTTGGCTTTCTCGCCCTGTTGACATCGAGTGACGCTCACATCTGCCCCCTAACTACAGGCCGAGACCCGGGCGGAGTTTGCAGAGAGATCAGTAGCCAAGCTTGAGAAGACTATCGATGACCTGGAAGGTATGACTTCATTTCCATTGATTTCCATGCATTTTACTTAAAACTGGGCTTCTCCATGTCTTGTGGTTTGGGTCACCCAGGTAGAGTGGTCACATGTCCTAAAGTCAGGCAGAGTAGGCACAGATCCTGAATAGGATCCTGAAGTAGGTCCTACTTAGGTTATTTTTCTCTTTTTTTGCTTAAAAACACCTTTCTCTGCTGCCTGCCTGCATTTCTATGACTGTTTCTTTGACTGTTTTTGCACTGGAACTTGACAGAAATAGTATGTAAAACAACCACCCAGATGAAATCTCATTCATTACCCTTTGAGGGACCCTTCCTAAGCTGTTGCTGGGGTCAGTGCAATTACTTTGCACTTAAACCAACTGAATTACGGCCAGTTCCATCATCTGCCCTCTGTGATGTATTGTGTGCTGACTGATGTAATAGCTTCATACGTAGGTTGTGTGCAAACCAAGTGAAACATTTTGTCTGACGGAAGGACTTTCTCCCCACCCCCCAGATGAACAATAAGTTTGTTGTTTTTTAATCAAAAGGCTTTTATGCATCTTTGGGAGAAAATAATCTCTGCTGTGTTCTGCACAGGGAGTGATGTAAATACTCAGATCTAGTGTGTATTGCGTGCTCTGTGGCAGTTTGAATTTGTCCAGTTTGTTACAGTGCAGGTATTTGCAGATTGCCATGATGCTGTTAGTGTAGCCGTGGGATAGGAGGAGTAATGGCTGTGAAAGGAGCTGTAGAGCACGTGGAGGCTGTGCCATGTTTTGCCACATTTGAGGAATTTCAAATGGCATCACCCACGACATTTCTGTTCTGTTCTCTTCCCTCATGTTTTTCTTTTCCCTTTTGACTTTTTCACTCACTCCTCGTCCCTCCCTCTCTAGTTTCTCTGTCTATTTCTGATCTTTGTCTGTCTGCACCTGCCTTGCTGTTGCCTGTTTTTCTTATGGACTGGATGCTCTGGCCTTTGTTCCTACCCCCCCAATTCCCCAATTCCCTGATTCCTCTTTCCACCACCTCTGCCCCCATCCCGGCCCTGCCCAATAGACGAGTTATACGCACAGAAACTGAAGTACAAAGCCATCAGCGAGGAGCTGGACCACGCCCTCAACGACATGACTTCCATGTAATGCTTCACCTGATTTGCCTGCTTGTGCCTGTAACCCTCCCTAACAACGGCCCACCCCTCTGAATTCCTGTGTCATACCTCACTTCCTGGTTGCCCTGAAAATGCGTACTTATCGTTCATAATTTACCAGCCTGTGCGTTCTTTCAGTTGTAAAATGTGTAGTCCGTCCTCATGTGATGCCTGCTGTTGAATTTTGGATGATTTGGAAGGAAAAGTATTTAATTGAAGGCATTTCAGGGTTCAGTCATTTCCTGTGCCTGGTTCTATTTCTTGCTGTGTCATTTCAGTGGTAGCCGATTGCTGTGTTTACTACTAACATTGCTACTTCAGTGTTGGAGACCCTTGGCGTGTTCTGTAAAGCCAACCATTTGGTCAAGGCTGCAGCGCGTCATGGTGTATAACTTGCAAGAACTTACAAGCAGTCGCTTTCTCATTGGTCTTGATCCTTATTTCGACTGACCACAGGGAACCAAAGCACAATATTTGATCAACAACGTTGTGCTCGAGTAGTTTGGTTGTCGAGCAGTGCTCAAGAGTGGATTTTATCCACATGTAGATGTTTTTCAGATCTGACACATGACGCCATATAGGCTCGGTATGTCATCGGGAGTTTGCAGCGTCAGTTTCTCTGGCCGTCTCCAGCTTTCTCCCCAGTGCAGTAGCGCCGTGCAGTGTGGTTCTAACCCCTCCTCAATTTGTCATGCCGTGCCGTGCCGTGCGTGCCATGCTGTGCCGTACCTTGCTGTGCTGTGCCTTGCTGTGCGTCATGCTGTCGCCCTGCTCTTCTTTCATGCTGTTCCATCTTTTTTTTCTTTTTTTCTTCTCCCACACAGATAAACTGTGTTCTCTCCATCCCGTCAAAGATGCCTCCTGCTGGCTGAGTGGCCGCACAGTGTCCTCTGCAGCGTCTGTTTTGCTCTCCTATCTGTCACTCTTTTCTACTCTTTCGATCACTCTTTTATTGTTTGTACCCTCCCCTCTCTCTCTCACGCTTTTACTCTCCTCTCTGCCCCGCCCTTCACAGAATCTTTGAATCAGTTGGCTTTGTGTCAAGTAGGCCTCCATATCTCTGTAAATTGTCTTTTTATTCCCTCTCTCTCTCTTTTTGTTACACTTCATTTCTACTCGCTTAATTTATTGCCAAGCGGCTAATCTAATAAAATCTGGAAGCCCCACTCTACTGCTTGTGCTGCTTTTTATTTTGAAATCGTGGATTTCGGCAGGCTTGCGGCAACGCCATCACAGGTTCTGGCCGCCGGTGTTTTGTTGCCTTAGGGCCCATCTGTTCTTGTGTTGCTGTCTTTGAACCTTCCGTTTGAACTGGAGGGATTTGGAGGTTCTGGATGCTTTACGTTTTGTGTATAGTTTGAATGCACTTGCTGTGAGTTTGATTGAGTCCTTGTGATATTCATTGTTTTATAGAAAATGTTGGTTGCAGTTCATTTCCTTTGCATGAGTGGATACTCGGACGTGTTATGGTTGTAATGGTAATTCTGTATATTTCAAACATAATTGGAGTGCCAGATAAAATTGGAGAACATTCATGAATAATTTAATGCTGATGAGGCTTTGTCAGCACATTCTGCATTATTTTGAAATTAATCATTTATATCAATAGAGTCCATAAAAGCACACTGAAAACTTCAGTACCCACCAAACCTATTTAAGGAATTGACGAATAATCCAGGATCAGGCCAAGGAGGGCCTAGAGGAGCTGAGATTTTTAGATTCGCTGGAATAGCTGACAAACCACATTTCTGGGTACTGGGCGCGAACCACTCCGCTACGTTCTGGCCTAGCAGGAACATCTGTAGTACACAATTACTCTTTGCTGTGTATTTGCCTCCCCAAGTTCCAAGATATTGGTCAGCTTCTAAGCAGAAAAGGTTTTTCAAGGGAGACTGGCTGCACAGGGAGACATTTAGAAGGTTTTATATGAATGGAAATCAGAATTCCAGTGCATAGTAGTGAGTTTTGCTGGAAGGGGGTTAGTTCACCACCCACAGGCGGCTTCCACCCTGTGTACTATCCTGCTTCTAGTAAAACCTGGAATGGCTGGAGTGCTAATTGTATCCCTGTTTTGACTTCTGTAGACCTTGGGTGTAAAAAAATATGTTGCCATTCCCGTCTCCTTTTATTTCGCTGAAATTTCAGTAAGACTATTCATACTGTGACTTTTAAAAGGAAATAAAAAATGCTGTCAGTTGGTCTGAGATCACATGGCACCACTATGGATTTAATCTGCACAGTGCATAACTCTGATCTAATTTATTGTACTTGAGCTCTTGGTCCAGATTGACTCATACATTCAACTTACTCATTAATCAGATTTAATTTACAGATGAAAGTAAGTTTGCAAGTTGGCATGGCTCGGTCAAAACTTTTCTGTTTTTGTTTACTGTGATCGTAGCATTGTTTGTGACCCGCGTAGCTTGAAAATAAATAAAAATAAATAGTAAAATAAATCTGATTAGCAAATCTACTTGTTTACCAAAATGAAAAAATATAAATGTTTTCACAGCTCTGCAGCCCAGCTGGTCATTAAAGCAGAAAACGTTATAAGAGCTTATGTGATAATGGCGTGAGAATGGGAGCACTTGATGGAATGTAGTTTGGAATGGAGGGTTTAAAAAAAAAAAAAAACTGAGCAGGTAGTACATTGCTGCCTCGGGCAATAATGTGTCCACAGCTTCTGTCGGTTTGCACTGGGCTTCAGCAGGTGGGGTGATCCAAAGTTTTGCTCCAGAGCTTTGCTCTTCACCACATCAATCACCCCCCCAACCCTGATGAGGACCGCTATTTCAACGCGAAGGGAAACCGGATATTGCCTACTGCTTATCCCGCCACGGAACGCGACTCATTTTTTACTAGCAGGCTGTTGACAGAGTATGTTTGCTTAATTTATGAGGCCTCGCCAAAATTCCAGGCAAGACACCCAACGTACAGTTCTGCCGTCGCTCAGAAATAGAATTGCCAAGCTGCGCAATGAAACCTTGCTTTACTGAGACATTTTCTTCGTTTTCCGAAGGCAATGCAGTCATGTGTTTTTGGCAATACATTTAAGTGTGCAACAATGAAATGTTAAAATAACAGGTCTGTGTTCATTTTGAACCGGCTGTCTCGGTGGAAAGCCAAAGTAAAGTAGGCACTGTTTTGAATGGGCATAGAAATGGCAAATATTCTTTTGATTTTTTTTTGTGACACCTGTGTTTACGCACTGAACAAATCGCACCGATGATTCTTTGTGTGCCTGGCTTGAGCCCCTGGACTCTTTACACAGCAGAGGAT
Organism: Aldrovandia affinis; assembly: GCA_029706075.1. NCBI lineage: Eukaryota > Metazoa > Chordata > Actinopteri > Notacanthiformes > Halosauridae > Aldrovandia > Aldrovandia affinis. The sequence continues at coordinate 8,447,169 of JAINUG010000004.1, forward strand.
TTGATGTAAGACCTGGCAGAGCTACGGTAGTAATCCTCTCCCTTCCTAGGTGTAAACGATTAGAAGTGATCGGTGCATAAAAGGAAGGAATTTGTACGGTCAGTTGTCTGTCAAAACCTTTTTCGTAACATGAGCTTTTATGATTTCTCCTCCGTGGAGTTTGCATCATTCTTGGCGCCTGTTCAATCGGACTATGATATCGCGGTGTAGAGACATCCAGTCACTTTCTGTACTTGGCCACATTTGTTCTGGGTGGTTTTTAGGAGTGCTCCTTGTGTAATACAGCTCTACAGAGAAGGTAGAGTATGATCAGATGTGCAGTAAACCCATTAACTGCATGACGTTTTTAACTTGATCTCCTTTCCTGTGCTAACGGCTCTGATCTCTTCTTTGTGTTTCTCTCTCTCTCTCTCTCTCTGTTTCTCTCTCTTTCTTACCTTAACCTGCTTACCGGCTATCCAGACCGGCTCTACCAGCAACTTGAGAAAAACCGTCTTCTTTCTAATGAACTAAGACTGGCCTTGAATGAGGATTAGCCTTCTTTTTTCCGTTTTTTTTTTTTTTTACGTTAATCTTGTTACATCTGTATGCTTCCTTATTATGGCTTTATGGTGTGCAAGAAAAAAATGTGGGCGGTTGTCTCAGACCAAATAAAAACGCTGGATGATCTGAGGGAACCAAACTAAACAAAATCAATCCAGGGACAATGCCTGCTATCTCCTACATAACACCGGGGTGGGGGGGAGGTGATATCCCATAATAAGGACGTTTATTGGAGTATATAGTATATATCTGCCCTGCTATGTAATGCATGCCCAGAATGTAAGTGCAGTTGTGCTGTAAGGCTTGTTGTGTGGTGTGTGCAGGAGGGAGGGAGGGAGGTGGGTGGCTGTGCTTTGAGACTGCTTTAGAGGCAAAGCATTTGCCCTTGCGCATATTCCCTTATGCTTGGTTCAGTTTGCATGCAGGTTTGAATAAGCAGTGCCCCTGATTGAATAGATATGACTGCTATGTTGCCTCATGTTTAACATTGTTGGTGTGTGTGTGCCATTGACTATTATTGTAAGAGTTGTGATGATGTAATCTGACAACTTGAAAGATGTATTACTTTTGTTCTGCATGCTGTTGATTTGTATCACCAGTGTCACATGATTTTTTTTAACATCTTTATTTGGTGTCCTAACAGAGAAACTCGCACACGCTAAAGAAGAGAACCTTGATATGCACCAGATGTTGGATCAGACTCTAATGGAATTAAATAATATGTGAAAACCTGGTCCCACCCCTTTTTTTCTTTTTTGAGAGTTGCACCATGCTTGCCATGACCCCCAACCTCTACCATTCCCACCCCCTTCCTTCCCCACCCTGCTGGAACATGAAAAACCAGAAGCTCTGTGTTCACACCGTCCAACTATCAGTGGAGCTCAATGAAGGAACACACCTGAGAGGACTTTTCTTAGCCAAAGAAAGGAATATGAGAAACGCTAGTTTTTGTCTGGACTGATTTACCATTTTAATGTGTCTGCATTTTGTAATCATTTAATGAGTTTTTCTGACACATTATCAGGTGGAATATAACTTGTGCCATTGTGTTAGTGATTTTTTCTTTGTCTTTTTATATGTTCTAGAGGTAATGATTGTGGCACATCCCTGTTCCACTCTGGATATGCATTATGCAGATAGTCACTAGTAATTTTCCTTCAGAGAACAAAATTGGCAGAATTTGCACTTAATTGTACGCGAAACCTCAAATTATGCACATAATTATAAGCCAAGTTCTGACTTAAGCCAACATTTTGTGTGAGACCAATTTCTTTTCATTTGTTTTTTTGTACTTTATTTTTTAAGTTTCCTTTTTTGAGTGTATGTGCATACAGGATAAAGTAACTTTCCATGTGTACGCTGGTGCTACTGTGAAGGCAAAGAGTTAATCACATGAGGCTCTGAACAATTACACAGTACATACAGATGGGCCAATGGTAATTTGAAGTGTATGGTAGCAATTTTATTAGCTGTATGCCTATATTTAGCCATTGTTAGAAAGGGATATGTCTGCACTCCAGCATATATTTATTTAACCTTAAAACCCGACACTCATTACAAAATGTGTGGCAACACTAGCTTTCAAAATGCATCCATTTTTGCCCTGTTTAAATCGAAGGTTCGAAATATTTTTCATTTTGTTATAATTATGAAGAGATCATATTTGGTAGTGCCTCATTTAATTTTTAGATGTTTTAAATGTATGTCATTTGAAAAGTATGTAAGATAATAAATATAAATAAAACCACACTGTTTTTGAGATTTTCTAAAAAGTGTATTTTTTTTGGTCTGTTCTTACATTTTATTCAAATGAAAGCCTACAGTTCTCAAATCTTCTGTGGTGCTTTGCCTACCAAATGAACCTCTGTTGACACTTTTTTTTTTTGATTGTTTGTGGACAGTACATTCCACAAGGGAAACCTACTGACATAGCATGATTCTGTGGAGGAGAAAGAAATCTGTCCTGTCCCCCCAGAAATTAAATCAGTTTCCAGAGCACGTAAGCAGGTGACTCATTACCAATGTACATAATTAAGCTTATCTACAAATTCAATGTGTGTACAAGTTAAAAAGTAAGCATTGCAAACTCATACAACGTATTGTCATGTTTAAATCCCATGTAAAATAAATAGTTGAACTAAAAAATTCATATTTTCACCCATGGATTTTTCGAGGTCTTTTAACCACTTTCTCCTTAATTTCTAAGCGGTCACCAGTAAACATCAGGCTTTTATTCAGCATGTGAAAATCAATTCCACTAACATGTTAAGGGGAGAGTGTCCAGTTCTGTTTTTCATAATGTTGGTCATGGATAAGGGGTAAAATGGTGAAGTCTTTCCTGGAAATGAACTTGGATAGTCATGTGGCGGTGGTGAGGGTAAGCTAGTCGGCCATTTGTTTGACCTTTTAGCCCTCTTCAAAGATTTTTATATTTCACTAAGTTTTTTTTGTGTACAACAGGAAGCAGGCCATCATCTCTGCTATGCTCTGCAGGACAGAATGTAATCTCCATCAGAGTGGCCTTATTACATTTCCTGTGTGCTTGCTATAGCCTAGCTTTGTTTGAGAAATGTTTGTCAAAAGTGTTCCTATCAATTTCTGCAGCTGGATGAGGGTGTAGAAGCCAAGGAAATGTTCGATTGGCATTCCTGTAATGAACATGTCATCTTGAAAAAGAATTTACTCTGGATTTTTTTTCTACATTTGTGTTAAAATCTAAGACCTTTAAAAAAAACATTCAGCCAATAAACAGAATGATAGATTTTTCTTATCTGTGTAAACAGTACATTGAAGAGACCATATTCCATGTGCTGGTGGTAGACAGGGAGTGATACTTTTACAAAGGGGTCCATGCTTAACTTGGAGACTGACAGACTCACCTTCCTAACCTTTGAGGTGGTTTGAGAAAGATGAGTTTAAATGGTTTGTAATGTTTTGTTTAAGCCAGCCAAATCTTTAACAAACCTCAAGCAGTTACTGTAAATCCACATACGGATGAATTTTGTAAATATAGGCGTATGTGACAAAATTTGCATACAGGGTGTTTTAACACAAGGGCCTGTGGACTCACATTACAGTGAGCTGGACAGTTTTGAAATCCCTTTCTCAGTGGCGTTGACAGTTCTGTTTGCAAGAGCTCAAGGCCAGGTCAGGGTTGATTTAGAGGTGTAATTGAAGACACTTATCTATGTTTTGACTTCCCTCTTGACGCCAGATGTGTCAAAATGTAAACAGACAAGCGTCTCTCCAACTATGTAGTATAGGTGTGGACTGGAGCCACCTGTTGGCTTGCGACCTTTCAGGGGGCCTTGTGTCCTGGCAGAGTTGTGGGTGATAACAAGTAATTCGTGAAATACGACCCTCTGGTGTCAGAGCATTTTCAGCCCCACTCTCTCTTCCAACCTGACAAATGGAACATTGAGAGCTATCATGTAAAACACTTTGGCCTGAATTCAATCAACATTTGTCCTTAACTGAAACATTTGTCAGCAAAATGGACTCACCGAACGGTGTTAATGGAACACTTGCATTTACATTAAATTCATAGTTGAGGACAAACATTGATTGAATCAAAGTCTTTGTTGTTATTATTGCTATATTAACCTGTATTATATATTTATAAAGTAACTACATATATGTGTTTTGATCTATTATAACAATCACACTCCAGGAGAAACTAGAAAATAGATGTACCATCAGACATGGTACAGCACAGCACCAGTCTGTGTTCGAGCTCGCAAGTGGGTATGCTGCCGGTCTTGTGGTATTTGATGGAAGAGGCAGAAAATTTGCCGTTGTCTGGGTGTCTAATGGAAGCCGTGATTGATGAGGTATCAGTGGCTTGCATCGGCATCTCTCATCAGCCTGTGCGCGAGAGGTATTTGCGTGTCAGTGAATTTCCCCCCGGGTATATTGCTTGGTGTCATGAAGAAATGTCATTTTAGCACTGCTGTTAGCATTCTGCACTGTAGTTTCAGAAGATTGGTATCCATAGCAGTCTTTGCAAACCTCTTTGGCTTGAATAACAACCAGGAAAGAATCAGGTCAGGTTGTGTAGTGGACACAGAAACACTTATTCAAGTCCAGGCACATAAACTTGTGTTTATATCTGCTATGATGATTCCACACTACACTTTATACATTTTAAAAAGTCCTGTTCAGAATGATGCTACTGGAGTGCATGAGAATTTTGGAGGAATTAACAAAGCAGGACATTGTGAAGTATATTTCAGAAAACAATTGCCAATAGAACCACACTGCTGATCAGATAAAGGGATCAAAATCTCTCAGTACAAAGGTTAACTGTGCTGCCTTTCATTTCCAGTAATAGGAAGTGGGATAGGATTGCAGTATGAAAATTGTTATACCACCCTGTATCCTTCTCACGGTCCTGATTTAGTGTCATCATTAGATCTGTAATGCTCATAGCAAAAGTGTAGGTGGGTTCTCTGTTGTCCTGGTCAGTTTCCCAATCTGGTTCTCACAGTCTGGCCATCTAATCTGCCCCCCAGTTTAATTGGCTAAATAAATCCCTCTCTCTCCACCTCAGCTGATGTGTGGTGACCGTTCTGTCACAAAATGGCTGCCATACATCACACTGGTGGTTCGTTGATGTGGACAAATTGCTATCTGACAGAAAGCAGAACAACAGAGAATTAGAAGAAAACCAGAACAGAACCGCTCCACAAATTGATGGATCCCCTTATTGGTGACTTTTTCGCCATCTAGTGTAGAAAGTACTGCTATTACCTTGCAGTCGCCGTACATTCAGTCTCACCAAGAGTGGGTGAAAAGCAGCACACTACCATTGCAAGGTCTGCAAACATGCAATAAAAGAAATATGCTGCAACACTTCTATCAACATATCAAATCAAAATGTGGTTTTCTGACAGCTGGCATGAGACTCCATTATGGTCAATATCACATAAACAATGTCTAAATGTTGGCCTAGTTTTATAGCTGCAGTGTCCAACCCCACCCTGCAAACTGCATCTTTGGTTATAGAGTCCAGCTATTGACAGCAAAATCCTGTTTTCTGATATTTAATCACATGAAACTCAGAATCAGTGTGGCTACTGTAATGTAAATTTTTTCCATATTTTAATTTGTCATTCACCTTAATATGAATTGTATATAATTGAAAAGTGTAGGTTTTATCTTTTGAATGACATTCAGGCCATATTCATTAGTAATTTAGTCCAAATACACACACACACACACACGTTTTATATATACATACAGTGGGTATAAAAAGTATTTACCCCCTTTGGCATTTTTATAATTTTATTTTCTTACTTAATGGAATTAAAACATTGGATTTTTATTTCTAGCCAATGATCAATGCAAAATAATCTGTATGTCAAAAAACAACAACTCTAAAGCTTGTTCTTAATTAATTAGACCTCAATCCCATTGAGAATCTGTGGAAAGATTTTAAAATTGCTGTTTACCAATGGTCCCCATCCAACCTGATGGAGCTCGAGCAATTTTCTTAAGAATAAAGGGCAAACATTGCAGTGTCCAGATGTGCAAAGGTGGTAGACTTACTTAGAGCACTGTGCCTTAACCTAAATTAAGCCAGTGCATTCCAAACTCCTGTTGTGAAGTTCAACATAATTTTGTTTTTATGTTTATGATACTGTACAAACAGCAGCTTCTGTTTTACTTAATAACTCAATTAAGTAATTGAATAGGTGGGTTTATTAATTTCAGAGACGTCAATGGTAAGATGGTGACCCCTTGTGGATTTTAAAATTCATTTCAGCCTTCTCTCATACATTTCTACAATCCTACTACAGTAAAGCGCCAAACACAGGCAAACGTTTCGTTTCTAGTGTAAGAACATTACATTTAGCAATGTACTTGAATATCAACACTTTTTATTTCGGGAAAGCAGACGGCATAAGCTGTATGATTCTTTACTGTGTTTGTATTGTCTGCATTGATAACGGAGAGCTGGTTATTATTGATTTTATATGTTCTGTATGGTGCAAAGATATTATAATAATATTTTATTTCATATTTAGTATTGGTGCTGTCGTTATTACTTAGGCTGCTAAGCTAAAGCATATTAATAATAATATCATATATGCCATTTAGCAGACGCTTTTATCCAAAGCGACTTACAGGAGTGAATGCATACATTTTTCAGTATATGTGGCTCCAGTGGGGATTGAACCCACAAACTAAGCGTTGATAACGCCGTGCTCTACCAACTGAGCCACAGAGAACCACATATTGATAGATAGGCTACCTGGTGGCGAGTGAGGGCAGTCTCGTATTCGTGTACAGTAATGGAACTGAATGCTTTACTGAGTAAAGCACGACACTTTCTAATTGATTAAATAAATGTACATTCATTTTTTTCATAGTGAAAAACGTATTCAAACAAGTATAACGTTACCGGTAACGTTATGTCAACCTTGAATCTTAGACTCGGCGCTCCTCATATGATGTCTGAATCGGGATTGATTATTTAAGTCTGTGATATTTCTTCTTCTAAAGTGGTGCACGGGTCGTGTAACGTTAACTTATTTTCTGCATTGTACAATTTTGAATTTCCCTAATTTAATCCTGCGCTGCAAATTAGTTTTTATTTTGTCCGTCCAAAATGTCGCGGTTACTTGCATATTCATCGGATCTTCTACGCGTCAGGTGTAAAGACTTCTCCCCACCGAAGGCACGCTCATACTCGTCTTTGTGGACGACAGCTAAAGCTAATAAGTATGCCGTCCGTAAACACTCATTTGTGCACCAACAGAACCGAGCCCTATTTACGTCGCAGCGACAACGTATTTTTCAGTTTTTTAACGTGACACGATCGAAGTTTTGGATTTTAGGGCTAGGTGCTGGTTTTGTGTTGGCATTAGGCTTAAAGGACCGAGTGTACCTTTCTGAACGCTGTGAGTGTAACAAAACAGAAGACGTTCGTACAAGGTCTGCGAGATATTGCACTGCCATAGAAAACAGCAGAGACCTACTTCAGAGGATTAAGGTACAGGTATTGAAAGATTTCTATCGATAGATATTATTACAAGAGCGACCTCGACGCTTTCCTAGCTACTGTCATTGAACTTAGTATAGGCTACTTCATAGCTAACGTACGTTATTCAGATTGGTCACTGACCAACATTAGTCAACAATGATGCTAAATATGCATATTTTTCCAGTTCAGATTTTGAGACATAAAATGGCACTGAATAGTAAATGAAATCTGAAATTAATAACTCCAATTTATAAAATCAGGAAGTGCAATACTTGACATGAACTTCATATAAAGAAATCGTTTTTGAGTTTTTGATAACAGGAAGTCTAAATCCTGATATCAGAAACTCAAGGATTACATATTAAAATGGCTTACCATAGTTTTTGGAATTATATTTGCTTGCCACAGTCCAAAAAATATGCATGTTCTTTGGACATGGGTGTAATTTAAGCTATTTTTATCTAGCTAGCTATTCATTGTCATTCTGTAGATCAAAATATTAGCTGCGGGAAAAAAACTAGTAAATCTTGTTGAAAAGTAACTTGCATTACCAAGTAAGGATGTAAAATAGATCTACCACCTACCTTGAAGTCAATTTAAGTCTTTAATCCCAAGTTATTCACAGACTTCTCATGTTGGATGTGTTTTTTTCTGCCCAGCATGTGATGTTAATAATAGTAGTGCATATTTTCCATTAAATCAGTCTAACTTTCCGTCTCTCTCGGTGCGAAAGGACGAAGTGGGGGCTCCGGGGATGGTAGTTGGTGTTTCTGTGGATGGGACTCAGATATGGTGTGAAGGTTGGTGTCGTAAAATCTGTTGCAATCATCTAAGCGTGTTCATTGTGCTGCAGTAAAGATGTGTATGTCTAAAGCGAGGCGTTGCATGTTTTAAGGTCTGGGCTATGCTGATCTGGAGAACCGAGTGGCCTGTTGCCCGGAGACAGTGATGCGGATCGCCAGCATTAGCAAGCCTCTCACAGCGTTGGCTGTGGGCAGACTCTGGGAGGCTGGCCTGCTGGACCTTGATGCCCCTGTGCAGAAATACGTCCCAGAATTCCCTGAGAAACAGTTTGAGGGTGAAGCCGTAAGTCACAATAACTCAAACTGCTTCCTGGATGTCATTCCACCAAAAAAAAAAAAAAAAAAAAAAGAACCAAGGACTTGAAATTATTGAGGTACTTTAAGGCGCTGGATTTTTTTGGTTGAGATATTTTATATTGATTTAGATGTTTTGCAGCAGTTGTGGTGTAGCCTGTAGTACTGCTTTTGTGGGTCATTGAATCGGGGAATGGAACATGGGATTGGTGGTTTAAGTAAACGTGGGAACACTGACTGCAATTGACTTGATTTGGGAGGTTTTCTTTAGGATCAGTGATTACTTTGTCCTTTCCACACAAGGTGTCGCTGTGTGCCTGAGCGCAGTGTGCTTGAGTGTGGATGCACCATGCATTTTTTGTGTGTGAGTTTCAGGTCATGATAACTCCTCGAATGTTACTATCCCACCTGAGCGGGATTCGCCACTACGAGAAGGACGCAAAGAAGGTAAAAGAGGAGAAGCAGAAAGCAAACCAACTTTTGAAACTGCCGGAGTGGCAAACGAAAGAGGAGAAGAAAGTTGAAAGCGAAGAGGAAACTAAGAATGAGGACAAGGACAATGATGCCAAGTGTAAGGAGGCCAAGCCTGTCCAGAGCAAGAAGGAGTTTGAACAGGAGGAGTACTATCTGAAAGACAGTTTCAAGAGTGTAATTCATGCCCTGGACTTGTTTAAAAATGACCCGCTCATTTTCAAACCAGGTAAGATTGCTTATCAGTGAATGGCAAAGGAATCATGCATCTGAAGAAGCATCCTTGTAATTAACAGTAAAAAATGTATTGGCATGTACTGTCTCAAATTTGGCAGCGTTATGAAACATTTTATAAGTGCACGTTATTGTTTGCAGGCACCACTTTCCTGTACTCCACCCATGCCTACACCTTGCTCAGTGCAGTGGTGGAGAGAGTGGTGGGCCAGCGCTTCCTGGTTCACATGACGAAGGTCTTCCGTGAATTGGGCATGCTCAACACTGTGCCAGATGAGAATGACCCCATTATATACCACCGCTCAAGGTAAAACAAGCAATCTGTCAGGTCAAGGTCGACCTGTTTCGCTATTACTGCAGGGCGGTTAAGTCAAGCAAATTGCAGCAACTTTAGCAAATGTGCACTCAAATGTGTGCATCTGTACTTTGTGCTCAAGTTACAATTTAATGGTTGGGCATAAGTTAATTAAAGGGAACCTCCACTGTGGGGGGGTGGCATGAATTCAAAATGCAGAGAATATTAAATTTGAAATATCTAATTTGGTTCCTGTTTAAAAATAGCCTAATTATTTTGTTATTATAATTATAATCCTGTTTACAAACACAATGGAACAATGCACTACAGGATTTCTGGTTTTCTGACTCAAAATTGTCCCCTTTTGAAGTGGTGTTGACTGCTGTCTGTATCCAGGGGTGTGGTTGTAATGGATTGTTGTTTATTTGACACAAAGGCATTCAGTTGAATGCAAGTAGATTCATGGGGTTTAAAAAAAAAAAAAAAAAAAGGATGCTGTTTTCTGTTGCAGATTTTACCATTTCAATAAAAAGGGCCGCGTGGTCAACTGCCCCTACGTGGACAACTCCTATAAGTGGGCAGGGGGTGGGTTTCTGTCCACTGTGGGAGACCTGCTGCTGTTTGGCAACGCCATGCTCTACAGCTACCAGATGGCTCACATGAAAGATGTCAAGGCCCTCCTGCCAGGATTCCTCAAGCCCCAGACCTCCAGGGCAATGTGGGCCCCAGTGGACAAAACAGAGGCATCATGGGATAGAGATGGGTTGTATGGCATGGGCTGGCTGGTGGTGGAGGAACAGCAGGACTATGGACAGTGTAGGAGTTGCAGGCACTATGTTTCACACACAGGGGGTGCTGTAGGGGCAAGTAGTGTCCTCCTAGTGTTGCCAAGTGGCCTAGTGGAGCCTCGGGACTCTCCTGTACCCCCAAAGGGTGTCGTGGTTACCATCATCACAAACATGCAGTCCGTGGGACTCAACAGCACTGCCTTGAAGATTGCACAGGAGTTTGACAAAGCCAGTGGCGTCTGAGAAGTCTGTGTGAGGTGTGTGTGTGTGTTTATACTTGTATGTGTGTGTGGTTAGATGTGTGTGACTGCACATGTGTATGCATGTCTGATGATAGCAAGTGTACATTTCTTGATACCAGTATGGCAATATTCTTCTCAACCCTTCCAAACTTTTACAATATTTTTTATACACTGGTGGATATTGCCATTAAAATTTATGAATATTGTTTGTCCATGCATAAATAAAGATTTTTTCAAAGGCCCTGTAAATAAATGTTGTGTTTTTTAATGACGATTCAATTATTTTGTGACAATAACATTTGATCTACCCTAAGTGAAGGCGTAGCCTTTACCTCAGCCTTTACCTCAACACTGGTCTCAAAGGTAGAGGAAAAAGAGGTACAGTGGAGGACTAATACTTATACCGCTAGATGGCAGCAACCAAATGTTTTACGAAAGACACTTGACAGAGTAACGAGTTCAAAGGTTAACGTTTTCAGTCTGGTTTGTCTTTTTGGACAACATGGATGTAAATTTTGAATATCCATGCACAGTAACTGGAAGCCAAGCTGGTTACGTACTAAGTAATGTGGCCGAAGTGGTGGAAAGAATTTTGACGTTTGTTCCAACCAAGTCACTGCTCCGTACAGCTTGGTAAGTAGCCATCGCTAGCTTGTGAGGTAGCTAAGTATTTGTTGGCTTTTGGTTCCTTGAAATGTTAGCAAGCTAGTTAGTCACGATCTGGTTTAAGTTCTCTTTGCTAACTAACTAACTACTCTTGTTGCATTGAGATACCATCTCTAATTTGATTGCTTGCTAGCTAGCCACGTAAATCAGCGGGTATTTTCGATCGACTGGTTTGCGAGCAAGCTAGCTTGAAAGTTCAAAAGTGAACGTATAGCTAACTAGTTAAATTGTGTAACTAAGAACGCGATGTGCAATCTTTGTAGGCTAATTCGGTAACGTTACGGGTTTACTGTTTACGTTCAGCTAAAGTGTTCTGTATTTATCGCAGTCAGCAAGGTCGATACATTCGATAGACATTAACTAGCGAGCTGTCTAGTAGAGTTTTCATGCCGAGCGATGCCGTTCCGCCTGAGCGAAAGCCTTGGCTAATTTACCTCAAATGAAGTAGCGCAGCATCGAAACGTCAATTTTCATTTAAACACAGCTAGCTGACTTACATTATTGCTTATACTGTGCGTATATATAATGAATATTAATTTATGACTCAGGGCATATTGGGAAACCTTTCTAGTCGATACAACTGCGGATTTCACTTCCCAATAAGCACCTTTATGAAACATGTTTTGCCTTATCTTTTATATCCATTCATCTCCCCTACCTCAGCTCAGCAAATTTGCCAGCTATTTTTATTTTACATACACCACTGGCACACACACACACACACACCATTTCTCTGAACATTGAGGACGGATAAGGCATCGATATTTTCACTCGCATCATAACCAACTTAACGTGCAGCCTCAGTGTGCCATCAGCTGGGTTCACAGTTGCAAAGATTTAGAAAGTGTAGCTGAATGGCTCACACCAGTTTTGTCGGATGCACTCTTACACGTGAGTGTATTAGTCCTCACAGTTGTGCCTTTGTGGTTTTTGACGACAGCGTGTGCAGGCTGTGGAGGAACTGCGCCCGCCGGGTGTTGAGGACACAGCAGCGGATATCCTGGGTTTCGGCCACAGGGTGCGGGAGCGGCGAGGGCCATGTCTTGTGCAGGAATTTAGCAGAGGAAGTCGAGGTGAGGTGGACGATGGGCCATGTCTTGTGCAGGAATTTAGCAGAGGAAGTCGAGGTGAGGAGGACGATGGGCCATTTGGCCCAAATTCAACAGTTGTTTGTTCAACCAGGACACAGCACTGAGGGAACCATGCATTGCAAAGCATGACATGACTGTTTTTACAGGAGTGATCTGTCAGTCAGCACAATGCAACTGTGGCTCACAAAATGTCTTAACTGCTAAGCGTAGTTACTGTGTTGTGTTGAAATGGGCTGGCAGTGCAGTATATTGGTTAGGGAGATGGGCTTGTAACTCAGAGGTTGCTGGTTCGATTCCCACGGAGGGCACTGCTGTTTACCCTTGAGCAAGGTACTTAACCTGAATTGCTTCAGTGAAATATCCAGCTGTATAAATGGATTGTATGTAAAGAAATGTAAACTGTGCAAGTCGCTCTGGATAAGAGCGTCTGCTAAATGGCTAAAATGTAAAAAATGTTAATGGTTTTCTCTATCCATTTCCTGGACTCTACAGAACATTTACTTGCTGCCTCAGACAGTTCTGTTAATGGCAGACAGCGAGACCATTAATGGGCAGGACTGTTGTTACAAGCAGAAAAAAGGTAAGACCCTCACTTTGCCTTTCTTTGTGTCTCAGATTTAGTCAGTAGCACCCTGTATCTTCACCACGTTAGTGCCAGAGCTGGCAGTGTCTGTGGAGAGAACTTCTATCAGGAGTGGGAGTGTGTGATGGCTTTGTTTGTGGTCTGCCTGAACAGGGGGGACATTTCACAAAGCAGAATAAATTAGTTAGCTAAGAAACCTTTATAAATATTTTGAGAAACAGGATTTCATCCAATTGGATTTCACTCAATTCAAAATATTTACCACAGTTAGCCACTATCTCCTAATCCCACCCCATGCATCCTGTAGATGCTGTTTGCAATTGCTAGGCCATATTCTGTTGGCCCACCACTTCCCCATTTTTTTGTAAGGCCTCGGGTGACATTTGTAAGATGTTTTAAGATTTAATTTTGAATCACTTGTGGCTGCTTTTGTTCTACTGATTGATAACTCCAAACTAAACCGAAAAGTGTAACCTTTGACCTGCATTGTACATGTTAACCCCCGCACCCCCACTTGCAGCCAGGAGGACGGACGGCTCGGACCCAGTGGAGGAGCTGAGCGCTCTGTTCCCCAGGGGCTGTGAGATTCTGGGGATTGCCACCCCGGGAGTCGTGTGTAAGAGCCACATCTTTGGCACAGCGCAAAGAAAGCTTTATTTTTCATGACTGAAACAATATAATATAATATAATGTATATTTATGTATAAACATGTATGACTATGTTCTTTTTTAGACAAATGATGGCAAATGGTAATTTACTGCCTTGTATTTAACTCTTGTGATTGCTCTTCACTGAAAGGCTTGTGAATACCTTTAATTCCTGGACTGGACTGAACCTAAGCATTACGATTGGCCTCAAATCCTTGTCCTTATTCAGAAAAGGACTTTTCCTTTCTTACTTATTTTTGCCGGAGAGCCAAAAAGTGTTGGTTTCTGGCAGTATATCAGTGAGGCCATAGTGTCCGAACATCGCGTCCACCGTTTTGAGATGAGACATAGATTCTCATTTAGCCAAGCTTTTGAATCTTTACCAGCTCACTTAACTGTATCGCGGAGGAGCGAGTCGTCTGTCGACGACATAAATCTTTCTCCCGGCGGGCCTGGGGGGATGCGGCGAGCCTGGTGTTCAGATGGATTGTCTTTCAGTCCTGTTTAAAGGACGCATGCTTTTTACTACCCCATATAATATATGTACTTTGGAGAGGGTAGCAACTGGCCTTTGGCAGAGATACAGTCCTGTCTCTCCCCCTCTCTCTCTCTCTGTCAGTTACATTTTCCTGGGGCTCACAGGAAGGTCCCTGCTCATCAGCTCTGAGGGGAAAACCAATGCAGGAAAGTGGCTTTTGCCATTTCTGCCATGTGATTCCCAGCAGGCCGAGTGTCAAGGTGCAGGCTAGGTCTGGCCTTGTTAACCGTAATTGAATGAAAGCTGATATGAAGACCCACTCAATGGAGATTGAGATAGGATCTAAAATGTTACCGTTTGGGCTTGTGGGGGAAAAAATGTCTTCACGACAAAGCCTCAGTACCAAGTCAGTCGTTTCTGGAGATTTGGGATGCATGTGCCTGTGTTCTGAGAGCCGGCTAATGAGAAATTACTGTGCGTGCTTTTGATTTCTGGGCAAGCAGAGATTGCCAATAAAGATGGAATGAAGTGAATTTGCTTCAGGCAGGGGGTCATCTTCCCGATAACGGACATGGCCGCTGGAACAAGTGCTCTCTCAAGCCCCTTATCTTTCAGTTGGAGCCGTTTGATCATCGTTAAGGTTTGCGGGAATGCAAACAGAATTCGATCAGAGCACAAAGCTTTGAGCCCGACGCTTTGAGCCCCTGCGCAGACCTCTGCTGAAGCATCTTATGTATGAAGCTGAAAGGAATGATGAAGCTGAAAGGAACATATTTATTGTTCCTGAGAAAATGTAATAGCGAGTGATTGTGTAGAATGAAAATTGTAAGTTAGTTTTTATGTAATTGTTGAGTAAATTGTTTGTCAAGTGTTTGTTTTTAGATTCAGATGTAAATTGTGTTGGGTCATATCGTAGTCACTGCTGGTCTTCAGTGATTTATAGTTGGTGGGCAGCAGTGCAGTGTAGTGTATTTGTTAGAACACTGGATCAGTGGGCCCCAAATGTCTTAAACGATTGAAAATTGTAAGCACTGGACATGCATGAGATGGAAATTACGTTCCCAATGCATCAGAAGTTTGAGCCCATAAGCAGGTTAGCGCACCACCAAAAGGCGATAATCCACGTTTCAGTGCATTAACCTGCTCCTAATAAAACCTGGACTGGCTCAAACTGCTATGCATTAGCAGTGGTTATTTAAATCCTTGAGTCCATAATACTGTATATCATGGTGTGGATAATGGTTTGTGGGGTTGATCTGATCGCTGGATTAAAGAAATTGATTTATCCCCCCCCCCCCGCCCTTTTTCCAGTGACCCCCAGTGGAAGTTGCTCCAGCCTTCCCCAGGAGTACCAGGATGGGGAGGCTGGCTTTGCGCTCATGTTCCCCAGCATGGACGGGGTCACCATGCGCCCTTTCCACTTCTGCAAGCAGAGCTTCTCCCAGGCCGCTCTGGAGGAAGCAGGTGGGTGTGTTGCCCCGTGGCGTGATTGGTGAACATCAGTGGTGAACTCCTCTGGTTGATCAGGCACCTGTGATCTACTTGCAGTAGCTGCCTCAGCTGCGCAGACCTCGGGCACAGTAGCTGCTGTAGCTCAGCTATCAGGTTGGAGAAGTAGCAGTCAGCTGACTGCATGCATTTCAGAGGACGTGCATGCTAGAAGGTTGCAGTGATGAAACTTGCCTAGAAATTGCAGTTGAACTTTCTAAACTGAGACCATATGCCATATCCTGAATATTAATGAAAAATGAAAGTATTTTATATATATACAGTATGTACACACACACACTACTAGGGCACTATGGGTCCACAGCACCACCTGTTGGCCACAAAGTGACCATGCTGAGTCCTGCCAAATGGAATGCTACATTGCGTTTAATCTCCTTTTAATTGTAACGATTATTTGGGCAGAAGGCTGCGTATTATCACAAGCAGGATTGTAGTTTATATTGATGTCGCATGTTTGCCAAGTGCCAGTAAACGAAAACAGAGCTGTCAGCTGTCTGCTGTCAGACCCTCCTTGAGTGATTAAGAACGACATCGCCCACAGCCGCCGCGGTGCTCCTGTGTTTTAATGCTCTTCTGCCAACGCCACCCACTGGACGGCCTGTTCCGGTGCCGTTGATTTACAAGCGTAGACACATTGGGCTACAGCGTTGGAGACGGTCACGGCTCTCCTCAGCTGCTGTGTCATGTTCAGTTTGAGTAAGCGCGCCACCGTGCTCTTTGACCCTCACCTCAGGGCTTGTGGGTAACCCAGACCTGCGCGTGGTCCTCCTGTTCGGGTACGAAGCCTTCAAGTCCGGAGCGGCGCGCTTCCTCAACAAGGTCCTGGAGCCGCTGGCGCAGAGCAGCGCCCTCATCGCAGGGGGCCACGTGGAGACCGTCTTCACCCACCCCAGGGAGTGGTGAGCGCACTCTTCCCCTTTGAACCATTTTGGAGTTCCCAGTCGTATTCCTGTCAAAGCTTTAGTCGTTTGGCCTTCAATGTCCGCCGCTGGCCACGTCGACTGGGGTCCCTGTTGCGCCAGAGTCGGCTCTGGCCAGAAGTGCCACCGGGGAGGCAATTGGCTGTCCGCCCCAGGGAGGGGGGAGGGAAGCGGACACAGTTCGCTGTGCACAGGAGTGGTTCTGGGGTGCCGGAATTACAGTCGACAGCACGACAAGTTTGCCATTGTCACTGCCGGTCACAGGGCTATGGCAGCGAACTACGAGGGAGGGGATTGAACTAAACACACGGACAAGCTCCTGGCCAGAGCAGGGGTGGATCCAGTGGTCATGGTCCATGTTGGAACCAATGACATAGGTAAGGGTAGGTTTGAGGTTCTGCAGGACAAATTTACAGAATTAAGGGGCAGAACCTCCACGGT
This sequence comes from Aldrovandia affinis, assembly GCA_029706075.1. NCBI lineage: Eukaryota > Metazoa > Chordata > Actinopteri > Notacanthiformes > Halosauridae > Aldrovandia > Aldrovandia affinis. Next base: position 8,464,160 of record JAINUG010000004.1, read on the forward strand.
GGTCTTCTCTGGAATTCTGCCAGTACCACGTGCTAGCAAAGGCAAGCAGAATTTTATATGGAGATTTAACACGTGGCTACAAACCTGGTGCAGGAAAGAGGGGTACAGGTTTATGGGGCACTGGGACTCCTTTTGGAACAGGGGTGACCTGTACAAGTGGGACGGGTTACACTTGAACCGGAGGGGTACAGATGCATTGGGCCAGCGTATGCTTAGGGTAGCGGAGGAATATTTAAACTAGGGACTGGGGGGGCAGGGAGGGAAATTAGTAGTAGTGGTATTATGAATAGGGAGGTACAGACTGCCCAGATGGAAGATACCATGGCGGAGTATAATAAATCTGAGGATATAATTAATAAAGATTTTTTAGATCATAATGTGAATAGAGGTGGTTCGGCACACGCAGGTGTGGAGGGAAAGGACAACGTAAGTGTGAGTAAGGCTCTGAAGCTCATGTGTTTAAATGCGAGAAGCATAAAAATAAAAAAATTGGAACTGGAGGCTGTCGTGTTGAATGGGGGTTATGACATTGTTGGGATTACTGAGACATGGCTTGGCGCAGCGGATGGGGATGAATATAATGTAGAGGGGTACAAATTGTTTAGGAAGGATAGAACTAATAAAAGAGGAGGGGGAGTGGCCCTTCATGTGAAAGACAATCTTAATGTGCAGGAAATTCCAGGTATAAACTCATTCGTTTCTTGTGAGGATATCTGGATTAGATTATTGGGAGATCATGAGAAGGGCCTTAATATAGGAGTATGCTATAGACCTCCAGCTTCAGACAGTAACATAAATAGTACGCTCTTTGGTAACATAAAACAAATCTGTGCTGAAGGAGAGACGATAATAATGGGCGACTTCAATTACCCCTCTATTAATTGGGAGATAGTGACAGGTCAGGGCAAATGTGAAGAGGAGTTTTTAGATATGGTCAATGACTGCTTTTTGGTACAGTCTGTTACTCAGCCTACGAGAGGGAAATCAATACTGGATCTGGTTTTGTGTAACAATCCTGATAGAATTTGCAGCACAGAGGTAGGAGAACCACTAGGAGCAAGTGACCACAGTGCAGTTATTTTTGATATTTTTTGGCAAGTTAAGACAGCCTCCTCTAACTCTTGAATTTTTAATTTTAGACGAGCTGACTTCAATAAAATGAGAGAGAATTTAAGTAATATAGATTGGGTAAAACTTCTAGATTGCAGAACTGTGAATGAAAAATTGACTATTTTAAAAAGGGTTATTGTAGATGTACAGTGTAAATTCATCCCCAAAGTAAGGAAAAAAAGGATGAAAAAACAGTCTCCACAGTGGATGATTAATCTTTACGGGAGATTTTGAGGCAAAAGAAACGACTGTACAGAGTATATAAAAAGGATAACTCAGAGAGAAACAAGTTAGATTATTGTAATATGCGGGCTAAGGCTAAAAAGGAAATAAGATCAGCTAAAAGGCGGTTTGAAATAAAAATTTCCCAAGATGCAAAAAGTAATCCTAAGACGTTTTTTCAATATTGTAGTAGAAAAAGGAAAGTTAAGGATGAGGATAAGTGCATTAAGAATAAGGAAGGAACTTTGGTTTATAATAGTAAGGATATTGCTAACACACTAAACAGTTACTTTGTTGAGAGCTTTACTAGAGAAGAGGTTATAAATATGCCTAAATGTATAGACAAGGTACAGAATGTTTGAGATGAGGACTTTGAGATAAGGGACGTAGAAGTACTACAAAAACTTAAGACAAATAAGGCAACAGGCTCAGATGGCATATATCCCAGAGTACTCAAAGAACTTGGGGAAATTATATATAAACCATTGACAGATATTTTCATTCAATCCATAATCACTGGAGAAATACCAGATGACTGGAAGCAGGGTAGTATAATTCCAATATATAAGAAGGGGGACCGTACTGACCCAGGGAACTATAGGCCTGTCAGTTTAACTTGCATTGCATGTAAAATGCTGGAATGTATTATTAGGGATAAGTTGGAATCATTCTTGAAAAATAATAGTATTTTAAGGGAGAGCCAACATGGATTTCTCAAAGGGAGGTCATGCCTAACAAACCTGGACTTTTTCGAAGAGGCTACAGTGTGTTGACCTGAACCAGGCTTATGATGTTATATATTTGGACTTTCAGAAAGCATTTGACAAGGTACCACATGAGAGGCTCATTGCGAAAATGAATTCAGTAGGAATTGCAGGAGTAGTTTCAGAGTGGGTTCATAATTGGTTGCAAGGGTGGGGCTGTATCTGACCTCGGTGCTGTGGGCAGTGGTGTCCCGCAGGGATCGGTGCTGGGACCTCTGCTCTTCCTTATTTACATAAATGATCTTGACATGGACCTTAGTAGCAAAATAGTTAAATTTGCAGATGATACTAAACTTCGGGGTTTGGCAAACAGTTTGGAATCGACTAAAGTAATCCAAGATGACTTAAACAAAATCCAAAAATGGGCAGATACATGGCAGATGACATTCAATATTGCTAAATGTAAAGTTATGCATGTGGGAAATAAAAACATTAGACAGGAGTATTTTATGGGAGGAGAAAAGTTAGTAGGTGTTCAATTTGAAGAGGACTTAGGAGTTGTAGTTGATCAAAGCCTATCTGCATCAAAGCAGTGTGCTACAGCAGTGAAAAAAGCCAACAGGATGCTGGGATACATAGCAAAAAGTATTGAGTATAAATCAAAGGAGGTTATATTAATGTTATATAATGCCTTTGTCAGACCCCACTTAGAATACTGTGTGCAGTTCTGGGCACCGCACTACAAGAAAGATATAGAGGCTCTTGAAAAAGTCCAAAGCAGGGCAACTAAACTGATACCTGGTATGAAAGGTAAAAGTTATGATGATAGACTTAAGGCACTCAATCTATTTAAACTTAGCAAACGGAGACTTAGAGGGGATTTGTTTTAGGTTTTTTAATTCCTAAAAGGGATTAACAAAGTAAAATACCAAAGATAAGTGGGGTCAGCAGAACAAGAGGCCACAGGTGGAAATGAGTTAAAGGCAAATTCCGCACAGATATTAGGAATTTTTTCTTTACACAGAGAGTTGTCAATGCCTGGAACAGCTTGCCAGGTCGGGTAGTAGAGGCAGAAACGCTTGGGCTATTCAAGTCCAGGCTAGATGTAGTACTAGATACTCTTTAGATTAGGACATGATGAGCCTAGATGGGCCGAACGGCCCGTTCTCATCATTATGTATTCTTCTTCTTCTTCTAAGACTAGCAGGAGTAATTGGCTACCAGAAAACCGGGGTAAAATCGGAAGAAAAAAATATCTTTATTTAAAAAAGCTTTAGTCGTTTGCCAAACCACAGCAATGTAAGTATAGCCTATAAAGCTTTCTCAAGCTGTTGTGTGTTCCTCATGAGCGTGGCGGGCAGGCGAGTGACACAGCTCTTGTGCCGTCCTCTCTCCTCCTCGTAAGCTGCGGGCGGGGCTCGTATGGCGTGGTCGGGCTGGCGCTGAGCGGCCCGCGGATCCAGGGGGCGTCGGTCCTGCTGGACCAGGACGTGAGCAGCGAGAAGTCGGCCGAGGTGGCCGTGCAGAGGCTGAAGGCGGCCAACATCCCCGAGCGGAACACGCTGGGCTTCATGTTCGCCTGCGTGGGCCGCGGCCACAACTACTACGGCGGCCAGCGCAACGTGGAGGCCAGCACCTTCCACAAGGTCTTCCCCAACACCCCGCTCTTCGGCTTCTTCGGCAACGGCGAGATCGGCTGCGACCGCATTGTGACCGGGAACTACACGCTGACCGAAACTGACACGGACAGCCTGCAGCACGGTTACACCACGGTTATGACTCTGGTACACCTGGGGTGACCCCCCCTATCAGAGCTAAACGGAGAGTACCAGAACGTTCCAGAATATTCAGCTTGGCTGGGGTGGAGCAAATCAAGAAGTGGGAACATTTGAGGGGTCCGTTTCAAGGGGTCAGTGTGCAGTTCAGCTGGATCACAGCAACAAGTTTTGCTTTTTTGGGGGGGGTGGGTGGGGGGTTGTTTGTTTTTTTCCTCAGGATCACATATTGGGGAAATCTCTCAAATCTAAGTGATTTCCAAGTATTTAATTTGTTTTCCATACGAAAATATCAACCCAACCCATGCTATGCCCTGCAAATTTAATGAGCAAATTGCCCCCAAGTTAAGTACAGGGGTTGTGTTAGAGGCTTAGCAAATCTGTTTTCTAAGAAAATTAAAGCTACTCTCGATTCAAAGTGCTAACACTAAACCATCATTCCCACAGGCCTTTTTTTACTCTAATTTCATTTTGAATGTGGGAATAAACCAACCAGCTAAAAAAAACACAGTTCTAACTGCGAATCTGGCAGTATATGAGAAACCGTGGTTTACAGCTGTTGTGCCATTCGAAAAGAGAATTTTAAATTGCCACATTCTTCTTTGCCACTGAATACTTGGGTCGTCCTCCCAATTCAGTGTGCATGCATGACGAGTGTATCTTAAATATCTGGTTAGGCTTTGAAGATAAATTCCTCCCAATTCAGTACATATACACACACACACACACACATTATAAGCAAATTTGATTAGTTTGAATCATACTTATTTGTATGGTTAAAGCAATACCGAATCGAAAAATAAATCGTGTTTTAGTCCACAATCACTCCCCCATAATCGCTGTTTACTAATATTGGAGCCTCGTGAGATGAGTGTAGATTTCTCTCCTTTATTAGGGTTCATCTGTATGCCTCTCTTTCCTTCGGGCCTCTGATGTTAGTTTATGTGTTGATTAGGCTCTCCAATTTGTCAAATATTAAGACTTTTGCCATATTTCCGCAATGAGTTATTTAATTGACATTCCATATAAGGCCACAATGTAAGGTTATAATGACCTTTACATGTGTCATGCATACAAAATCTTTCTTAAATAATACCTAGTTTTTGTTACATGGTTTATTTATTCACCATGGCTTAACTGTATGCTTAATTTTAAAGGCCAACATTTTATGTTTCTTTAAATACCATATTTTTATTCACTGATAGAAATCATATTTTCCGTCAATGTGCTTAAGCGTGCGATCTGACTTTGTGAGTTTATGTCCAGAATCGTTCTTTCTCAGAGAGAATTTTGTTTTGGCCCAAAACGCGACAGCACTTGTTCTGAGGAGCTTGGATAGAATATTGTGCCTTTCGCGGTTTCCGTTTCAGTTTAACGTGCAATACTAACTAACTCTGTGTCCGGTTTCTATGGCGATTTGATCTGATCCGTGAGTTCAATGAAAGTGCAGGTGCGGGGTGGCAATGTGATCCAGCTGAACTCTTTAGGAATTGTGGGTAACGTGTAACGTCGGTGACAGCTGCTTTGCGTAACAAACTTTGCGATGTGGTGCTGATGCTTGGGCCTCTTCAGCCTAACCGCAGTACGCTCTGTCCTTAACTGTGAATAACATGCAAGCAACGCCTCTGTTGTTTTTTTCCCCCGCCCCCCTATTCTAGCGCAACATTTTTGGCTAATTTTGTCACACTTGTGATGTCGCTTAAGTCGTGGAAAAGTGTTGAGGCCTTGATCTTGTAACTTTTCTCAGAGGTGTGTGGTGTTTTAATGAGGGGGAACAAGCGTCTCTCTGGCGCAAGCAAGAGATTTAAAAATGTTCTGCCTGTGTGAACGATGCAGGTACACACACCGCTCTCTGCTCCATCTCTCTATGTTCAGTACATGCTGTTAAACACAACCAATGTAGTTACTGTGACACTTTCTCCTATCACTTTGTCTGGTTCAAATAAACAGGGCTACTTTATGTAACATGCACCTTTATGTGCCAAATCATTTGTGTCATTTTTCTTATTCATTCTCATAATAATGTGTCCCCCTCAGCCATGGGTTAATGTATTGTTGCCCCACACTTTGCTCTTGTATTAGATTGAATATGCATTCACATGTCATAACTCGTTTCTCTTCACATCTTCAGCCTGAGCTTCTCTGAAGTGCATGCTGGGGACTAGAGTTTACTCCTGGAGCCTTCATTTGACTCGAAAAACACTGTCTCATCCCAAACTGACCTTCGTAGCCAGAGAGCGTGTTTGTAAATCAGCAGTGTTTTAACGTTGAACAGGGCATGCGTTGCATGGCTGTCCATGAACTATCAGCTACCTGCTTCTGCAGTGCACGGACGGAAAGTGAAAACCGAACTGCTGGCAGGTGGTGGGTGGGAGTGGTGGCTGATTGGCCAGGTGTTCGGACTCGGACTGTGGAGACGTTATGTCTGGAATGGAAGGGATTCCTCTCGTTGCCATGCTTTCAGGAGATGTTTTTTCAGCTGGCCTTGCTGCTCTCCAGTCACCAAAATAGACTGTTGGGAGTTAATATTTTGTATTTTGTACCCCCCCTCTCCCTCATCTAGGTGGGGCTGGGCCCCCACACCCACGCAAGGAGCAATGCAAAAGCGTACGGGCTCCTCCAATGCCCTCGCCTGTAAGCCAGCGACTTCAACACCGTACTACGGGAGAGCCAGCACCAGCCGCCTCTCTCACTGACACCAAACGGTGGCCTGTGAGGGTGCTGGCAAGCCATTCAAAGGAGCCGCTGCAGCGGTAACGTGCACCACATGGTTAAGATGGGGACGCACGTGTGAGAGAGGAAGTGTAACCGCTTTGGTCAGCATCACGTGTCGGACCAGGAGGAAGTCCCCAAGCCCGCTGCCGTGAGTCCAGCCCTTTCACCACCAGACTCGGGGCGCCGCCACGCATCGCGTCCGTATTCCGGGAGCGTGCCCTCGGAGCTTTCGGGCTCGTTGGTCGGGCTGAACTGCGTCTGTCACTTCCCCATTGATCAGTCATGGCCAGTTAGCCACAGGCTTCCTCCCGAGACAGGAGTGAGCAGTGCTGTCCCCCAGGAAGGGAGTCTGCCTCGCTCATCGATCAGTCCCCACAGCGTCTGATCAATTCACCGTGCCTGCTCTCAAACTCAAGCCAATTAGTGCTTCAGTGGAGACACAAAAAAAAGGGCTTTGCTCTTCTCCCCTTTGTTATTAATTTGTCTGGACTTTTTAATTGCACGATATTAACATTTTATTGCAGCAGAATGACAAAGAGGTAAAGCCTTTTTTTTTAATTAATAAAATCAACACGCGTAATATTGTCGTTTGAAACGGGCTAACTGAGGTTAACACCCAGTATCGTGGACTGCTAGATTAATGTGTTCCTGCTCGTGTTGAACGTCTTAAGCGTTTTAAGAGGCACGTGTTTGACCGGGTTAAAAGCAAAGAATGGATTTATTTGTGGCGGATCACGTCGCCCCCGATCGTGAGACTGCGCTAAATGTTCGCTCCTCTTGGCTTCCTTAAGTGTCCCTGCATCACAGCTTCCTGTGGAAATGTTTCCCAGCTGACTGCCTCTTTATAGAATGAACGCACAGCCTATCGAGTAGAACTTGCCCAGGAAAATTTCCTATCGAGTTGAACTTGAAAAGTTCAGCAGCCATAAATTAAGCACAGGGTTGTGGGTGTGGGTGTGGGTGTTTGTCTGACAAACCTTGCCCTCTAATTAGGCAGTTGGTGTAAGCTAACAACTTTGGTGCGTGAAACCAGGTTTGAAACATGCATCCCCTTTTCTAAATATAAAACGTGTGCATTTTGTGCACCTGTCATTTAATGTTGTATGATTTTAGCCTTATATAACCATATCAAAGTGACTCCTCTCCAGAATGATAAAAAGGTCACCCTAAACAGGAATGTGCAGGTAACTGCCAAAATAAAGGAAACCCTAATAAAGTAAGGTGTCTTCAGAAGGCCTCAGGCCACCACGAGCTGCCAGAACTGCTTCAGGGCCCCCTTGCATAGATTCGCCTTAAGTGTCTGGAACTTTATCAGAGGGATGCAACACCATTCGTCCACAAGAAATTCCATCATTTGATGCTTTGTTGATGGCGGTGAAAAACGTTCTCTTAGGCGCTGCTCCAGACCCAGAAGTGTTCAGTTGGGTTGAGATCTGGTGACTGAGATGGCCATGGCATATGGTTTACGTCATTTTTATGCTCATTAAACCGTTCGGTGACCACTCGTACCCTGTGGATGGGAGCATTGACACCATGGAAGAGACCACTCCCGTCAGGATAAAAATGTTTTGCCATAGGATGAAGGTGATCACTCAGAATGGCTTGAGTGACCTCTAAGGGGTTGAGTGGACCTAAACAATGCCAGCAAAGTGCACCCGACACCATAACAGAGCTGCCAGAACCCTCTAACATGGGAAGCAAGTACTCGGGCCTGTAGGGCTCTTTTGGTTACGCATCCATTCACCTGCCTGTTGGGAACAGGATGATGGATGACTCATCAGCCTATGTTCTTTGCATCACTTTTCTCCCAAACATGCATTTTTAGGTGTAATAAGGGGTTCGCGCTCTGCAACCCGACCATAGTGTATCCCTCTCTGTGAAGTTCTCAACGGACTGTTCTTGATGAAACAGCCTGCTCACGCCATAAATTCATATTTGAGGTCAACTGATTCAGAGTTGCTCATCAGTTTTGCCTTGCGTCTCGAACCAATGCACGCACATCACAGTCAAGGAATATGCACTTTCGACCACAGTTACGCCTAGTTGTTGATGTTTTCCCTCAGAATTCCACGCCAACAGGAATTCTCAAGACACATCAGCAAGTTGCGCAGTCTTCATCACTGAAGCTCCCGCCAAACGTGCACCAACAATCACCCCTCTTTCAAAGTCACTGGGATCTCTTCTTATAACCAAAATAATGCCTGCCCAGCATTTTTATAAATGACCCTAAGGATGATGGGATGTTCAATGCTTAATTGACTCTGGAACCACACCTGTGTGGAAGCACTTGCTTTCAATATAATTGTATTCTTCATTTACTCAAGTGTCCTTTATTTTGGCAGTTACCTGTATGTGTCTATTTAATAATCTCAAGTGCCAACAAAGCACTATAACTCAGCCCAAGACGAGATAAAGAGCATATTCGAAGCGTTTTTAACTGATTGCTGTTAATGCACCACCGTTGTCCCCTAAAATTTCTGTCACTAACTAAAACAAAACTTTCTGTCACTGTATGGGGTGCGTTACACTCAAAGGGTTAGTCACTGTCAGGTCTGTACATTTCAGGTCAGTGTCTGATAAAAACAGATATGTCATGGCCCACTGTCAATTAGAAATAAGACATTTACAAAGAAATATTTACCAACACGTCACTGCAGTTGCTACTGTTCTGTTTTGTACTTTCAAAAACAGTCAAACTAAATGGCTCTGATATAACCACTCTCTAGTCCTGCCCACATTATCTCAAATGAGCCCATCAGAACATTAGAACGAAAACATGAACATTTGCTAAATGTTTATCTGTGAAAACATGCTGCGATGAAACCCGCATGCAGTATTTCAGGAAGGGCTTTTGTTTTTATGTCTGCTATTCTTAGAATGTTTTTCACATTCAGCATCCCTGTTTACCATAGATTACATATTTGAAATGTTTTCATCCCGTGCCCATCCATTGCAGGCTTAGTACATAGAGGCAGGTATCAGATTCTACCCCATGGCTCCATCTTCGCAAGAGTTTATTGTGCTGGTTTCTCTCTGATGGCCTTAGAAGCATATAGAGCTCCCGGGGCATGGGGTGCCCCGTGGCTGTCGCGAATCGCTGGGGCAAGGAGAGAGGGGGGAGGTAATGTCCCGGAGAAGTTGTGGACAGTTGGACGGGCACTCCAAGTGATCCACACAGTCCTGGCTCCCCTCAGAGGTCAGAGGTGACGGTTCTTCATTACTGCATTGTCAGCAGCATCCGAACACTTGGCAGCAGTCAAAATCAACCCAGGGCCCTATTATGACAGCGTGTCCCCCAAAAAAGTGATATACCCCCACCCCTCAATGAGTCAGAGTATGCTGTCCTCAACTCTTCAATATTGGTCTCTCTCCTGGGGGCTCTTGGCTCTCCAGATCCTGAAGGAAAGGGTAGAGCGACAGCCATAAACCAGCCATTTCTCAGCTTAATTTTTTTTCTTTCATTTAAATAAAGGTCTTTATGGAGCTGATTTTGCGTGTAGCTGTGGAAGTCTTCTGTTTCAGTATTGCTGTAGTTGCATGTGCTTAGTTGTGGCTTTCTGCTCTCAAGGTTGTTCTGACAATATTATTATTGAACTATAGCATAACATCTGCTGATTTGTAATTATTTTGCTGTCTTTTTTACACATGTTTAAATAAAATTAATTGTAATCTTCTGCAACAGTCAATTAATATACCTGAAACCAAATTATATATATGCACAGGTAACTGCCAAAATAAAAGACGTTCTTGAGTAAATGAGGGATACAAGCATCTTCCACAGGTGCTTCTACAGTGCTGTGGTTCCTGAGCTAATTTATCAATTAAAATCCCATCGTGCTTAAGGTCATGTATAAAAATGCTGGGCAGGCCCAGTTGCCTGTTATTTTGGCTACCGTAGTTAGAATAAGAGATCTCAGTGACTTTGAAAGGGGTGTGGATTGTTGGGACATATTTGGCAGGAGCTTCAGTGACAAAGACTGCACGACTTGCTGATGTTTCATGAGGAACACTGGCTACGGTGATGTTGGCATGGAAGTCTGAGAGAAGGACATCATCAACTAGGTGCAACTGTGGTCAAAAGCGTATACTCCTCGACTGTGATGCCTGTGCTTTGGTTCAAGATGCAAGGCAAAACATACCAGAGGGGGATACCCTAATAAGACACTTTATGTTGGGGTTTCCTTTATTTTGGCAGTTATCTGTGTGCATATATATATTTCCATATTTGCTGCTGTGGGTTATGTGCAGGATTTCAGAGCTAGTGTTAGATTTCACTCACCTGCAGGAGTAGTAGATGACGACCGCGAGGACCGCCAAAATCAGGAGCGTGATGATGACCACAGCAGCGATGAGCCCCGTCTGCTCCCCGTTCCGGGAGCTCCTGAAGAGCTGCAGCTCCTGGCACCTGCTGCCCTTGGAGTAATCAGGGCAGCTGGGAGAGGAGGACAGGTACCGTGAGCACCCCTCACTGGGACATGCCGTAGTCAGGTAGGTAATAACCAGCCAGAGTCTGTCTGCCGTCTTTATCACGGTATTTATTTGATCATAGCGCATGGTGAAAATAGTTGGCTGGATGGATAGCCTTTTGTGTCCCAAGTCATTTTTGCAGTGTTGCTTTCCAGCGATTATGGTGGGGGTGGGGGGTGGGGGGGAGTGTTGAGTCAAACTGTTATCCCAATTCATCCTTATCTCTTGAGTGACAGTTTGAAGCAATCGTTTATATATTTTTGTATATGTATGATTTTTCCCCCTTTTCTCCAAAATCGGTATGCCCAATCGTATACCCAATTGCTTGTCTGCACTCTCCGGAATTCATGGCAGGGCTTGGAAGGAGAACGGTTTGAGTATATGCTACATGTGATGGTAGCTGTGGGTGTCTGATTGACCAGTGAGGATCACTGGTGTTCGATGAGACACGGACATCCCTGGGCTCTGAATCCCTCCCTTCCTCATTCATCACCCTGCAAGCCTCTTTCAACAGTGACACAGGCCAGATTCTGGACCAGACCATGGGCCCCATCCACACGCTAGAACAGTGCCTCAACAGGATGAGCAGCTCAGCAGCTCTTACATTGAAAAAGATTGTTTCACAGTGACCATCAGGAAAATGTGGAATTGATAAGAGAGATATTAGATAGAATAGCCCCCCTTCGGAGTAGGGCAGAGGAAAGAGCAGCTTACACGCAGGTGAGTGTGGACATGGAGGGAATCCTGAAGCAGGTACCTCCATTCAAGCAGTAGAAAGCCTCTGACTCTCCGCAGGGCTCTCCGTGATCTAAGAAACACGGAAACATTATGATTCAGTGCTGAAAAATACCCCCCCCATACACACACACACACACACACACACACACACTTTTTGATTTACAAAGCTATTATACAAAAGCCCTCCCCAACCACCAACAAACCCCCCCACATGCACACACACATGCACTTTTACAAGTGACTGGCATCACTATCCTAAAGATATTGAAATGCCATATATTTAGAAACCCATGGTAAATTATGTTAGATGTATTTGTTCATTTCATTAATAAATATCGAACTTCTCAATCCTTATCGAATACTGTGAGACGTGCACATAAGATATTAGCAGAATGAAAGTGAAATTCTGCTCCCCAGCTCCAAGATAGGTTTTCTGTACTATGGATGGATCTTAGGTACTTAATATTTAGTAGTTGAGTAAGTGATCATATCTTCCAGCAATTTACAACACACTGTGTTAGTAAGTATGTGGAACATGTGTCCATGGAGGCACTTACCACATTGATATTAATGAGTTCAGATGAAAGTGTTAACGGGCAGGCACAGAGTGGCTGGTATAAACCATGCCTTTTTCTTACCAGCCATCATGACAACAGGATTTCTCCCTATCAGTTCCGGTATTAAGAGTATGCTCCTACAAAAGAACATAAAAAAAATAATGCGGAAACCAACACTACATGCTTGTGTTTTTCAAAATCGGCCAGTGCCAATTTCCCCTCAAACAATGTATCCTCTCTCTGTGAAAGGAAACTATTGGCACACAGAGACAATACGCCAAAGGCAGTGATCTCACACTTCCCTCAAACGCAGATGTTCCAGAATAATGTGTGGCACGCAGATCTTTCAGGTGGTGGTATATGACTGTTTTAGCACCAGGGTACTATGAATGGGTTTCCTCAGCCCCCCCAAACACACACGCCCACTTTGCATTGTATCCCTATATTCTTAAAACATACATGCATACATTGCACACATCATATATATAATTACGTCATCTGTGATGTAGATGAGTTTAGATTCAGCAACCTACTGATTTTTTTTAGTTCTCAATGCTTATTTATGGATCTCATATACATGTTAGACAGCTAAATGTATTACTCTATGCACTATCACATCCAAAGTAGATGGATGTGATAGTGCATAGACTGTTGATGTGACTGAAAGTGTCAGCAGTTGTTTATAAATAGCCAGCAATTTCGATAATGTTTCAATAATAACAAGATTAAAAGAAATATAGTTAAAATATGCTGTACCATCTATTTAAATAGATGTAAAAAACATGACAGTATTTGTTGAGAAATGTGTGGTGTAGTACTTACCCCTGAAAGTCCAACAGTAAGCTGCTAAAGTAGTTGGCCGAGGAACTTGATGAAACTGAGCTACCCAGTTGCAACGTTGGTGTCTAAAAGGCATGCGTACATCCTTTTCAGCTCAGCAATGTCGCGATTGCGGTTTGTCCACATTGCAAGTGGCACAGTTCTCAATAGGCATTCCTGCAGATTGATAGGGTGTGACGCAGTCAGATATAAACCAGCAGCATAGCTTCCATAAGTGGCTTTCTTTGACCACACAGTATTAAAAGCAATGCAAAAGGCAACCGAAATGCATTGGTAGACGATTAATGCTAGCTTTGTACGTTTGTTTGCAAGTTTGTTGCTATTTTAAGAGCATGGTCCCGTTGTTTCATAAGTGTCCATATGTCCTCATGTAACAGAGGAAGAGTATCTCTTTGGCCCGGTGTGCATTTGACTTTCCTCACAAAACTCTTAATCATTCTATGGATTCTAAGTCATAAAGCTATTGCTATTATCTTCCATTTGGGCATGAGAAAGGTGCTTAGTCCAATCGATTTATTTGATTGCACTCTCTTGAGTGTTTCACTTGTTCAGTTCACCCTTCAGTTTTGGCCATTCTAAATAGTATTCAGTTCACTTTTGTGTATTCCAAACTGATCAGGTGATCAGCCGTCTTCTTCCTTGAATTCCTACAATTAATTATTTCTTAGTATACAACTGATATACATAGGAGGGGGATTACAACACAGTGCAAATCTTGCAGGGTGAGTATTGTGCACATCTATTTATCAAAACACAACTTTTCCAGTCCCACTAGTGTGACACCATGATGTTGGTTTTCAATGGTTATTATAAATTATGATTGTGTGTGTGTCTTAAATAGTGATCCCCAAATAGTTGTAAACCAGCAGCAGCTAAGTGTCTGCTTTACACAAACATCTACACTACTTGGAGTGGTCAGGATCGAGTATTGCATTTGAAACGTTATAGTAACCAGCAATCCTCCATACAATTTCTCTCCCTATTTCCTGCTGCATGGAATTCTGGCTCATATCCTTTTAGGAGGAAAATGTTGTGGTATAAAATGTCTCTATAGTCTGTTGCCGTTGTTGTGGTGCTATCACACTTACTGTAAAGGGTTACTACAGGCCCTCTGTAGGCCAATGATCAATGTTGAGGAGGTGCAGACAGAATAGAATTCAAGGAATGAAGAGACACCACAGGTATGAGTGGCATCGTGGGAACATCTTTGTGTTCACACTGTTTACATTTTTTCTTTTCTTTTTTTTGTTCCTGATACTCAACTTAAACACTTAGAGAAAGTACCTAATGTCAGAGCTGCCATGCTGTTGTTATTAAATGAACCGTTACCTAATACCAGTATGGGATGCAAATGACCATAATTTCATGTTCTTTTTCAGAGTTATCTGTCTCTTCAAATTGTTTTATTTTCTCTCTGCTGTGGCCAGTCCTCTTGGTAACACCAGTGGAAAGTGGAAGTGAACAGACTGCCCTACAATAGTGGCATATGGTGTAAAGATTTTTAAAAGCTACTAAGTAAAAAAATTACAGTTTAAAATACAAAAATCCTAAATTGGAAACATGCGCCAAATCTCACAAGGTTCAAATGCTATACTGCGTTCGAAGGCGCGACAGTGTTGTTAATAACCCAAGCTCTCTTGAGTTTTGTGCAGATCACATTTACGGTTGTGGCTTTAGGAAAATGTGTTTCGTCATTCAGTAAACTCCAGCTTGAATTGAAATCGTTTATTCTGCAATTAGTTATGTAATTGTACTAATGTCCAGTTCAGCTGATATGATGGTGGTATGCATTTTAGCGTTTGTTTTTCTTTGAATTGTGTGATGGATACAGCTTCTTAGTCTAGGTAATCTGAGGTGCCTGTTGTGGTGGAGTCCCTATACGAGTGACAACACCTATCTTTAGCCTACAATTTATCATCTAAGCAAAAATAAACACGTCTTCTCCCTCAGACCTAAAAATAAATAACCCAAAGATTTGGATTCCACCTAACCTACAGAATGAGTTTCAAAATTGGTAATGGAGTAGCTAACAGAACACGGGTCGTGAACGAGTCCGTACAAACATGTTCGTGACAAGAGGCTGTGTCTGTGACAAAATAATTTGTGATTTACGTGAATGTCCGTCATAAACAGACATGGTCATGACCCCTGTAACAGAATATAGATCACGTGTATTTCGAGTTTTCTCGCCTGTTTAGGTCTGACCTGCTTAAATCGGAAATACGGCGGCAACAATACAATAAACTGCGTGATGTCGTAGCAGATAGTGAAGCGAGTTGGACAGGATGTCGCCGAGCTATATGGAGTCTATTCCTTTGTAGTGAGAGTGAAGAGGCTACTGTGCAGTACCGACAGAATAACGGGACGCACTCTTGGAGTTCTCTTTCCCTCAGCTTAGCTATTTCAAACCCGTCTTCCCAGGAACCAAAATAAAAGAAAAATACTTTCAGCGGCGCGTTATATATTCATTATTTCCACTCAAAAGGTGTCCAGAAGTCGTCGACTATTTTAACGATAGAAAAATGAAACCGTTTAAACGAAATACTGTTTATTTAGATGCAATGTTGCATTAAAATAGAATACCTGCCATTTCTATCGGTTAAAGAGGCCTTCCAGTGTACAGTAACTTGCATCAAAACTAAGACCCAATACCACATGAGAGCCTGGCAGAATGACAGTTACTTTGCCTAAAATAGATATAGAAATGTAATTGTCATTTTATTTGAAATCAATCATTTATGATGTGAGAAGATGAGTGATATACCGTTGTGAAGTATAAGATAGACGCCAACAGAATGCGTGTAGTAGGCTATTTCGGATATGGATATCAACAGTTACGCTATATGACGTTAATAGGCTAAACCAATTAAATATAGCCCAATTATTGAAATGTGACCGAGAAGCAGATGCCCTACGTATTTTCCTTACCACATGGCTTAGATCTGTTCGCACATTTAATCTATTTTGGAATAATGTTTCCTTAACTCGGCATATTTTTGCTGATTTTGATATTTTGTGTCCGAAAAATCTGGTCCACGCGTAAATGTTGCCTGTATATTCCCTCTGAAGGCTTGGGAGGGTAGGCTAATGGTTGATTTTACAGCATGTAGCCTCGTAGTAAATCGTTTCCTGACTTTACCACAATGCATTTATCTGAAAATGGCAGAAGGAGGTGCACTGAAATGACACATCTTGCTCCCAGAAATATATGTCGAACGCATTGCGAGTAAAATTATACTTCATACTAAATAGTAGCCTAGCGTAGCCTACTTATCTTGTCTAACATGCGACACTGTCCTAGGTGCCGTTTCAATGTGTATTCCAGTATTACGACAATGTTGGATGGATTATATTCTCAAATAGAATAACCCAATGGCAGTCATACACTGTCGAAAGCTCAACCCCTTCGTCAGACCAAGGACAGCCTTGTTTAATTATAAAGGGGCTGTGAAGACGCTCCGAGATTGATTGATGTGTGCTTTAACCATCGAGTGGCTAATCCCGTTGAATGACAAACGGTTAAGCCAATTGCCACAAAGACAAAATATATTCCCGTAGTATCTTTATATCAGTAAACCCTGGGAAAAATACTGTGGAAACAGAAAGAAGCAATCCGAATATTAAGCCCACAGGAACAAGGTGGCTGGAACGAAGCTATCGTTCGGGGTCACGGTGAGGTATCAGCACGGTTCAAGTATATTAGGCGAATCGCAAGCGTTGGAAGCGCACTGGAACTCCAACGATGGCTATATTGTAGACAGCTGAGCGCTGCCCGTGCTCTACATGCAAACCTCTGAGTTCTCGATGGCGTTTCGTCGAATCGGATTTTGTTTCGCTTGTGAAATGTCCGTGGCACTGCTTCTCGATCGCAGAGGTTAATAACATTTTCAGCACCTGGACAGCTCCTCGCTGTGAGAGACCTATATCCACCGTAAGGAGTCCCTGCTGCGATCGTGGGGGAAACCCTCTGTCATCTGGGACGCTAGCGGTGTGCATAATGTCCTCCTCAAGATTCAAGGATGCCGTTATCTAGTTATTTGGTTAGCCGGAGAAACACTCAATAGCATCTTGGCGAATGATGATGCTTGCGTTTCGGATCGGGTTTTTTCGCTTTGCCCTGTGTTCTGAGAAGCGGCGGGGGTGCTTGTCCAATGCAAAATCGCTAAGGATAGCAGCCTACACACTGCGAACCCGGAGCTTCACTCACACTGATCATCGGCCAGGGAGACATTATCATCATCACGGGGGCAAGGGAGGCACGATTAGACGGTCAACGATGTAAATCAAGAAAGGTAGGTTTGCTGCTCAGAATGAATCATTTAACATTGATAGTTTATGGGGTTTTCCATGCATCCATCGGATACCCCCCCCACACACACACAAAAAAACCCAACAACATTCCAACCTCCTTTTTTATTCATTATCGCCATGAGATCAATGGTTGAGTGGCTGTACAGGTATACATGGCTATTTACGTGTGTATTACCACTGGATTTGACACCGAGACAACCCCCTGGTCTGCATTTGTAAGCTGTCGGATTTTACGTGATCGCAGGACTGAGTTATGCCTCGAGTCAGTGTACGCGCGGTTACCGATGGAGCTTCGAGGCCTGGTAAAATGAGCCACGAGAACCAAATGATCCAGATTCATAATGTGGTCGACGCGAACGGATTCGTAGAAAGAACGCAAAGCAAAAAGATACACACACACACACGCAGAGAGACACACAAATACTGACATACGAAAAGCAAGTTGTGGGGGAGGACGGAGGAAACTTCCATCGTCGAGATTTGCACTTATCCTCGAGCGATGCATAATTGCATTGCTTTACTGGCCAACAGAATATAGTTGTGAAAAAGAAAGCAAGAGGAAGAAGAAGTGCATAAAGAAAAGGAAAACCAGGACGGATAAGCCTTTGAAATCGTTTCTCGGCGGTCTGTAGTGATTTGTTCTCAGTCTCAGTCGGAATCCAGTACAAGCCATGTCTGCTTTGATCTTTGACACTCTAGCCCGCTGAGGCACGTAGGAAAGGGATGTGTAATGGTGAGTTTGTTCTGTTCCGATTTCTCGTGGGCTTAATGTGGGTTTGAACGGTGATGGCGCTGCAACGGCGGACGTGATTTGTACGGCAAGTGGAACCGGGGGGTGGGTGGTACTGGTTCAGACTGCTATTTCAGGTCAAAACTTCACCCAAACTTAAGCCAAAAAATATTGTCATTGTCATTTGGCTAAAATAAGTGATAAACAGTCATAAGGGATAGTGTTATCAATAGTTCTGAATCGTGTTGGCTTCTTGCTGGTAGTACTGGGGTTTGTATCTAGGACATTCTACATTGGTTATAGTGACTTTGTGTTTGGTTTATGGCGATTGTCAAATGTTCAGGGAAGTGCAAACTTTCCTCTTGTGCTGCAGGCGTCCCCATCTAATATCCGGACTATGCATGTAACGTACTAGCCTACATATTCCACATTTACCACATTATTTGGGTAGGCTACTCATTTTCTTTAAAATGTACTTTGGAAAAGTTTCAAACGTGACAGCGCATATTTTCAGCAAAATACTTAGATTCCTCATAGAGAAAAAATAATAAGTAACATAGCTGGACAATTGAGACATTATGCGTCTTCCTGTGCTCTCCGTTTACCTCTCGCTCCCACTGGCAGCGCGTGAGCAAGCAAACAGGAGAGAGAAAAACCTGCAACAAGATTATTGTTCTTAACCGTTTTTTAAATAGTTTCGCCTAATTAGTAACAGCCTTTTCAATTTAATCACCCATCAACTACTAATTCCTGTTTTGCTTAATTGTGACTAATATTGTGCACTCCCCTTTAAATAATTACAGCATAAAAAACAAATGGAAATAAAAAAATATATCGGGTTACATTCAAATCATTTTGACAATAAGATATTGGAGATATATTTTTGTCATCACCAAAATGACTTTAGCTACGTGATGTGCGGAAATGCTTTGCACCTTCATAGATGCATTCGAGTAAAATGGATCAGATGCTTGTTGGGTGAGCCTTACTTGAATTGCTACGCTTGTTAACCGTGCAAAACAATCAAAAACACTACGATCACCAGTTACAGGTAAGGTCTCTATTTTGTAGCTTATACCCATGACTGCTTGCCGCCAGTCCCCAGTACAGTACATTGCAGGAATACAGTATTGACCTGATCAAACTGCCTGTATCTGACTCTAACCCTCAATTGTTAAACCTAGTTTGAGTTGATTTCATAAGAATATATTACTTTCATATAATGCAATATTCATGCATTACTTTGAGTCTTATCGCTGGAGTGTCTCTTCTTGCATTTACTACAGTTTTGTGGCGTATCTTGCTACGGCCCTTTAACAGATTGTAAAAGCTCCTGCACACGACAGCCTGTGTGTCAGAAGCGTTTTACTGACACATTTGTTTGCCAAACGGTGTTTTGACTTCATACAAACTACGGCAAATGAACCATTCGAGCTCGGCGCTGAAATGATTGAGGCGAGAGGTAAATGATCGCTACAGTCCGTGTGGTTTATTGATGTGTGCTTATATCGATGTAGACAACTTAATCAGGCCACGAAAAGCGAACCACAAGCACCGTTTGTTTTGAATAACATTTGCCCAAAGTTACAGGAATACAGTGGGCAGTCGGCTACTATACGATTCCATGAGTAGCGGTATAAGACTCGTGAGTCAGCGGTAAAAATCTAAACATGGGTGCTGTTCACTCACATACATAGTATGCAAAACGGAGGTAATGGATGGTGATTGACATTAATGTATGTATGGATTATTTTTCAAAGGCTATAAAATAGCTCAAAACGCAGCCGGGAGTGCTTTATTTGTGGCCGTAAATTGAGTAAATACAAACACAAATGGGTAAAAGTTCATCTGGCTGATGGACTGTACTGGTTGTGGGATTGTACAGATTTAATTTAATTATGGGTCCTCACATCACCTTCAGATGGGCTGTGCAATCTAGTGTGTACTCCAACCTCTGGGCTCTTGAATCAAGCAGGAATGTCGATTGGGAGCAAGGCTGATGTTGATGGTGTGCACTGTTTGTACGTGCACAGTTATAGCTGTGTGTGCAGGGAAAGTCAGTCCTGCACTGTCCAATTTTAACCATCTGAAACACCACACTGTACTTCCCACTCATCGAAATATGGCATGTTATCGTTTCAGCATGTTCAATGAATCAAATGGTGCTTCTGGTGGTACAACCGATGTCCCTCTCACTATCTCTCTGCCCTCTCTTAATCTCTCTATCTTGCCTCTTGCACTTAACTTCTTATTCCCTCTCTTTCTCTCTCTCCAGGTCCATTATGTGTGAAGTATTTCTTCCGCGCTGTGAAGGTGAACCCAGGAGTTAGAATAGGGTGACGTCGCGTGAAATCCCAGCCCCCTCCCCCCGCCCCCCCCCCCACCAGCCCACGTCTATCAGCATGACCAACCCACAGTAAGTAACGCATCTCTCTGACCCCTGCTGACCTGACCTTGTGGTACACCGCTAATGTCTGCCTCTGAACAGCAGCCATTTTCCTGCGATCCCCCAGCATGCAGTGGGGGCCCCTGGGGGGGAAGGGGCCAGTTCGTTAGGAATGCAGCAGTCCTCACCTCTCCTGCAGATTTCACTTACCTCAACGTTTTTTGATCAAACCAAATCTATAGGAGTAATTGAGGAGGAAGGGAGAGAGGATGGGCGCAAGTGAGGCAGGGCAACAGAGGCACTGTGCTCAGCGTTACACAACTCTCACCCTTTCATCTGGAGCCAGTGCATTTCTTAACATTTTATCACGTTGCTGCACCAATGAACGGCAGTGTATTTTTTCCACAAGAATATTCTTGCCATTTTTCATTCCTTAGTGTTCTAGCTATAGTTTTGCATAATTTTATGTGTTTCATTCCTTTAATGTTACCCCAATAAAAACTGACAGAATAATTTTGTTGGTGTATATGATAATCATAATAATCTGGTTTATTGTGTTATTCAGAGTGACTTACAAGGTTATCACGGTGATGCACATTAAATGCATATTTAAAAGGAAAAAACAACAGCATACAGAAGAAAAACAACAACATAGATACAGAATAGTTGGCAATGCAGTGTTTAAGTGTCAAGCTGAAAAAATGTGCTAAAATAATATATTTTTTAACATATATAACAGTATTAAATAATACATGTAAATGTGTGTTACTTTAAAGGGCCTAAATAAATGTTTTTAAAACCACAATAGGATGATCAGGGTTTGGTGGGTTTCTGTGTGTATGGGATGGTGTGTGTGTGTGCATGTGTGCATATTCATGTGTTAGTGTGTGTGTGTGTGTGTGTGTATGCATGCATGTATGCATATTTATGTGTTTGTGTGTGTGTTTGTGTGTGTGTGTGTGTGTGCATGTGTGTATATGAAGGTGTGTGTGTGTGCATGTGTGTATGTGTATGCGTGTGTCTGTGGGCCATACCTGCAAACTCCCATGGGATGTCTCACGATTGACAGGCTGCAGCTCCTCCTCACACCTCTTAGCATGCAGGAGGGCGTCCCACTTGTCATACCCTCTTATTAATAACCGCTCCCCCCAAGTGGGGCTCAGACAGCCTCTGCATTCTGATGACAGAGCCAGGGGTGGGGGAGGGGTGCGGTGGGGAAGAGGGGGTCAGACCTGGTACCGTCTTCTTCTTCCTTTGGACCACATTTTTTAATCATAGCACTCGTCTTTTCTTGCCTCTCAATTAGTCCCCAGCTAGGGATGAATGACGGAGCAGAGTTTAGTGTTGTAAATTAGCTGGTGCAAGGTTTCCCAAATTTGGGTCTGAAGTCCTCCCCGGGGGTCTGCAACGGGGTGCCAGGGGGACCTCAGCAAAATTCTGCTTCTGTACTAATGTGTTAAACAGCCACAGCTCTGCAGCTTGTGGTGTGTGCTAGATAAAGGTGTCAAACGTTAACCATTGTGTTGATATGGGGGTCCTTAGCCACAGGAAGGTCATTTTATGGGGGCCTTGGGATTAACAGTTTTGGATCCCCTGAGCCAGTAGTCAAACTTTTTGTTTGTTTTTTGCTCAAACTCTGCACCCTGCAGTTGCAGTGTGGTTTAGTGGTTACAGAGGCCAGTCCTTTCACTGCCAAAAAGATGTTTGACTCAGTGCCAAGGCAGGGCACTGCCGTTTCGCCCTTGAGTGAGGTACTTAACCTGAATCGCTTCAGTAGGTACAGTCAGGTCCAGAATTATTGGCACCCTTGATGAAAATGAGCAAAAAGGACTGTAGAGAACCAAAAAATACCATAATTGAGATATATTGTCATTTTCCAACATGTGGAAAATATTTTACTTTATTAATGATTCAACAGAATCGACCAAAATAACACATCTTTCAAATGAGAAATCCTTTCCAGAAAAAAGGTTTCAAAATTATTGCCACCCCTGCTTTTAGTACTTGGTGCAGCCTCCCCTGGCAAGGATAATGGCACAGCTTATTTCTATAATGTTTCATAAGTTTGAAGAACACATTTGGAGGGATCTTGGACCATTCCATGCAGAACCTTTCAAAATCCTTGATATCCATCGATTGGTACTTATGGGCTACCATCTTCAATTCAGACCACATGTTTTTGATAGGGTTTAAGTCCAGAGACTGAGATTGCCATTGCAAAACATTGATTTTGTTTTCACAGAACCATTTTTGGGATGATTTTGAGGTATGTTTGGGGTCATGTTGGAATGTTCATCTCAGATTCCTGGTAGGGGCAACCAGGTGTTTGTCTAAAATATCCTAGTACTTGGTGGAATTCATTATGTCATTGATCTTAACAAGAGCCCCAGACATATAGAACTAACATCTGCTAAATGCTTAAAATGTCAAATGTAAAAATGTATAACCATTTTGCATGTATCCCTCTTGATTTAATGGCCAGTGAAATCATGCAACACATATTCATCGAGAAGATACCCCTTCAGATTACAGTACTACAGTAGACTACAGTAGTTTAGTCCTGTTCAAACCATGTACAGTGTGCACAAACCATACAAACAATATTCTCATTGCCTTGAAACATGGGTAGAGAAACAGGTCCTAATCTTAGCAGAGTAAATATATCACAAATAAAGAAACCAGGTACACTATACACTGTGTCTGAACAGAAATAGAAGTGTGAAATAGCAAATGGAAGCACAAGAATAACCCATTACAGTGTGCCCTCTGTTTGACAGAGGTGTGAATTTGTGCGGTTTACTGTTTTGGGTTACCATATAGCAGCTCTGCTGAGGTTGCTGGAAAACTGGAAGAAATTATTTTATTTATATAGCGTTATTTCAGTGATGTTATTCCACGATCCTCTAAGTGATTTTGGTACAGAATAGAGTAGTTTTTAATACATTTGAACCCTGATTTTTTTTCTCTACTCCCAATTTGGAATGCCAAAGTGTATTTGTAAGCCTGTCTCAAGGTGCTTTGTCGATTCAGGAGAGTGTAGGTTCTTCCAGACGCTTCTTCTCCTAACTCTGCAGTCCACCTGTTGAGATGCACTGTCATTGAACTGGAGGACTGCAACTTCATGTGCAGTTTTTCCTGTCTGGTGGATTCAATGGTTCATTCAGTGCCAACAGGATGAATGATTAAACGCTGTGGATGTTGTGCTGTTGTGCATGTATGGGCCCTAGTGATTGGTGTGTGGAATTCATCAGCATGTTCATTAGTGAATAAGCCAGCTCTTGGCCAGGGCACAGTGGCCATACTGTTTATATTGAGTGGAGAAAATATGGAAAAGTTTAATACATGTTCAAGTTGGTTAAGACTTTATCAAAGGAAGTATCCATCATAATTCTGCTGTTTTTTCATCAGGCTTTGAGATACAGTTGCACAAATCTTGTTTTGTCATAGAGATGATGTATACTTCCAGTCTCAGTGAGAATATTGATGGGGAAATGCATGGACATTAACAATCATAGACAACCAATAGTATCACCAGAGGTTCTAAACAGTAGTTGAGACCGTCCACTCTCGTGTTCTAACATTGAATGTTTGTGGCCTATTGTTCCAAACATTCTGTGTTCATGAGAGTACTCCAGCTCCTTCTCTCCTTATTGCTTTAATGGAAACATGACCTCATTTAATATTCAAGCACTTAGCCCCATTTTTTTATATCATTCATCTAAATTCATGTAACTGGTCAGTAACTGGATTAACTGTATTGTCATCAATTTATTTAATGTAGATATTATTCCCTTATAATCTGACGGTGGTACTCTTGTGGCTGAAAGTCATCCATGTTTAAAACGTAACCCCCCCACACACAGACACACACGCACATGATTTCAAGCCAGCAGCCAGACTCAGTCAAGCACAACACAACAAAAGTCTGCCCACTGTCGGGCTTTGATTGACAGCCCTTTTATTGAAAGGTCCATTATTGATTGGTCATTTGAAAATAAATGCAGAAATAAATAAATAAAAATGGGAATAAATCAATAAGTGATCAAATAAATGAATCCATCCATTAATTTAATTATATATTTCAACATTTACTCATTTAATTATTTATTTATTTCAGCATTTAATTAAATATATATATTGGTGATGGTACGTTATAAAGAGGTCTGTGCTTTCTTCATGCCCTCATTGGAGGGAGTGTTGTTTATCCATTTTGTACCGTTCTGTCTACAGGAAGACTTGTGTGCATGCATTAGCTACCCTGCTGGAGGCTATGACTCTGTGAAAAGGTTCTGTATTTGAAACGGGTCAGCTAACATTCCTCTAACCTCTCCAGTCCAGTGAAATGACCTGACTTTTAGTTTCTCTCTTTATTTCCTGTGTATCAGTTCCCATCACTGTAGCTGACATCACCGTGTTGAAACGGCATCCCTTTATGGATTTAAGAAGCGGAGAAAGGCCTTTACTCAACACGTGAATGTAAATGCAGTAAAGGATACTGTGATGGTGATGACTGTCTGAAGCTCTGGGATCATAGCCATTGGTAAAAAGTGAACGGCCAATTTCCCTCCTGCTTGACTGGCAAATAAGCTAAAACATGATACCCTTATCCGGGGGAAACTTGCATAGCTTACACTTGATGCATTACCCTTTTAAAAAACTGCATATTTACTGAAGCAATTCAGGTATCAAGTTGACTTACTACAGCCGAGGATAGCGTCTAAAACCTGCAAACTTGCAGTCATTTTGTAGTGCTGACAGTGGCTGGTAGTCCAAGCGGGTCTCCCATCACAGTGCCAGCCAGGTCTGACCCACTTTATCACTCCAAGATCAGACGAGATGAGGAGAGTCGCCCATGTGCTAAATTACATAATACGTACTTTAGACTCAAGTTCTCCTCTGGAAAATGAAGAATGCAACATCAAAAGCTGAATTTGACAAATGTGCAACAGGAACCAGTGTAAACGTAAGCTTGTGACATCATGCCCTGGAGTCAAGGCGGGTGTTGGATACGTTTTTCTGTGTGGCTCTGTGTGGCTCAGTAGGTAGAGCATGGCGCTGACAACATTTAGGTTTTGGGTTTGATTCCCATTGGGACCACATATACTGAAAGGTGTATGCATTCACTACTGTAAGTCGCTTTAGATAAAAGCGTCTGCTATATGGCATATGCTATGTTATGTTAAATAACTGGATTCACCGTGGTGGGTGTGTTGGGCCGATAGGGACATGGGTGGGCCCAGTCACAGGGACGAGGTCAGAGTGAAAAGGTGTGGTCGCTTAGGCCAAGACTGACATAATAATAGAAGAAGAATGATGTGTTATAGTGGAGTTGTGGGGGCCAGAGACATTGGGGTGCTAGGCCATAATGTTAAGGAGCAAGCTCTACCAGTCTGTTGTTACTTTGTGAGGCCACCTGCATACAAGGCCAGTCACTCGTGCCAGAGAGGGGTTGGATAATTGTGATGTTTAATTACCCCACTTAGTCATGTTATTATCCGCGCTCCACAGAACAGGGGAGCCACGTTCTGGTGTACAATAGTGCACACTGACGGCCAGAGAGGCATTTTCCTGATGAACACGTCTGGATGCCTTCTCATTTCATTGCACTACTGAGCAGCTGTAGCCTGTACTTCTGCTGTCTTAGAGATGTCTCAGTCTCCCAGTCTTCCCATGGTGTGTGTGCGTGTGTGTGTGTGTTTGTGTTCATGCATGTATGCCTGCATGTGTATGCATGCGCGCGTGTGTGTGTGTGTGTGTATGTATGTGCGAGTGTGTGAACTTGTGCGCGCGCTTGTATGTGTGTATGTGGGTTTGGCTCCTATAGCTTTAACACCCAGAGATCAGCAGGACTTTGATTGAGGAAATAATCTTTCAGTTGTGCATAATACCCATGATGCATTGCACACAGAAAGCCTCCACAACCCTATCCCTATTACCTGCAAAGGATTAGAAACTCAGTGTACATGTTACCTCAACTCGTTTGCATTTCTAGCATTTTGTATGTAAAAGTCCTATGCCTATAGAAAAGTGAATAATAGTGATATAGATATATAATAACTGAGTAATTAAGCTATTAAGCTGCAGAGGCTCTGTCTGATGATGATTACTGCTACTGCTACTACTAACATTAATATAATTTTAATCATGATAATTCAGCTGATGGCCGTTATCTATCAGGGATGAAGGAAGAAGATACGCAGTGAACCTATTTTACTGTCACAAACTTTGGCAACCTATCTTGAACGTGGAGCTGGGAGAAACAGTCCCAAAAGACTGGAAATTGTTAGTTCTTCTTTCTGAATGCCTTCATTCTCAGAATTAGTGACATTTCAGTCAACTTTTTCAAGACACACAGCTCATGTTTCTCTTTGCTTCTAGCAGAAGGCATGTGAGAGATGTCACAACATTGAAAATAAACCTTCAAAAAATGTATGTAAATTAAGTAAAACCAATTTTGTATTTTAATTATGTTTCTATTTTTGTATCATCCAGGTATTATGAATTCATATTAAGGTGAAAATAGTAGATTACCCATAGTTTGAAAGCAGCTGCAGGCTTCCAAGCAACTTTAAGGTGCAGTGGTAAATGCGCAGGTAACACCAAGTAATCTATAGTATAAGTTAATCACAAGAGATATATTATTTTTCTGTCTTTACATGATTTTATGACATAGAATGCTTTTCTTCCCAGATAAATTTGTTGCTTAAGTGTACCAATTCATACTACACACTAAATATGCTTAAAGTAATATGCTGTTTAAAGCACAAATTAGTCAATCCATTGCCACCATGAATGTTGTGTTATGGCCATCTTGAATGGCATGGAAACGTTTGACTGGCTATAAGCGAGGTTATATTTTCTTCAGAAAAAAATGCAGCAAAATTCCATGGAGTTTGGCAGCTTTACTGAATGAAATGCAAACCTTTAGGTTGAATATAATATACTTGTTACCTGTAGATTATTTGAAACCAAAATTCAGAAAGTAGCTATTCAAGTGTATCAGTGACCGTGTGTCAGTGATCACTCGTGCCCTGTGGATGGGGCATTGTCATCCTGGATGAGACCACTCCCATCAGTATAGAAATGCTTCACCATAGGATGAAGGTGATTGCTCAGAATGGCTATGCATTTATTGGCATTTACCTTGCCCTCTAAGTGCTTGAGTGGACTTAACCCATGCCAGAGGGTTTCCTTTATTTTGGCAGTTACCTGCATGTAACAACATATTCAAAAGCAGACATTTTTCCTTTGTGGGTTTTGTACGAGCTTGGTGCCTAGAAGGTCAAATTCTCCCACTGCTTGACTCAGGACAAGGCAAAAACCAGTGGTCCACCATGGCATACATGTCGAGAAACCAAACAGCTCCCGAAAAGACATGAGCACAGCTCAGGCTGTGCCTGGTGAAAACACATTTTACTGCTTTGGTTTTTGTAACAGAAACAGGCTTGGAACTATGATTGGTTTCACTGTGTTGTTGGGGAAGGGAGGTATTATCCTTAGTAACTGGACACAGTTTGTTAATGAAATATAAAATGTACTTATTTTGTGTTTGCACATGAAAGACTGCTCTCCGGGACACAAGGGTCTGTCTGATTAGACTGAAAAGGTGTTCTCTATGTTTGATATATTCTTTAGTAAAGGCACAATGGACTTCATAACAAACACACAAGGAAGATGAATCAAATGAGGAGGGGGGATGGGTGTCAAGACATGTTTTGCTGTTGGTCAGCTATTGTGGCCGTCTTGGGTCTGATTTAACAACGATAGCAACACAGCGGATGCTAAGTACATGGAATAAGGAAAATAAACATGTCGTTGCATTTGGCTACAGAGAAAGCTCACCTCTCAGACAATCAGATTAATGTGTTGGTAAATATCATATGTACAAGCTTGGAATCTTTCCACTTTCATTTTGTTTGGATGTACCTCACGCAGTGGACATCTTTCACATCGTTAAACATCGTTTTACATTGTCTCCCTTAAATAATGTTTTCAGGCAATTGTTTTCATATTTAATTGCCTGGAGTCATACCTATCCTCTAACATGAATATACATAATTGTCAAATTGAACATAAACTAGTCCTGGCGGTGGTCAGCAGTTATAATTGGTGACTGTGTCACTCAGGGAGGGAGGGTTTCAGTCGACTGTCAATCGGGCACCTGCAGTCTGCCTGCACCAACTGCGCACGATATGAATCGTCCGAGCCAATGACTGCACAGCCCAGCTGGTGGACTGCAGAATGAAAAAGAGCAGAAGCTGACTGTACGTACTTTGGAGAACTTTGTGGTTCTGTGTGGCTCAGTAGGTAGAGCATGGCATTGGCAACGCTTAGGTTGAGGGTTCAATTCCCACTGGGACCACATGTACTGAAAAATATATGCGTTCACTACTATAAGTCACTTTGGATAAAAGTGTCTGCTAAATGGCATATATATATATATATATGGAGGAGATTCATGCTTGTCTGTTCTCTCCCAATTTTACAGAGGATGTTGTAGAGGGGGCCAAAAATACAACTGGACATTCCAAGTTGGGAGAAAATAAAAAAACCTATTGGAGGTTAAAAATAGGTTAAAATAAATTGCAACCATGATACATCCCAGCAAACTCCCAGGTTGGCAGTGAAGGTATCTGAGAGTGGTTCCATCAGTGATCCTCAGCCCCCAGAGTGGGCAGAAATGTACATACATCCACAACCAGGGTGCTAAAACCTTGGCGGGTGTTCAGGTATATAAATTGGCAAATCTGACCCACTTTCCTGATGTTTTCAATCGTCTACGTTGCTGTATAGTAAGTAATTCAGTTGGCTCTGGCTATGTTTACAGGATTGTTTGGTGGGACAGCTGGCCAGAAAACTGTGTTGGTAAGCATACGGAATAACAATAGTTCTCATGTCCAGGTCAAAGCATCTGCCAGTGTTTTCTTCAGGAGCCAGAAGACATGGATAAAAGGTTCCTACTAACCACAAAATAATTTAACTGTAATAATAATAATATTGATAAGTATTAAATATATTAAAACATTAAATGTGTTATATATATATATACTGTATATGAAGCACTAAATAGTAAATGGTAACAATAATCATTATTATCATCAAACTACAAGCCTTACAAATGTTGTTTTGTTCAAAAAAATTAACATTTTATATAAAATTTTCAAATGCGCATTTCCAGGCAAATGAGATATTGGGACATTTTATCATCCTTAGCTTTGAAACATTAATAGTCTCTATTTCCTATTTGTTCTTCCTGGGTCCGTATTGTTCTTTCAGGGGTTGTAAATCCAATATCCCTTTCACAGATCAGTCTCAAAACAGTTTTAGAACTGCAGAGTTACAGTTCACGCGTTTTGGCCCAGGGTACATTGCAGCAGCTCTGGAGAAACTCCATAATTTTCAAGGTGCAAAGGGTTCTGTGTTTGGCCGCACATGGATTTAATTCAGTTTTATGTTCTGTTGAGCTTTGCAATATTTGAGAGGTTCAGAATGCAGGTTGCAGAGACCTGGCAAATGGTACATTGCAGATTAACAACATGTTTTGATAAATTCCTGCATCCTGGGGGAAGATTGCTCTCTCTATGTATTATGTTTTACTGCAACTATTGTACTGTGATCACAATATTAACAAAGAGGCTGTAGTTGACAGGACATCCTTTGGTCTGTGTGACTAAGCAGCGTTTATCTGGTTGTATGAATTGATGGGAGGCAGGAAAAGACACCACACTAGGTTGCAGGATAACTAAAGTCCATATTCATAAAGTGTCTTAGAGTAATAGTGCTGATCTAGGATCAGTTTTGCCTTTCAGTTTACTTTCATGTCGCAGAATAAGAATCAAGGTACTACAATTATCCATATTTATACACTTGGCAGGATCCAGGATCACTTACATGGTTGGAAATTTGATGTACTCCATTTGGATGACCATTTCCTCAAGCAAGTTAGGCCAAGTGCCTGGCTCAATGCTGTAGCAACTTTGCCTGGGATTTAAACTTGCAGCCTCATCGTTACAAGTCTAGCTCTCTAACCATCACTGTCCTCGATGGTGCTGATGATGAAGTGTTCTGGCTGTCTGAGGATGAATTTGAAGGTCCCTTTTTGTCTCTGCAGCCAATAGTGTCTCAGAATGTCCAAGACCGCGGCCGGAGTCTTGCGCTTCGTGGCACCGTGGTCTGAAAGAAGGCTGCCAAGGCCGGCAGGGTTTTAATGCTTTTTTAATCAGCGGATTGTGTTAGACTGGCAGAGCGGAGGGTGCAAAGTGACATTTATGGAAGAATTCCTGGGTTTTCTTTCCCGCTTGTTTTATCAAACAATAAAAAAAGAATTCTCCCTCAAAGCATTCGACGCTTTCGGTTTTGAGAACACCATTTAATGGAAAAAGCTGCTGACATTTAAAGTCACGGGGGAGATCCCCGCAACTGCAGTTTGGATTTTGCACTGCTGACTTTGAGTACTAAATTAGATTACATTACATATTCTGCATTCAGGTTGGGTTTTCATACCACTCAGTTTTAACACTTGTTAATGAACTCTATAAGTAATGTTGCTCTGACTTGCTATGAACAAATAATCTATAGAACTGTGGTTAACTTAATCTATAGAGGAAATTGTATACCTCTGTATTGTGAACAGAAAATCACATACGACACATATATATACGTATACACACACACATATATATATATATATATATATATAGGAAAGAACGGTATCTAGGTTTTACACTTAATGCAATGTCACTGTGGATACTTGATGCAATTTCTCAATGAAATTTCATATGATTTTTCAGGCTTGTATTCTGTGGTGCATGTAATGTAAAAATGTAATATAATACCACTAATCTTTCTCAAAAAGAAAATAAATACATGAATACCAATGCATGTTTTGTTTTTGTTTTTTTTTAATCTAATCTAAAGTTACATTTTCCATGATGAGCTGCACTAAAATATGTACTTGAGAATGTTAACTGTATGGACTTGTAGCATGTTCTGCGGTGTCAGATTCTTTTCAATATTTTTATTGATTTTGATCGTGGTGATTTATTGCCTTGCTGTGAAAACACACCGCAGTCTTGGGGAGGGGTTGGTAGAGGTGGTTGCTATTTTGAGTGGTGTAATCTTTGGGGATGATTATATTGGAAAAGGAAATTACTTTCTTTAAATAGGCAAATAGTGCATTGTCATTACAAGGAGGACACATTCATATGTCTTGATACAAAGACCTAATTATATAGGGTTATATTTTTAAGTAGCCCTCTTTTTTTATTTTTATTAAAGTATTACAAAACAATTGCAATATTTCATCTGTATACATACAATCTTCCCCTATGTTATATTTATAGCCATTGAACCCATATTTTAAACCATTGCTAATATTGGTTTTACAGTACCAATATTTCATTGTTATTACTAGATCTGCTATCTTTGTTATAAAGTTGTTGCCTTTTGCTCAAACATAATTTACTGTGTGATATATATAATTTTGTTAGAGATTTGTGAGACGCTGTGAGATGTTGCTTGCACAAGGTCGGTAGCTTTTGCACACCGTCACAGGACACGGCAGCAGAAAGCTAATATCTTCTAATGTATCACTAGTATCTTTGACCTCTTTCGAATCTAAAACCTCAATGCAATGTCTTCCTAATCAGCCTAAAGCCTACAGAGTCTAAGGGCTGTGTTGAAGCAAAGATACACTCAAAATGAAAAGTATCGATGTCCCTTCTTGGTAGAAGCCAGTGTGAGAGGTGTGCAAAATAACTTCACATTCGGACATTTCAAGGGTTTCGGACGACAAAGATATCTCGGCTGTTGGGTCTGCTGTGTCCTCCTTTGCAATTTGCCCTCAGTGGTGTGACCTTTTGTTTGGCCAGCAGACTGTCCTAAGCCCCACAGTAACCTTTATGCCTGCTCTGTAAAACTTGTAATCCTATTATTTGTTAATGTGGTGTGCTGGTGGAAGGGGGGGTAGGGTACCCGGTCCGGAGTGGAGTGCCTCTGCTCCACTTTGGCTTCGGACTAACACCCTTTGGTCTGCACAGTGTCCCGGAGATGTCCCATTGAACAACACCCTGCGTTTAAGAACAGACCCTGTGTCTGTAGTGGCAGTAAACCACGGAACCAGGCTCCTGAATGTGATTGGCCCTCGGCTTTGCATATGATTGTTTTGAGATGTGATTTTGATGCTCTGAACAGTCTGCCTCTGCCATGACTGATTAGCTGCCACGTTCTGATTAGCAGGGAAGGTGCCAAATCTGCAAATAACATCGGAAGCGAGGGAGGGGGGTTAGCTGGTGCAGCGGCTGGAGGAGTCTGTTCCCCTTTTTGTTCAGTGCTGACAGCGGCCGTGCTGTTAATACTGCCAGAGTGACACAGGGAGCCGAGCTGTCAACACTCAAACAGTGTTACACTCCAGAAATGCTTCTGCATTCTGCAGGGGGAAACCGGGTGGCTCAAACCCTTAGTTTCAGTGTAGTGATGCGCCCCGCAGTCCAGTACCGAATCCTGACCATGCCAGAGCCCAACAGGGCAGCGTATAATTGCCCACATCATTGCCCAGGGAATGAGGGTTTCAGTCGGCCAGGTTGTCCTTGTCCCATCAATCTAGAATGACTCCTCAATCAGGCACTTACAGTCTGCCTGTGTCAACCACGTATGAAAAGCACACCTCCGACACAATGACTGATGGACTAGTGGAGTGAAAAGGAGCTCCCATTTCGGAGGAGAACACATGTTTTATCTTCACTCTCCTGAACTGACGAAGGACATTTCACAGAGATGAGATGGGCCTATAGATTATGATTGGGAATTTCAATGTCATGGGGGAGGGGGAGGAAGAAAAAATCAGATTAAAAAAATTGGTTTCAAAAGAATAACACAGCCTCGCCTCGTGCTTAGCTTCGGGTAGAATGGAAAGTTTACGGCAGTTGCTGGTTGTTGGTTGGCAGAGGAGAGGATGTTTGAGAAATTGGCAAGCGCCTACTGCATTAATCAGTTCTGGAGCGCACTCTTCTCTCCTGAAAAACACTGCTCTACTTCTGTATATCATAAGGAACATTTATAAATATCTGATATGTCTTCGCCAAGGTTTAAGGGTACTTGGGGAGAGGGGGAAGATAAAACATCCTTTGGAGCGGACCTGTTAAGCAGGGATTAGTCACAAGCTAAAAATAAAGCTGGGGAAGTTTTACTGCAGAGCACAGACTGCATTAACATTTCAGACCCAGGGTCAGCCGAGGGGCCTGGCTGCCAAACCCACGGGGACGTATTTTACACCTTCCACACCAGCTCTGCTCAGCACTTACCCTTCCTGCTTTCTCAGGCAGCGTTCCCTAAGCTGCAGGCTTACCACCACTTTTTTTTTTTTTGGTTCTCTTGTTCTTTTTTATCAGCGTTTTTTTCTTGAGGGGAAGGGGGATTATTATATTTTTTTACCCCCCTCTCTCATCTGTACATTATTGATGTTTATTTTGTGTGTGTGTGTGTGTGTGTGTGTGTGTTGGCAATGCTGCGCAGCATGCTGAGCGGACACATTTTGGTGACTTGACCCTTTTTTGTCCTTTTGGGACGGTAGGGCAGGCTTGTGTAACCACAATGCTGTGATTTAAATTCCGGCGTGGGCCCCGTCACTTGCTTCAGGGAAGGTGCTTAACTTAGCCTGATGCCCAGGCTTAATCACACCACTAACAAGCTAGCAATGACTTTGACTTTTGTTGTGTTGTTAATGAAGGGGTTGGGCATTATGCTGATTGGATTACCCTTTTTCATATTGAACAAATCATAACTGTCAATGGAAGAATTTCAATGCGATGAAAAAAAGAGCATTACCAGGCCTAGTAGTTATTTAGCTATGCTTACGTAGCACGTGGCTCCCAGTCTAGCTTTACCTGAATTGTTTCAGTAAAGCATTCCAGCTGTCAAAATGTATAGCGCACGCTTTAAGCTCAGTAAGCCCTTCCAGGATAAGGGCGCCTGCTCATATAAATATGAATGATCACAGAGCCATCATGTAGCGTGTGAAGTCGTCGCCTGGTGCCTCCGCTTCCTGGTTGGCCTCTGGGCTCGGATAGACTGGGTAACCTTCTCCGCGCTCCAGTAACCTTCTCTCCTTTGTCCCAGTGACAGCACTCTCCGCCCCTTGCAGCGTTGCCAGGGAAACAACATATTACCCTCCAGGTGTTCCACGTCAAAATGGCCATCTGGGTGTTTCGGAGAGCATCAATTTGTAACAGTAACAGTACCATTTATGGGCTTAGACCACAAGAAACCAGGTGAGGTGAGTTAACGGTGTAATCAACCACTTTAATTGATCAATTAAGTGCTGAGAAGCAATGAACACCAGCAGACCCTGTGGCCATCCAGGACCAGGATTGAGAACCCCTGCTTTAGATCCTTGTCACTAGTACAGGCCTGTTTATTGGTTGTTGTTAATGGCATCATCACTTTCACCTGGGAGAGATCGCGCCTCTGACTCTGGTGAATATTCAGCCCTCTCGTTGAGTCCTGCAACAGTGTGCCGTTCCACCACATGGAGCTTGAATACAATACGGAACATACATCTTCGTCAATAGCCTCCTCTTCCTCTGACCAATCTGTGTGTCTTTGCCCTCCACTGTGCCCAGCCTGTAAAATGGCAAGGGTATAGGAAAACCGGGGGTTACCCGAAACTCAGGGCACTCTCTGGCCTGCTGACCTGGATCCCACTGCTACTGCAATCCTGGAACCGCACTGTCCTGTGCATGGCACGGTCAAAATAGTTGACTCAGAGACCATGGGGGAGGGGTACACTACACATATTTAGTAGTGATTAAAAAAGTATTGTACCTGCACGACACCTCATCAGGCAAGACATAAACATTCATATTGTACTTATGCCAACTGACATAGAATGTCCAAAACTGTGTCATATCACCATCTTTGTTGTAATTGACATTCCCATGATATTCTTTTATGATGGTAATGTGACTTATGATATTTATGAAGACATAATATGTCCTATGACTGTCCATGCCATTTGGCATAAGCATTTATTAATTTTTATTTAGTGATTATGGATGTGGCATTTGGTGCTTTTGAAAGCTTCATTTAGTTTTTAACTAACCTCCGTAGGAAGTTTCACCAGTGTTTTGTCCAGCCTTAATCCTTCAAATATATGCAATTCCTCTCTTGTATTGTTTTCTATCATGGCAGTGCAGTGGGCTTTGTGTCCAATGGGCACAGACTCCTCAAATAGATGAAAATCTGAAATGAGATCCAGGGGGAACTGTAATATGTAATCATTACTGCTATGTCCTGTATCACCGAAACAGAAGCATCCGCGCAAATCATAAGTATCCAGGCGAATCAGAGAGTAATCTCTGCAAGCATGTCAAATAATGGTGCTTTCTCAGTCTGTTCCTTTTGGAATTCCTTTCTAGTAATTTAACACAGCTGAAGTTTTTTATAACCTATGATTCATATTCCGCTGAAATAAGGTGATCAGTTCTTCCCCACAATATGAGCTGGGATTTATTCAGATCTTGCTACACAATATAGAGAATCTCACCATTATAAACAGTGTTTTCCCTTACATGCTGACCCACTGAATATATATATATATGAATTATTGTCTTGATATTGGTGTGATGGTAAAAAAATGATATTACATGTTGAAAGTAATATTGATGTTGCAGTTAAAATGATATTGGAGGTCCCCGGGTGGCACAACCAGTAAAGGCACTAGTTCTAAGTGCAGGTTGCCCACTGCAGCCTGGGATTGATCCCGGCTGCACTAGTCCAGCTTTGCTTTGATTGGCTGTCTGCCACCAGGGGGAGTGGGGGAGGGAAGCTAGCATGAGCTTGCCATGTGGAAAAGTGGCTCTGTGTGTGTTGCAGTTGTTGTATTTGTTACAGAATTACAATCGACGGCGTCGAGTTCCGTCTCGGAGGAGGCAGTTTAGCATCTTTGTCACTGCCGGTCCCAGGTTTGCAGCGGTGAGCTCGTAGTACCAGGGGCTGATAGTTGAATTAGAAGAGGGTACAATTCGCCACCAAATTGGGAGAAAAAATGGGGGAAAAATCTGAAGAAAATTGTATAAAAAATTATATTGGATGCTGAAAGTAATAGTGGTGTGGCAATAAAAATTATATTTGAAAGCGATACTAGATGTTGAAAGTGATATTGGTTTGGTGATCAAAATGACATTGGAGGTTGAAAGTGATATTGGTGAGGTGGTAAACATGATATTGGATGTTGAAAGTGATATTGGTTTGGTGGTAAAAATGACATTGGAGGTTGAAAGTAATATTGGTGTGGTGGTAACAATTCTATTGGATGTTGAAAGTAATATTGGTTTGGTGGTAAAAGTGATATTGGATGCTAAAAGTGATATTGGTGTGGTGGAAAAATTATATTTGACTAGTTGTTGATATGTGTTGACTGGACCATCCTGTCTCCTGCAGGGCCGCTCAGCAGGCCGGGGTGTCGGACCTGGAGATCATCTCCCAGCAGGCGGATGAGGAGAGCCAGTGCATCGCTCCTGTCCATCTAGTCGGCTTCACCTACAGGGACCTGCCACTGGCTGCCCTGGACCTCTCCCTGGCCGGCTCCCAGCTCCTGTCCAACCTGGACGAAGAGGACACCAGAGAAGGGTAAGAGGCTTGCACTGAATTTTCAATTGTGCCTCTACTGTTACCGCTGTGCCACCTGCACTAGCACACGAGCAGCCGATGTGTGCGCACACCTCTGATGCATCTGCCTGCTAGCTGGTGACTACTGGAGTGTTAACTCGAGGAACCTTGGGCAACCTAAACCCAGCCTGCCCCACCCACTCTACACAAAAGGCTGCACTAATGGTTAGGGCCTCTGTTGACTGAGCCACACAGCAGCCCTATCCAGTGGTTCCATGCCAATTCAAAGTGGGCACATGCCCCCTTAGTTTTAACGTGTAACTGAGGGGGCAGGGAATTATTAGACTAAAATTGTATGGGATTGTGAAGCCCCCCTTCCCCTCTCCTTCTCTCAGCACTAAGGCAATGGTTCTCGGTAGTTAACATTGTTATTAAATGGTATGTAACATTAGCTACCTGAACTTCCTAACTAACTTCCTTATGTCCCAAATACATGACAGATAATAGCTAGCTGATTACCATTACCTAGTATAAAGCCAGCAGTTAGAGCATGCATTAATTACATATACCTTACTTTCTTTTATGTTATTAGTGTTCAGATGGCGGTGCATTCATAAAATCAATTGAAATAAATGAGAGAATTCTAAATTATCACCAACTTTAGCTAGCTAGCTAATGTTTGTTTAGTTAGCTAGCTTGCAAGCTATCGATAGTCATACCTTATGGATACCTTTTTCGCGCGCCCTCTAAATAATTGATTTCATGACACCCCTCTGTTGTGCACTCCACCGTCATGTTACGGTACTATCTCAGCATGATGGCCTTGGTGCAGTGCATAAGACCACCCGCCAAAGAATTAAATAATGTGTCCATGCCAAACAAACACCATGAATCCCCTGTCCTGCCTTACAGATTATCTCCACTTAGCAGGCCCCTTCTTATCCACTAATTGATTTGATCTCAACACGTTTGGGGGCCTGCAGTGCAGTGCACCAAAAGAAAATGGCTAAGGCAATTGTCAACCAGCGATTTAAGGGCTGTGATTCAGCATACTTCCTGTGGAGTTTTGTTCAGAAGGAAATATTTCCGCTTTGGTAGAGGTTCGTGGGGCATCACAGAGAATGCCCATATTGTGACTCGGTGGCGTCGTTCTCAACATTGCTTCTGTTTTTGTCCTACAAAGAGCTGTGAGTTCACTGTGGGCCCCAGCTGTCTCCAGCTAAGTGGAATCACAGTAGCGTCCCTGTTTCACTCTCAGAATGGATGTGCTTCAAAGGACTGACATCACTTGTTTGGCTCACAATCTGTCTTTCAGCACATTGTTCTTTGATAGAAAGCATTGCATAATCTACTGCATAAGGTGTTAGAAACCTATTGGTGTTAAAGGTGTTAACAACTCTATTTCATACTATAAAATCAGATGGACTAATGGGTTTTTGCATGTTATAAAATTTGGTCAAGTAAGCAATATATAATGCTACATCTATAAAACCCTCAAAGGTTTAATTATTCATGATAATTAATTATAATCATTCATGAATGATGTATGGACAGTGTTCTCAGTGTGATGGCCAGCAAAGATCCAGCTAAAATAATGCTTCATCTACAATTGTACTACAGCAATATGTTCTTCTTTTTTGCTCTGTGCTAGACAATTACATCACAAACATAATTGGCACAGTGCTAGGCATTATCCTTAATGCATCCTGACAAAGAATACTTCAGCCTTCACTCCCTTCGATGGTAGTTAACAGCCCATAATTGTACATGACATGATATTAAATTACATATATTCACATTTCATTCTCAAACAGCAGTAGGTCATTTTGGAGGTTAATTGGTAGAGGGTGGTAATTTGTCATTTTAAAGGTGTAATTTGACATGCCTGCATTCCTGGATAGTCCCGTGGCCATTTCACGCTTTTGTAATAATATGTGATGGGGCTTGGTGGTGGAATAAATAAAAGCGCAGACTGTGCGCTTTTTGGACACAGCCCACAGTGTCTGTCGGGGCCATATTGCACGCGGTACCTCCGCACACCGACCGCGCGTCTCTCAGGGGCATCGGCATTAGTCCTGGCCCAAGCATCCCATCCAGGAAAACTTGACTCGTGCCCGTTTTCCCGCCGAGAGTCCCCGCTCCCCTCGCACCAAGAAAGGGGACGATCACTGTAAGCTTCACTGCGGGACCCAGCCATCGTTTTCCACTCGTCACCGAAAATCAGGCCTCGCTTCACCGATTTCTCTTTTTCCACTCACCCCGTCCAGAAGCAGATGGCTTGCACAGAAGCGTGGTTTACAGATAGGCACGGCGTGGCCTGCGATCGACTTGCTTGTCTTAGGAATGAGAAACCGTGTGCCTGTTTGTTATGTCTCCTTTCACATTTGCAAAGCAGGCAAAGCGAAACTGCACCAAAAGGTGCAACCCGTTTTCGGTCAGTAAGTCGGCTCTTTGAAAGTTGGACCTGCTGACAGATCCTCATTGTAGTTCTCTTTTTTTTGTTGTTCTTTGGAAGAGTGACTCGCTGTGTGGAAATAACTCTCCTGCTCAAACTCTACTGCTTGACTAAGAAAAGGGGGGATGTCCTCTGCACAGTGCACTCTGTTGACATACAGAAACACTTCCTGTAACTGTAGCATTCCACAAAGGGAGGTGCAGTTTTGTCAGAGGTTTACTGGCTCTCAGGCTACACTGGAGGGATAAGACACCTGGGTAACCTTCTGCGGAGGGGGGCGGAGACGCAGCTGGTTTTACTGTGCTACTGAGATTGGAATCTCTTGAGCGCCCAAACGTATGCTTGTGTGTGCCGGTGGAACGCCAGTCACAACAGTTTCCCTGTGAAGAGCCGCGTCGGTGTGCAATTTTGTCATGTTCCATGTAGAACATCTTGTTGGAAATGTCAAATATTTGGACGCGTCACAGGTTTCTGCTTTACTTGTGAGTCACGCCTGGGGAATTCAAGGAATGGCATGTGTATAGGGCTTGTATTGTTTCTATGTTTATGACCTAAATTCAAAGGGTCTGATGATCTAATTTAGGAAGATGACGCATTCTCTAACTTAAAGGATCCACAGTGAAGCACAGTCCTTAGCACAGTGTTGTAATATTAATGCTATGACGTATTTTTTACCCACAGCACGAGGGTCAACCTACCTGCAGATTTAATTAAGCACAACATATCCCCACTTGCTCTTTATTGAGATACTACCATCCACAGCAGAAGATTCTTGGATTGTTTTCAAAGGGAACCAATTTGAGTATGTCTGTAACCTTGAGTTTCACCAACCATTGATTTGCATTGAAGAAGCCATGGTTATTTGAGGCCAATTGGTCAGTATAGTTTTATGTTTAAGGCTTTGAGTCAGAGGTGGGAAAAGGACAATTTTCCTTTTGATTCATTTATTTCTTTATAACCTTATGTCATTTGACTCTTTAGCTGTCTCTTTCTCTAGCTATAGAGCCTCATGTTGGGTTCAAAGTAACATGTTCCCAGTGGTAAACAGTGGCTCAGGACTCTCATCTGAATATTGAGCTTTTACCACAGCACAGTAAAACATTTCAGCCTTTTGAGTCACTTGTATGGTCCATGCAGGGACTGGCTGTAAGTGTTTACTGTATCTCCGTACCTCTTTGGAGGTCAAACAAAATCTCCTTATTTGCATCTTTTAATCATGTAGCAAAGTATCTGACACTTGGGAAAATGAACAGCAATCAGAAGTTGTAAAAGTTCCCTTGTTCCCCCTGCTTGAAATTTTAAGTTTATGAGCCGTGGGGCTTGTACCTCGGAACATATTTATACATTCATTTGTCAGCAGTCGTTCTTGAGTCTGGGACAGGCAGTGATGAGCTGTGACCCCACAGCTGAGGGGGACAGGAACAGAAGAAGCCCGTTTTGTGTTTTACAGTGTCAGGATTCTTGCTACTCCAGTTCATTACTGTGTATGTCTCAGCACTTCCCCACCCCCTGCCCTTTCCACCTATGCTTTGTCCCTTTCTCTCTCACTGTGCCATCGATTAGCTTCCCTGATAGGTGAGCAGCATGTCCCCTGTGGTCCTGACAGTGAGTGGCACCACTTAAATGGAAGGAGTCACTAGCTCTGGGGCAACTCAGTTATACACTTCTCAACACTTTCCAATAAGTGCCCTATGGGACCGGCACGGTTAGTGTGTGATTTGCCAAATCTACTGTAAGGTCCTGCGGCATGGGGCAACTCAGATTCAGCCCCGAGGGGTGGGGTGCGGCGGGTACAGTTCAGCGGTTCAGAGCACTGGTTCAGAACTGGAGTGGAAGGCTAGGTCGATTTAATTGTGGCAGGTGACAGGAATTCCTGGGTGGGGTTGCAGATCCAACGGACCAGGGTTGTGTAACCTTGCAGACAATGCAACCTTCCAGGACCAGAGACAGTTAGTCTTGCAGACACTTTGGCCCTTCAGAACTTGGGTTGAGCAGCCCTGCAGACACTGTGGCCCTTCAGGACCAAGGTTAACTTTTATGGCCATATTAAGACTGCCCTGTTACAGTGGATATTTTAATCAAGGATGATGGTATATTTTTCTGACCGTAGTGGCATTTCTGAAGGAGAAAAGAGAGAGAATACTTCTTTTTTATCAACAACATTGTGTCAAGAATTATCACCCCCTTCTGAGTGTACGGTGGATCTTACCTAGACAAAGGGCTGAGCCAAGGCTGCCTCTCGAAATGAGGAAGTGGAGGAAACTCACTAAATAGCTGTTGCATATTATTCTCTGTCTCACTGGGTTGTGGAGCTGCCTCCTCCCTTTACTTTTGGTTTTCCTCTCGTTACATGCAGAACACACACTAGAACAGACCTTATGTCTTTCACGCAAGAGACTAAAACCCACCTTTTCAGACTCCACTACCACTGAATTCTGTACATCTACCCAATTGTCATCACCACCACTTCTTGTATATGTATCCCTGCCTACTCATTTAATAAAAAAATTTTAAAAAAAAAGTTTACTAACCTTTTCCTTCCCAGTGTTACAGGTATGGTATGCAGCTGCCTACAACAATGTCTATCGCTCTATTACTGCACTGATCTCTTGCGCGAACTGATTGTTCCTGCCATGTATTAATGCACATCTTGTAAGTCACTCTGGATAAGAGCGTCTGCTAAATGCTTAAAATGTAAAAATGTAAATGTCACGGTTATAGCATTTACTCAATTCTCCAGCTGTAGCTATAGTTCTCTTGCCCACTTATTTTGGTCTAAGGGGCAGTTTGTAACAGTGGGCTCTCCAGAAGACGATAAAGCAAAGTGCACAGAGAAAGACTACCAGAGAGGGGATTAAACAGATCACTCAATGATTGTGTCATAGAGGAATGTGTTGTGTTTCCATCAGAGATTTCTGCACAGGAGTGTGTTGCTTTCCAAGAATGGATTAGGTGTTTTGTCTGGGCCTGAGGGAGGAGGGGGGTGGGACACATATCTTTGGCCGAGATATACTATATATATATATATATAGTATACAGTACCAGTCAAACGTTTGGGTACACCTGCTGGAAACTAGGTTTATCTCATAATTGACAATGTTTTACACCGTTTAAGTTTCTGTAAATACTTGAAAATGAAGAAAAACACATATAACAATAAACAAAAGAAACCTCAAAGCAATGTTCAAGAAAATTGAATTAAAAATGGAATCTTGAATTCCTCAAAATAGCCACCCTTTGCCATGATAACAGCCTTACAAACACGGGCCATTCGGTTAATACGTTTCAGCAGGAAATCACCCGACATGTCTTCCCAGCTCTCCTGCAGCAATTCCCAGAGACACTTGTGGGTTGCTTTGCTTTGATTCTTCTGTCCAGTTTGTCCCATACAAGTTTTATGGGATTGAGGTCTGGACAGGCCAGGTCATTAGTTTGAGTTGTCCTTCACGTTCCTCCTTCACTAGATAGTTCTTGCACAATTTCAAGGTGTGTTTCGGGTTGTTATCTTGCTGAAGAATGAAGGAGTGCCCAATTGGCCATTATCCAGATGGAAGGTGTACTCAAACTTTTGACTGGTACTGTATATACTGTATATATGCCATTTAGCAGACACTTTTATCCACTTAAAAGCAGACACTTATAGTTGTGAATGCATACATTTTTCAGTATATGTGGGCCGGATGGGAATTGAACCCACAACCTAAGCATTGTCAGCGCCATGCTCTACCTACTGAGCCACGCAGAACCACCGGGAGGCTTATAATGTGTGTTAGCTGGAGTCAGCATTCAGGAAAAAATAAATAAAACTGACCCCAAAAATAAGTTATGCCCCTATCTTAATGAA
The DNA here is from genome assembly GCA_029706075.1 of Aldrovandia affinis. NCBI lineage: Eukaryota > Metazoa > Chordata > Actinopteri > Notacanthiformes > Halosauridae > Aldrovandia > Aldrovandia affinis. The sequence continues at coordinate 8,507,619 of JAINUG010000004.1, forward strand.
ATTGATGGATTTTCTCATAAAGAAAAATTATAATTTAAATGAAACTGAATAAATTAAATTAAATTAGACTAATTAAAAAGCAGGAATTAAGTTAATTAATAAAAAAAGCAGGAATTTGATGTAGCACATGCCTAGAATGTTCAGTCAACCTCCCAGCAAGGATATCAATTAGACACCACCCTCTGAATATTTAACGTGAAATCACACCCACCACATTTTCTTATGTACTGTACTTGTACTGTACACCCCCATTATTTCATTCTGAAGGCAACCAGTGTCACTCCAAATGATTTATTTATATAAATATCAAAGATACATGGCTTGCTGTTGCCTCTCCCAGAATGCTATTATTGTCTTCGCAAGAGGAACATAAAACAAGCTTGTGTTTACAGCGACACTGGATGAGAAATTGCTTTGAACGTTGCGGTGGAACAAATGCGGACAAAAGCTTCAAATCAAGTGCGTTATTTGTGGGCCTGCTGCCGTGACGGTGTGTTGGTTTTAGAAAATGGCACCACGTCAGGGGTTGCGGTAGGCTGAGACCTTCTTTCACTGTGGCCCAGAGCATAACACTGAGGGCCTTATGACACTGATCACCCAATGGCACAGAGATATCAGCCCCAATCACATCGCAAAAGTGGGACTGACTTCTGCCTTCACTGAAACTATAGCTAATAACCTGCCTTTATCGCCATAGTTTTCATCCCAATAAGTACCAAATTGAATGCGCTTCCTGGAATTCTTAAGGCAGTGAGCGCTAACCTAAGAGTGCGTGGTGTGTTTCACTCCGTAATTCAGGTGTGTTCATAGCTGTCTCAGCTCTGGTGCTCTGAGAGGCATTACTTTGCATCTATATGACGGGCCTATATGGTGCCCTCCACGCATAAGCCCTGCCTCTTCCCCCATCTGTGTCTAGCACGAAACACTGGAGGTTGAATAGGAATGCGTTGCCCTGAGCTGTGCAGTCTCACCCTCATATATTTGCACTGATTCTGCCTCAAGGCGGGAACGGGACCCCTTGGCTCCGTGCCTTTCTGCGCTCCCCGTGCGGAAAAGGAAAAGATATGCGGCGTAGGTTTTTCCGAAGCCAATGCCGGCGATACGCTGCTGCCTCATGCAGCATGTTTGGCAGCGGGAGTGGGCGGCATTGTGGGAGGCAGCTGTTCTCGCAAACGTCAGGGGGCTCTTGCGGTGTTTGCAGTTTTTCAGCGTAGCAAGTAAGCGGAGTGTGGTTATGAGCGGAATTTGTGTCATCTATCTTCCGGTCCGGGACAGGGCAGATAGGCTAGTCTGCGTTAAGCCCTTCCAATGCTCATCTGTCCAACTGTTTGTCTTTCCAAATATAATCACCCAAGAAATATATTACTTACATTTCTGCATCTGCAGGCGTATTATGTATTTCAATGAACATGCCCATGTGACACCAATGGAAATCATAATCAAAACTATCTCTCTATCTAGCTGACTATCAATACAACTACTGTATAATAGATGCTAGTTCACTCTGTCAGATTTGGACAGAGTTGGCTGAACCCAGGTGTAGGCTGAAGAGGTGCGTCCTCAGAAGACGGCCGGAGGTGGTGGGTGACCTCGTTTTCCTGATCAGGATGAGTAGTTCATGACAGATTTCACATCGCTGAACCCGAGACGCCCACCTTACTGCATGCGTTTAGGCTGTACAGAGAGATGAAGAATCATACCACCTGCATCACCCTTTAGAGGGTAAATGCTTATGACTTTAGAGGGTATAGAGATAAGCTAAGCGGTGTGAACGATTATAATGTGAAATGCAAATGGGCTAAAATTATGGTTTCCTCCCTGTTCGTTCAGGATGGATAGGCCTTTCCCCGCTTGCGAGAGGCTTGCCGGTGGCGGTTTCAGGGTGTTGGTAGGTTATTTATATAGATATACAGTAGCTGGAACACCGTTTGTATCGTTAAAAGCTGCGGCATTACAATGAATTAGCAGAAGGCATCAGATGGCTCTTTGAACCCCCCCGTCCCCTGCCCCCCTCCACAGACACAGACACACACACACACACACACACACACACACACACACACACACACTCGCACACACGCTGGCACTAAGAGGCGTCCAGGCTCTGGTGATCATTTCCCTCGTTGCGAAGAGCAGTCCGCCGCGATGATGTCATCCCCCTCGGATCCGCATGCATCTGCCAGGAAGCTAGAAGCATATGGCGCCGGTGCGCGAGTGACCGATGTGAGGAGGCCGGGTGATGCACGGCTAACAGTGACAGATGGTTCAACTGGGTCACTCTCCCAGGGCCACTGGAGCAATAAGGAAAAGGGGGAGGAGGAAAAGGGGGGTTCATGGCCACCCAGCTTGGAACCATACAGGTGTACCCAATAATTTTGGGGGAAAACTGTCACAATTTTTATCAGTGTTCTCCTGGTGCAGGGTTGTTTTGAGATGTGTTGGTTTGTTGGACCTACTGCTACAGAGGATTCTGTGAGATTAACCTTGCGTTTTCTTTTTTTCTCAATTTTTTCTTGTTGAAGTGGAGGGTCCATCGTGTGCATTAGTGTGAGGCGTACAGTACAGTGATTAGATGTGCTTAAATAAGGTTAGTGGAATGATTACAATGTGTTTAAGTTACACTTAGCTGTGGGTGGGATATCGCCTCAGAGTCTCAGAGCTGTATAACATAAAAGGTCACATGTTTCTGAAGACACTTCTAATACCTTTGATCAGATTCAGTCTAACAGCAATGTTATTTATACTTGACTTTGAGTAGCAAATTTAACTAATGGTATAAAAATACCCGCATAATATCATGAGCTCTGCACTCAATTTAATTAAGGAAAACAAATTAAGCAATTTAACACTTGCTAAATTCATCACACAATGTTAAGGACGAACCACACTGTGGCTAGGTTGATCCTGGCCTTTACACCTTGTGGGAAATGCTGTAAAATAACAAAGCTCTGCATTCATCTTCACTGTCTAATAGTTTTAGGTTTAGCACTTGCACACTCATCCTCAAAATAATTTATTTGATCTGCTTTAACCAGTCAGTTTCTATCGTTAAACAGGCGATGATACATGAATGCAACAAATATCCACATGCCTGTCCATTGTAAAGGTTTGTTTATATGGTTAACACTGTGGTGCTCTCTGACAGTGTGAATCTTGTGGTTACAGTATGCTACTGTAGCTTGCCCAATAAGAGCTATCATACATGGATTGAACCGAATGAGGAGATATCCACCTCATTTCAGGCTTTTTTGTCAAACTGGCATTCGGGCATATGGACCTTACATTTATGGATGTGGATTTATGGATGTGGCGTAAGCGTGAGGAGAGAGCATTGAGTCCAAACAGGCCAGTGCTTCAAACAAGCAGCCAAGTCACAGAAACATGGCCCATTGGTCTGGAAGACACAGAGTGATCCACAGATCTGCATTTCAGATCCAAGCAGATGTCAGGAGAGGTGTGAATATTGTCATGTGGTGTGACATGCATAACAATGATACCCCAGAATTGTACTTGGAGTAAAATATTCATGGCAAAGTTGGCTTAGAAAGAAGCTGAGCTGACTGATTCCACCCAGACCCCCCTCTCTAGGAATATAACACTTAGGAATGTACTTTTGCCTCAAAACAGGTGTTTGTGCACAGTACTTATGCAAACAGGTAGTAGATGTCGGGTAGTGGGTTCCTGTGGAGGCCCTGAACCTGGACACCCCGCATTCCAGCTGAGGTATATATGCCCTAAAACAGCTGCCTCTCTTCTGCCGTCCCAAAGAACATTCCATCTCGCCCCCATGTTCTGGTCCATTATTGCGTTGATGACCGCCTATTCTTTTTAGATGAGCCTAATTTAATTCCAAGTGGAAAGCAGGGCAGTGCCAAACCTTAAAGCACTTTGCAGAATTATGCGTTCTCTGGGGGCTGGTATCGCGGGACGACCGCGATTTGCAATTTTGGCTTATTTAATTAGAGTGCAGAACAAGTTGTCCAGGGGCAACCTGGGAATCACTGGGTAGCTTGTTATCTGCTGGGTTGCCAAATCTGTCGGCTGAGAGAAGGGACTACCAGCAGCTGGGGGGCAGTCGAAGTCTGGGCTGCATCTGGCGAGACGTTACTGGGTTTTGCTTGTTTTTCACCACTGTGTACAGAGAATGGGCAATTCCACCACCTGTTCTGGAGATGTTAGGCCTACCTGCCTTTTATTTAGTGCTTTCTTTATTGCTGACTCTGGCGCTCACGTCCAAACTCTTTAATCATGTTAATGATCCGTTTTGAGTTTCACACCGCAGATGGGCAAAGGTAAGGCTATGGAAAGTCTTCAAGAAATTAGCGCATGGCAAAGAAAATGTGGAGAGGTGCACTTTCTGTTGAAATAGTTGCCAACAAGTTGCCACAAAATTCAATTTTTTGTGAGGCGCTGAGATTTAAGGCTCATGTTCTCAAATAGAACACAAAGTCCTTCTCCTTGCGCAGCTCGTGAGTGTGAGGTGTCTACCCTTGGCAGTCCCTCAGGGGCACATGGTGTACACACTGGTACACACTCTGCACACGCACACCTGCAGCGTGCAAGCGCTCCACACGCTGGGTCCACACGCGCACCGCGCTCTACTCCGTCCACAGAGACTCAGCCACCTTGGGAGGAGATGAGGGCAGGGGAGGGTTTGTTAATATTCACAGACATGCAAAGTGTGAGATTGCTTTTCTGGCTGAGAGGGGAGAATAGACCCAGTGTCCAGGGAAAAAGCCATTAGCGGGAGACCAGCCTGTCAGCTCCTCCGCGGACGGAGGAAGATCCATCTCCATTTTCTCTGAATTAAAAGCCAATTTTGTCAGCAAAGAACAACTTGAATTTTAAACTTCCTTTTGGCAGCGAACAACTCCCTGCATGACCGGGCTAGGTGTTTGTTGGAGAACGAGCCAACGGGCGATTCTTGTGAGATGTGAACCGGCAAACCAGCATTTCCTTAAAGCACAGTTTAATGGTTGGAGGGAAGTTTTATTACATATAATAGTAGAGTCATTTATGACTTTTACTGATAAAATTCTTAATTCTTAATTATGTATACCAGGGCAAATTCGGTCCTGGGGACCCATTGTGTATGCTGGTTTTTATTCCAACCATAATTGCAACCCTTAAATTGTAACAGGTTGTTGATGGTTCTTAATTAGATACTTTTAATGTCTATTAAGAAATGATTCACCCTCTTAAGGCCATATTAAATGTATACTAAGTGATTTGACATCACTGCATGAGAGGTAGTGTTAGTAAACACACGACAACAGAAGTGCCTGTTCTTTGGACCATAGTCTTGCGTTGCCAGTTGACCGTTCATAACTGATAGTGAGAAATAGCTATTAGAAAGGAAATTCATGCATAAATATATTTGATTCTAAATTTCCTATACTGGTATTTAGGCACTCACTAATTTATGGATCCATACAATCTACAGCTAGACCTGTTCAGCCATGACAAGTGTGCCCATCAGCCATAGCCATAGTCATAGCCATTGTAACTGCCGAATCGTGTCAAGGTAGGCTCGTTACAGGTGATAGCTATCCTAGCAAACTCTAACCAGCCTTGTTCACCTGTCAAGGAGGAAAGATGCCATTTGGGCATTGGTGCTAATGAGCGGAGCAACTTTCAGCTCCTGTCATCTCAAAAATGTCTTTCCAGTGTTTACATGTTTTCTACATCTGCCCAAGTACCTTCTGTGTGCAATGTTGGGGTTTTTTGCTTTTAGGTTCCATAGCTAGCTAGTGTTATTTATTTTCTTTTTCTTCTTCTTTTTCTTTTCTTCCATCATAAACTTATGTGGTGGACAGGAACAACTAACGCCGGAGGCCAGTGGCAGCTAATGGTTGGATTGCAGTTTGTATGCATTCTTTTGTTTACGAAGTTGCCCCGCCACTGAGAAATGACATCAAATCACTCAATATACCTTTAAGTCAGAAATAACTATGCATCCCATGAGGCATAAATGTCCTATATTCACATCCCAGAACTTCCCAGTCAGATCAGTTCTCAGACTAACGTGCAATATGGCATTTTTTAATTGATTGAATTATAAGGTGAAATCAGTGTGGCCCCACTTGGTTAAAGTGTGGACACTTGGTCACTGAAACCAAGACTTTCATTACAGAGTAAATGGCAATGAGCCTTAATTGTGTTGAAATAAGTTTAAGGAGAAATTGATGGTAGAAGTTAAACACATGTTTTCAACAACTTTTAATTGTTCAAAGATTGGCTGTAACGAAAACCAGCATTCACAGTAGGTCCCCAGGACCGAGTTTGAGAATCCTTGGTGTGTACCAGTACAATTTTGCAATTATCTCTGAATTTCAGTAGCAGTGAATCATGCATAGTGAGTAATTGAATGTTCTAATTACAAACTAACCTTTAGCACTTTTAAGTGTGTCCCATATTGTTTTCACTACATCTCCTGTATTTCTTTATTAATCTGCCTCACTGCTGTACCTGTGTATGGAACCGAGTGGTTTTGTTTTTGGCAAACACTCCTCTTCCCTGGGTGACATTTCCTACAGCTGACAGCTTATAATGATGGGTCACCATTGAGCTGCAGTTGCCAAGTGCAAAGCTGAACCCTCTGTGATCTGTCTCTCCTGTATTTTTACTTTTCTCTCTCTCAATCTCTTTCTTCCCTAACTCTAACTTCTCTCTCCCTGTTTCTCTCTCGCACACACTCACACACGCACATAGCGGCCCCCTGGAGCACCCCGATGCACATTTAGCCAAGGGGAAACATATCTCCACTTAATGATCTGCACAAGCTGATGGGGTGGCAAGGATCATATCCCCCAAGTTCACCGGAGCGCACAGTCAGGTTTACTGTCAGGGGCGATGCAAGGCGGCGGAGGAGAGGGAGGGGGAGAGATTAATGGTGGAATGTTGCCTATGTGGGTTCCATGGGGGAAACGGGGGCAGCTCAAGGTTACTGGTTTTCTCTTCTGCGTCACTCAGAATTTACGAGTGTCCACAGCGGTGGAGGCTGCCGCCTGCTCGAATTCAAGCTCAAGTTTTCTCACCCCCCATCTATGAGGTTCAGGGGCCTGGAACAACGCCCTGTGCCACAGACTGGACCCTGGAATGATACTGGAGTTTATTGGCCGGGAACTTTGTGCTGTGAGACAGAACTCTTACCCACGGGTTCATACAGATACTTAGCTTGCAGCATTAAAAAGGTGTTCGTTGTGGGGCCTTCCGGGTGGCATAATGGTAAGAGCGTCTGAATAGGATGCAAGTTGCCCAATGCGACTGGGGTTCGATTCCAGCAACTGGCTGTCCGCCCCAGGGAGGGGGGAGGGAAGCTGATACAGTATAAGCTCGCTGCGTATAAGAGTGGCTTTATGTGTACCAGAGTTACAGTTGACGGGTTGGCGAGTTCCTTGGAGGAGGCGGTACATCGCCTTTGTCACTGCCAGTCTCAGGACTACGGCAGTGAGCTCACGATACAAGGGGGGGGTAGTTGACCTGAAAAGTGGGTACAATTGGCTACTAAATTGGGAGAAAATTAGGACAAATCTGAAACAAAATCTTGTTCATTGTGGTAACAGTAACAGGATTACAGTGAGAAACTGCACACAGTGACTGGAGTAGTGGTAATGCACCCGGCTTATCCTGGCTAAGCGTGGATAATAGCAAATGGACCTTTCCTACTTGATAAGTTCTGTATTAAGCAGAAATAAACAAGCAAGAAATTGGGTGTTTCTCAAGCGGCAGAGCACAAAATGAACCCCAATGCGGTAAAGTGCTCTTGGGGAGAGTGGTATTTTAAATGGACATAGAAATAAACATAAAGTCCTTTTCTCAGACCATTTACTCTGCCCTTGTGTAAAAAAAGGCTTTCCAAAGCCATATACCCAAGGTAATTTTGATTGTTTTAATGTGCCATGCACACTGTTGATACATGTTGTGTGATTCATGATGTAGCACAGGTGGGCAAATGTAAAATGAATGACTTGTGATCTAAATCAAATCAAATCAAATCAAGTTTATTTGTATAGCGCTTTTCACAATAGAATTGTCACAAAATGCTTAACAGAGGGGGAACCCAGGCCTAGACCCCCCCAAAAGCAAGCCTAAAGGCAACAGTGGCAAGGAAAAACTCCCTTGGTAGGGAGAAACCTTGGGAGGAACCAGACTAAAAAGGGGGGGAGCCCATCCTCTTCTGGCCGGCACAGGGTATGTCAAAAAAAGACCATGTCATGGCTCAGGGCTCCAAGACTTTGGCTCCACAGCTGTAGTCAGTGGGGGGCTAAACCACGCGGAGAGGGTCCAGATCCAGGAACTGGGGTTGGCGTAGGGGGTGAGGGTTGATGGGGGCAGCTCACACTTCTCGCAGGATCTAGGGCCCGGGGCAGGTGCCCCCGAGTCAGAGGCCGAGGCAGAGAAGAGAACATGCAGTCAGAAAAAAAAGCAGTGCTATAGCCAGTAGCATTATGTAAGAGCAGGGGAGCACAAGCATAGGAAATATACAGATACAGATAGCCCCAACAGGTGTAAGCTATGGCAGCATACCTATTAGGAGAGGGACAGAGAAAACACGCAGCCATGAGAGTTCCAAACCATCCACACCTGATCAAGGATAACCAGCATAACAGTGGTGGTAACACATTGAGGAGGTGACAGTATGGAAAGTTTCTCACTCAATAAGACACTAGGGCACGGCCTTCTCCATCTCTCCACCTAGACTATGTTTATGCTAGGCTTATGTTTTTAATCTACACTTAAAAACTGAAACTGTGTCCGAATCCCTAACATGCCTCGTTTCACAACAGAGGAGCTCTAAAAGAGAAGGCTCTACCACCAGCTGTGCTTTTCAAAATTCTAGGGAGTAATAGATGGCGGTTTCTTGTGAACGAAGCAGTCGTGACAGCTTATAGGGGGCAATCATTTCGGTCAGATATAAAGGTGCAAGTCCGTTTACTACTTTAAAAGTTAGCAACAGTACTTTATAATCAGCCCGATATTTAATAGGAAGCCAATGTAGTGATGCTAACACTGGAGTAATGTGCTCATACTTTTTGGATCTAGTCAAAATACATGCCGCTGTATTCTGTACTAGTTGAAGACTCTTTAGAGAGCTACTAGAGGAGCCGGATAATAAGACATTACAATAGTCTAGCCTCAATGCGACAAAAGCATGCATCAAGGTTTTAGCATCCTCTAATGACAGAATGTGCCGAATTTTTACCTATGTTTCTTAGGTGAAAGAAAGCTATTCTGGAAGTGTTTTTAATATGAGTGTCAAATGTAAGGTCCTGATCAATAATAAAACCAAGGTTCTTAACCATAAGACTTGATGTAACTATGCAATCACCTGCATTTAACTGCAGATCCAACTTGTTCCTTCATTTTTTGGGGCCCAAAACCATCATCTCTGTTTTATCTGAATTTAAAAGCAGGAAATTTACTGTCATCCAATTCTTTATATCAGAGATGCAAGCCTCTAATTGAGTGAGTTTAAGTATTTCATCTGGTTTCATTGATATGTATAGCTGTGTATCATCTGCATAGCAATGGAAATTCACACTATGTTTCTGAATAACATTACCCAGTGGTAGCAAGTATAATGAGAACAGTAATGGTCCCAGCACTGAGCCTTGTGGAATACCATATTTAACCTGAGAGTAGTCAGAGAACTCTTGATCTAATTGCACAAATTGAAACCGGTCTGATAAGTATGATTTAAACCATGAGAGTGCCCGTCCACGCAAACCAACCAGGTTTTCTAGCCTATGAAGGAGAATCTGGTGGTCAATAGTGTCAAAAGCAGCACTTATGTCAAGGAGCACTAGAATAGAAACACAACCAGTGTCCAATGCTAACAGTAAGTCATTTACAACTTTAATAAGTGCTGTCTCAGTGCTATGGTTTGGTCTAAAACCTGATTGTAGTGTTTCATACAGATTATTAGTTTTTAGGGAAGCAGTTAATTGTTGAGCTACAGATTTCTCAAAAATTTTGACAAAAAGGGCAGATTTGAAATGGGCCTATAGTTCTTCAGATTAACAGGATCAAGATTTGGTTTCTTTAGAAGAGGCTTGATTACTGCCACTTTTAAAGACCTAGGTACGCAACCCAATAATAGGGATGTATTTATGATATCTAACATGGGCTGGCCTAGCACAGGCAAAAGCTCTTTAATAAGCTTTGTTGGTATGGGGTCTAACAGACATGTAGATGATTTGGAGGACATAACCAGTTTACTGAATTTGTCCAGATACAATGTCAGTAGCATTCAGCATGTATTTTCTGCTCAGTAGGGTCCCCTCCTTTGTTCCTCCAGAGTGATGGTTTGTCCACAGGTCGAGTGATGAGGCGACTCCCACAGTGTCTGTTAACATCTGGGTGGTTTAAACGTCCTGGTTGTTGTTGGTCAATATTTGTCTGGTGTGATGTTTTTTTGTTTCATTCACTAGCCAATGCCAAATGGGAGAAGTGAGTTTAACTTGCTTTGTTAGAAAGGAAGAGAGAGGAAGAAACAGCTCAATATTCACTTAATTATGCCCACTTGATCTGGTGGAGGTCATGCAGTAACCACATGACACCACAAGGGGCAAATGCAAGAACAGTTTTAAGGAAAGGGCTTTTGTGGGTGGAAAACAGGCAGTGGGAAGTAACTGAGTGTGGAGTGTGGAGTTAATGCCTGTCTTAGTATGATCCTCTGTTTCTCTGAAGGCAAGGAACATACTAGTACAGGTTTACAATTTTGCTGAAGTGTCAAATCTGAATGGGTGAAATAGCCTGGGTTTGTACTTATTCAAGCTGTAGGAGCCCTTTAGCTATCAGTACTAAGAGACAGAGATTAGAATGGCTTGGCGGAGGTTCATATACCAGGGTTATTACTATGACTGGAAATATCTAATACATGTCAGTTTGATTTTTAAAGATATTCAAGTTCCCTTTATAAGCGTTCCCCTTTACTGAGCCGTCGAAAGCTCGTAATGGCACAGGCCGCGGGATTGAACCAGCAGCCGCCGGTACGAGGGGGAACTAACGGGAGCTGTCCAAAATTCCCATTCAAAAAGCTCCACGCGCTGATTGAGTTTTTGAATCAACAGTAACGGCGCAGTGCTGCCACAGGTCTCCCTGCTAATGCACGTCGTTCTTTTCTTCAGGAGGCAGGCTCTGCGTGGTGCAAACGCGTAACAGAGCCATCAGTCAGAGGCTTGAATCAATTATTGAGGAGGTTTGGGACAGCGCGCCGAAATTCCCCTTATTTTCATTTCGTTCTTTTTATTTTCGTTTTTTCATTGCGTCGCTTCAAGGCATGGAATTGTTTTTTTTCACGGTGAGGAAAGGATTACTGGCGGTCAAAGTTTTTAAAATCTGATATGTCCCGTCCCCATGAATGTACAGATTAAGCGCGTAATTTATAGTGTTGGATATTGAATTTCCCTTTCCCTGCTGTGGAGTAGTTTCCGTAAACATCGCCTCAATACCTCCCCGTTCGAGGGCTGCACCTGAGCATGATTTTCGGGCTGATTCGGTTTTCCGTTCCTGGCGGCTGCGAAGCTCCAGAACAAGACAATCCAGAGGAAACTGGGGGGACATGTTTTTGTTCCTTCAGGTTTGCCAGATGAGAGGATTTGTACCCCTAATCATCTGTCCAAGATAGCTCCAACTGCTGACAGATGATAGCAAGTTACCTATTCAGCCAGCCAGCAAGCTAGCCGGCCTGGCAGTCTTTCTACACACACTTTACCTCCTGCATACAGGTGCTCTAAAGCAAATGCAGATGCTAAGCCCTTCTTGTTGCCCTACCCCCTTCGAACCTAGTGCTTAGTCTGGCCACTGCAGAAACATGCCCTTTTGGAGTTAACACAGGTAGCTAGCTCTCCATGCCACATGATGCTAGCTAACAATAATTTTAAAACTGTAGCACAAATAGCGCATAGCAAATGAATGAATAGCTTTTACTCACCCATCCAGCAGTTTTTTCACATAGCTAGCTAGGTCAACCTCTCTTCAGCTTTGAATTGTCAGAGGAATTTACTAAATTAAACTTTACATTAGCTATCTAGCTAGAACAGCTAGCTTGTATACCTGGCCTGTATTGCTGAGGCGATTGGTATCTGGATCTGGTATAACGGATGAGGAGCAGCAAAAGCTGAGTTTGTCAGAATCTGATGATGAGAGACACAGTGCAAACCTGTAAGACCTACACTGTCCTGGTGTTGGTTCCCATACTGGGGACATTTCTGTCTTGTACTCACTGTCCGAGAACTCAATATTGGAGTCTTTTCCCACCCAATCATATTCCTAGAATGTTCACAAATGCCCAACTCTACGTCACATTCCGAACGTTCTATGGAAGTAGGAAAATGTATATGGGCACATGTATATGTTGGCTTGTTACAAAGTGGGAAAAAACAGGCACCATACTACCATTGAGGATGTATATTGATAGATTTAATTATGCTTTAATGTTTAAAATCATGTCAGGAGGCCTTTAACTCAACATTGATGTGAGGACCTTCCTCCTCCATTGTGATGTGGGTTTGAACCCTTGTGTCCTCCTCTTCTCCCTCCCATCTCTTCTCTTCTCTTCCTCATTCCTTTCTTCTCCTCTCTCCCCTTTCTTCTCTCCTCTCCTCTCTTCCTTGCTCCTCCTCTCCCTTCTCCTCCCTCTCCTCTCCTCTCCTCTCCCCTTTCTCCTCCCTTCTCCTCTCCTCCCCTGGCTGGGAGGGGGTGTAGTTTGAGTGGCGTGTCTGACGGTGTGCTTCCTGCTCGTAGTTATTGATCACCCTCATGCTTTAATCTTCCTGCTCTGTGCTCCTGTCAGGTGCAGTTCTGCAGTTCTGTCTCTCTGTGCTGCTGCTCTGCTGCTCTGTCAGCCTGATGTCTCTGCATCCACCAGCCTGCTGCCTGTGTGTGTGTGTGTGTGTGTGTGTGTGTGTGTGTGTGTGTGTGTGTGTGTGTTGTGTCTTCATGGATCCCCAGTGTGTGTGTGTCATCCACCATGCATCAGTGTGTGTGTGTTTGCATGGATCTGTCCCTAAGTGTGTGTCTGCAGGTGTATTTGTGTGTATGAGCACACATGAATGAGTTAATGTATTTTCACGTGTGCGTCTGTCTTTCTGCACTTGTTTTTGTTTGAGCACGTCTGCGTACATGCATGTATGCGTGCAGTATGTCTGTGCTGTGAAATGGATGTGTGTGCGCATGTGAGCGTATATCTGTGGGTGTGGCTGTATTTACACGTGTGAGAGAGTGATCTGACCCTGTCCAGCTCTTGCCCTTTAAGACACTGAGAAGCATTGTTAGATTGACATTGACATGGTGCAGATTAGGGTGAGCAGTGTGCATGTGGAACGCTGTTTCCCTGTGCATTATATGACATAGTCATTCGGACTGACCTACTCTCCACCTCACCCGGGCCAGACAGCAAGACGTCTGCGTCCGGCCTGACGCCGGTACGTCAACATCAACTGTTGACGGTTGTTGGATTTGTGATAGGTCCTAAGATCTCATTCCATAACATTTCTGAGTGTTTTCCTCATCTTGAGTGGGTTAAATCAGGTAAATGTATCTTTATTGGATCATTCCAGGAGTCTGATAGTGTCTGGTAGTTTGTCTCTGCACTGCCCTTGACTCCATGGGCCAGAGATTCTCATCCTGCGTCATGTTACCACAGGTGTGTCTGTATTTTTCTGTAAAGAAGACACTGTGGCTTATATTTGGCAGGGGTGTTTTTTCTCTCATTGTAAAGTGTAAAGGTCAGATGTGTTTCGGTTGGGAAATGGCCAGAAGTCCTTAGAGTTGATAACTGGTGATAAATACTTAAGAATCCTCACAGTGCAGAACTGTAAGTGATCCACTCCTCCACCCCACCCCACCACAGTAGGTTCCGAGCACCAAGTAATCCATTATGATCATTTCAACTTCTCTTAGCTGAGAGTTTTTATGCTTTTATTACATTAATAGCTTTTTGCTCTGCTGGGGAGGGAAAATAGAAATCAATTATGAAACCGCACACCTTGAGTTTCTTGAGTGTTAGCAGCAACTTCTCAAGGAAAGGGCAAGAAACCTCCTGGTTCACTGACACCGATTGTTTGCTGTTATCATTTCAGGCAGTAAGATGAATTATGTCTAAAATGTGTAATAATATATGTTTATACAAATGTAGGCGTATATTGAAGGTGAATGGCAAGGCTGACATAATCTGTGGTTCAGTGTTTTCACCGGAACATGTAGCATTGTGATTGACAGGCCACACATGGCTCTATGAGGGTAAGCATTTTGCTGGATGTTCTGAGCATTTATAAATAATCTTTGTAAGAGCCGTTGATTCTTCTAGAACACTTTCAGCTCTAATGAGAAAAACATGACAACTGTTGGCAAAACTGCTGGTCATTGTTCAGAGAACAGCATTTGGGGACATTTATGGCTTTAAGTGTATCTGTAGTATTGCTCCGCACCACACTTGAAATAACAAGCTTTTCAGGGATTGACTGATGGGATTTGCTTGGTCAAAAGTCCTAGCTGAATTTATGTTACAACTGTACATTTTTTATTTGTCCAATTGCTTCAAGTCTGCTTGGCCATTATTCTCTGACAGCACTGCATATATTATATATGTATATATATATGTTATATAGAATAATTTGTATGATAGAATCTGTGTCATAGTACATTGAGACATATGGTGTGGGGATTTGTATTTATTGGTCAAATCACATATGCTTTATGATGGCAGGTGGATCAGTCTTCGCAAAGGTGCAGTAGTGATCAACAGCTTGATCAGCTATTTGGTTGGGCTTAAAACCTTGCAGATTGTAGATTTTTTTTTTTTAACTTACTGTACTTATAATATCAAGTTCATATTGTCTCCTAATGTCACACTGAAACACACACAGAAGCACACACCCTTATGGAAATGGTATATGCTGCAATATGTTGTAAATATATAGGCTTTTGTAAAATATAATGATAAATATATTTCACAGCAATGTATTTTAAAGAATATTTAGAAAAATGTGAAAACCACAGTTATTTGTATATTTGCTCATATATTGTGAACTGCAATCTCTTTTCTGATCCTGATAATATATTTTCTTTCAATATATTTCAATACATTTCATTTCTGTAAGGGCACACACGCCAAAATAAAGGGCAGGCACACAATTCTGTTATGCTTAGCCTGAAAAATGTGTAAATCAATTCCAATGAAACCTATCCTACCTGTGTGACTCAACCACACACAAAAATCTGGCTTGTTATATCCATTAAATGATTTAAATGCAGTAATAATTCACTTCATTAAGATGAGAAATTAAGGCCTTATAAACATCAATGTAATTCTAACTTTTGTTAGAACTTGTTTGGTGTTAATATCCATTGGTGCCTGCCTTGCTGAATTATAGTTAACACAGAACTCTTTCGGCACTTGAGAATAAAAATGTGGTGGTGGTTGATTAATCGCACGTGGCGTCCCTGCTCCTTGTAAACCCAAACTAATTGAGTTGACCTTTTGGTGAACTCATTTCCTCTTCCGTTCTCTGCCAACATTATGCTTCACTCTTTCATTCTCTTTCTCTTGTTTTCCCTCTACATCCCTCTCTCCTTTTCTCTCTTTCTCTCTCCGTCTCTGTCTTTCCCTTCTCCTCTCTCTCGCTTCCCCCTTTCAGTCTGGCTTGTGGTCCCAGGCTAACAGCCAAAGTGTATTGACCCCAAAACCACCTGCTCCTTGCTCAGACTACCTCAGGGAGGTGTGCACAAACTCGACTCAAACACACCATTCAACGCTGCTGTCAGTGTGATGCAGCCATCCCATATTTCTCCCGCCCGAGATTGATGCCACGGCAAAGCCGCCCTGCCCGCTGAGGCGCGCGCCGACAGAGACAAAGCATTAACGCCGCAAATGTACACCTTTCAGATGTTTTACGGCCCATTTGGAGAGGATTGAGCGAGAGCCGCCTGCTCTTTGTCGAGTGGGGGTGGCGGGGGGCGGGATGAAGCGTGTAGGCCATATCGAAATGAAGATTTGATACGCTTATTTTGAGCAGGGGTACAGGAATGATCATCTTCATTACAGATCAAGTCAGTCTTGGGGGAGATTCTGTAGTCTTCAGTAACTGAAGGGGAGATTCTTCTCTCGCAAACCAGGCCACTTACAGGGAAAAGCCCATTTGGACACAAGAGTGCTGATTTCACTGTATAGGATTCGCACTGTGTAAACTAGCAATAAATCACACAGTGAAAACATGGTTCGCGAGGGGTTAGCCAGAGGACCTCATCTGATGCCAATATCAATGTTGCCATTACTCCAGTATTGAAAACAGTATTTGTGGGAGTTTTCCCCTTTGTCTGAACAATATAGATTCAAGCTACTGTACCTACAATGTGCTTTGTACTTTACCTTGAAGGGCACAATTATACAAGGCTGGGAACAAACTGCATGCTGGTTACTTAGATTAAACAGGGCATTAAGCTTGTTATAAAAGGAAAAGACGGAGTATGCACGTGATTATTACGTCATTAACACGGACTGACGCAGGGGGGAAAAGTGTTGTTTTGAACAGAATCCCAAAAGGTAACTATAAGTGTGGGTGGTGTGCGCGGTGTAGCGTCACATTTAAGTGTTGTTCTTTTCACCACCCTTACATTAGTGAAGAATTCAGGATATGTGCAAATATTTCCTGCAGTGCCATCAATGTGATTTACATGATTCATTGCTCCTTTGGGTTAGCATATGTAGGTGAGACGTGCATCAGTGAACACTGCTGCACGATATGGACGGGTGATGCAGGGGGTCGATTCGCTGCATGACGTCCTTAGACCTGGGCCCACCACTGCGTCCCGAAAATATCCGGGAATCCGCACGTTCCTCATCAACCAGTGGTGACACCTCATTACAGAGCAAACTGTGTTGGATCTTCACACAAATGTTCCGTCTCCTAAAGTCCTTAATGAAGAATTTGACATCAGGCCACTTGTAGTGGTGGACACTAACGAAGTACATTTACTTTACTTTAGCTTATTACTGTACTTTTTAAGTACAGTACATTTATTTTTCTGATTTTACCCTTTTTTTTTCTCCCAATTTGGTAGCCAATTATTCCTGCAGTGCCTAGTTCAATCCCCTCCCTCGTAGTTCGCTGCTGTAGCCCTGTGACCGGCAGTGACAATGGTGAAGCGCTGCCTCCTCCGAGACGGCACTCGTCGTGCTGTCAACTGTAATTCCGGCACCCCAGAACCACTCCTGTGCGCAGCGAACTGTGTCAGCTTCCCTCCCCCCGCCCTGGTGGCACTCCCGGCCAGAGCCGACTCTGGCACGACGGGGAATCGAACCCCGGTCGCCGTGGCCAGCATCGGACGTTGAAACCACTAGACCACGTGGGAGGCCACCCTTATTACTGTACTGTACCCTTATTCAAGTATCTGTGCTTACTTATTTCCATCTTGACTTTTATTTTTACTTTCCCTCCCCTACATTTCAAAGGCAAATGGGGTGAAGTGTAGGACTTTTTACTTTTACTTTAGTAATATTTTATCAGGGTATCTGTAATTTTAATCAAGTAAAGGGCTTGTGTACTTTGTCCACCACTGGCCACTTGTATAATTAGGGTTGTACTTGCCCGCAAATTCGTACAGACTACTTTTAATGTTTTACTGTTTGACTCCCTCATACTGTTATACATTTTTCTATTTTCGCAGCCACGTGACTTGCGACAGCTATATTTATTGCTCTTATTTGTTCCCATGTATTCATGCATTCTCTTATGGCACTCATGGGAGTACATTCCTCTTGGTAACATTTGGTATTGTCAAGATCTGATGCTTTTATAGTGCCTGTCATACTTGGAGTTTATTTTATTCAGGTATTTCAAAATACCTCATTGACTTGATGCTATACGAGTTTGTTATTAATAGATCATTTGTTGTAATCCTTCATTTCCCTGTACAGTGGTACTTTTACTGTCGCGTGCGTGGCTACCATAGTTTCATACCACGTCACGTCCGCCCAACATGCTGACGTGTGTTCAAACAGGTCTGGTGCAGTGCTGCGGTAACCTCATGGAGACCGCATTGGGCTAAACGTCATTGCTTTGTAAATAAATCATTGGTAGCATATAAATGGCTTGCGGGTGCATTCTGTTTTCCTCTGCTTGCCCCTACACTTGTTCCCAGGCTTATGAAACGGTTGCGTTACTCTCTCAGTACAGGAGCCTCGCTTTTTGCGGAAACCAGAGTGTATATTTTGACGAAACGCGTTTATTTTATGATCCCGTTCTCCTCCTCTGCACTTTGATTTTCTCCTAATGTCACATCTGGGTGAAATCGAAATCCCTCCCTTTTCATTGATGTGTTATATCCATTTATACCACTCGATTCTCATTGTTCAAGAGCATATCACAGAGGGGGTCCATAATTTTTTTATATCTGACATGTTTTACAGTTAATAGGATGTCATATTTTTTAAGTAAAAATATTAAGGGGCCTACCACTAAACTTAACATTGGGTTCCTGCCAATGAAAATAGACTTTATTCAATGGCAGTAGTCGTCACCTAGCGACACCTTGGTTCCACATTTGTTTTTGCAGCGGACATACCTCCTTATACAAACGTTGTCTAGTTTTGTGAAAAAAACATAATCATGATTTCTAACATAATTCACAGATTGTGCGTTAATTCATTTGGCAAGTAGCCGTGGTATAAGTGGGATAACGTACTGCAGACATGTCGGTTGTTGAAAATAACAGCACTTCACATCAGGGTTGCATCACTCTGTCGGGCTGTTATTTTCAACAACAGACTTGTCCGCAGTGCCATGTCCCTTATGTAATGTACTCTCTTTATGTGGTATAAGGGTTGACGAGGAATACGGTTTATGTGGCGTCTTTTTGTCCCTTTATGGAAAAATAAAATTCCAGAGTTGGACGTCACGGTGGGATCGGAGCCCAGATTCCATGCATCACCACGGTGATGTCGCTCCCGCCACACTCGGAGCTTTGTGATCGCGCCGTCGACACCATCTGGAGAAAACAGACACCCCCTCCCCCACGCCCCACCTCGCTTTGAGCCAAGAAGATGATTGCTAACAGCGTGATTATGCCTTTATTTGATTATCCTGACAATGTTTACTGGCCCTTGGCTCCCTCCTTGCTGGTATCATCTGGGACTTCCTTTAGAAGTGTAGCTGTGTGTGTGTGTGTGTGTGTGTGTGTGTGTGTGCGTGTGTGTGTGTGTGTGTGTGTGTGTGTGTGCGTGCGTGCGTGCACCGCTGTCTCTCAGTGCCACCTTTACCACTGAGAACCCCCTACACCTCTGACGGGTACATGACCTCCACACCTCTTAGGTTGGCCTTTCAAAAAACAGGGTAGAAATGATGACCAACCGATACATTATGTTCAGACTTTTCGAGTGGATTTTCCCCAGGATGCTTTGTGGGTGGAAAGCGGTGTCCACTCTGCGTGAAGAGGTGTGGGAAGACATCACCCCCCATCTCACAAACCCAGGACATCTCCCTCAGAGTCATTGTTCATTGTAACCATATATTAAATCAATTTATTTATATTTTTATATCAGCTAGGCTATATATTGGGGGGACATTTTGCATATCGAATATTCACCCCACCTGTATATATAAATAATATATAATTAAGTGCAGGAGAAGCACGTCACCCCACCTGTCAAAGCCCTGTATTGCAGGATTCAGTTCACTCTATGGGCCAGCTTTAGGGGGTGGCCAGGTGTGGTGGACACAGGGAGCCGCCTTTCAGGTCTTTGGTGGATGGGCGACTGCAAGGAGGACTCTTTCTCTGAGAGAGCTGTGTTACTTTTCAAGGTATTTGTCTTTGCCTTCTGGTTACGAGGCCGGCAATGATCCGCCTCCTCCGAGACAGAATTTGCCCACCTGTCTTACAGGGACACCCCCCGTTCTTCTCGGCGAGCTCGTGCCGGCTCCCCCTTCCCCTGCAGCTAATCGCCGCCCCAAATGGGGCTCCTGGCCAGAGCCAGACTAGCGCAGCCGGGGATGGAACTCCAGCTGCAGTGGGCAACCTGCATTCCAGGCGAATGCTTGTACCGTTACACCACCCAAGGCCCCCTATCAAAGATTAATCAACATGCAATTTGATTGTTGCTCCTGGACTCAGCAGGTGACACAAGCGCACTACAGCTAGACACACTTACAGATACATACAGTGCTATTCTGATTAGCTGGGGGCTATGTCGGTACAATGTCACTAGATTTACACTTAGTTATGCAATTTGTAAATGAGCGGTCAGTTTGGTTGTCCCATTGAAATGACTCCTGATAATGCTTATGATATGATAATGCATCATATAATATGACCATGTAAATGCTTTGGACAGATGTTCAACTACAACTTTTTTTGTTGTGATGTGCTTCGAATCTGGTGTCCTGGTAGTCATAGAGAAGGGTTGCTTTGTCTCAAGGTAGATCCATATGTATTTGAATGGTATCTTTGACTAAAAAATTTTTTTTGTTTGTTGCCTTGTTGCCTAGTTTATTTAGACATTTAACTTGATGGGCATCCATACAAACCATTACCTAGCCATTCATATTGCATTATCATGCTTGACATAGTGATTCATATTTAATTCGTAAACAGACGTTTAATGAATCTGTCCCTGTCACGTTGTAATAAGCATTGTCTGTAATTGCTTTTCATTCTTGTTTCAAATGTTAACAGCCATTATGGAGGTGCAATTCTATAAATTTTCAAGAATTATGTATGTGAGTTAAGATGGAAACTAAAATAATCAAAGAGAGGTTGGCTGGAGTTAAAAAAAAGATGTAGAAACTTTATAGAGGGTTGAGTAGTTTTTGCCACATCAGGAGGTGAAAGTGGCAAGACTTCGTTAGGTTTCAGCCCTTCACCGCTATCACATTATACAGAATCAGGTGGCAGTAATTAATGGAGGACCTCACATTGTGTCAGACATCGGCGATGGCAATTCTATTAATTAGCTGCCAAAGCAAATAATTTAAATGGCCCGGGATTCTACTTAATTGTTTCTAATTAACGTCAGCGTGCAGGGTTCAAGCTTGTTTTTTTTTAGAGCTTACTGAACAGAGACCTGCTTCTCTCCCTGGTGTAAGCAGGGGGCCAGATGACATTTTGTTTTGTAGGGGAGGGCAGCAAAATTATTTTTGGTGGGGGAAGGGGGCAATTTGTCTCAGTGATCGCTCAGGAAATAATCTAAACACATTCAGTTGTAATAGATATATGACAGAATTCTAGCTAATTCATTTGAGCGTTATTATTACTTATTTGTTTATTTGTAAGGGACAAGCACAGGGAACATTGACAGCCGCAGAAGCAGTGCCCGATGCACTGTACATGCATATAGCCAAAGCTAATTTCCAACACCAGTCCCTTGATGGGCATTGATAGTTAAATCAACTAGTTATACATTGTTACAGTTTCAAATCAGTGCATACAATGACCGAAAACAACAACCGCAACAACAACCCATACATGACAGGACAAAAAAACTAATGTTTAGAACATACTCAAATACAGTAATGATTAGTTGGTGGCATGATTACAATTTTGGCCAAGTTTTAGCCAGGACTTGATTGTTGTGGAAAACATTTTAAAATTGTGTATTTTTATTTACTCTGAAATGTGGAGTGCTCTACTGCAGCCCCCCCCTGCAGCCAGCCTTGCCCTGGTATATTTCCACACACTGGCTGTGGTCCCCCCACAAACCCCAGGGGACCCCCTGGACACAGAGGAGAGCATCATGGCTCATTTTGAATTTCATTGACTGTGGAGGGTTGCATTGCAGAGAATGCGAAATACGGCCAACAGGAATGCATTTCTTGGCCTCATTAATTTTTCCTCTTTAAATAAATTCAGAAGCCTGTGAAGTGTGTGTTCTACCAAGACTACAGCAATACAATGTGGTGATATAATATCAATAAATAACTTGCTATAGTGATGCACTCTGTTTCAGTGCTGCTGTGCATGCTTGTATAGTACGGAGCATTTTTGCAGAACGTTTCACTCAGAGAGTGTCCTTTCATAGTTAAGTTATTTACCTTTTTTCCTCTAATCAATGCCTCTCTATTGCCTTGGCCCCAGTTTCTTTGGGGGGGTCTGGTTTCTGAATACTTGCAGTTTTATTGCAAATGTTTTGTGTAGAACAGCACCCTCTGCTGTGTGTTATATTCTTCCACATATTAGACAATTTACATAATTGTAAGGACATCATTTATAATACTGCTATGCTACAAAATATTAGGTTCTTTCAAAATAACACTTTAGAACAGCTGCTATATTTCTCTAAATGGCATTACATATCTCATTACTGTACGTGTCAGTATGACGTGATGATCATATTCACTTTGTTTTGCCTCTAATCTGTTTGGGGGGGAGACCTTTGACCCCTGACCCCTCTGACCCCGCTGATGTTCCTCCTCCCGTGTGTCCAGGTCGAACTGGCTGAAGCCGTGCTGTGGGCGGCGGGCGGCGCTGTGGCAGGTCTTCCTGCTCAGCGCCGGGTTCAACTGCTTCCTGGTGGCCTGTGTGGTGCTGGTGGTGCTACTCCTGGCCCTGGAGCTACTGATCGACACCAAACTCCTACAGTGTGAGTATATATACTCTGCCCTGCTCATATATACCACAATGTGAGTATATATATATATATACAGCTCTGGAAAAAATTAAGAGACCACTGCAAAATCAGTTTCTCCGGTTTTACTATTTATAGGTATGTGTTTGAGCAAAAATGTTTTCTTTTGTTTTACTCTATAAACTACTGACAACATTTCTCACAAATTCCAAATAAAAATATTGTCATTTAGAGCATTTATTTGCAGAAAATGACAACTGGTCAAAATAACAAAAAAGATGCAGTGTTTTCAGACCTTTAATAAAACAAGTTCATATTCATTTTAAAACAACACAATACTAATGTTTTAACTTAGGAAGAGTTCAGAAATCAATATTTGGTGGAATAACCCTGATTTGCAATCACAGCTTTTATGTGTCTTGGCATGCTCTCCACCAGTCTTTCACATTGTGGTTGGGTGACTTTATGCCACTCCTGGCGCAAAAATTCAAGCAGCTCAGCTTTGTTTGATGGCTTGTGACCATCCATCTTCCTCTTGATCACATTCCAGAGGTTTTCAATGGGGTTCAGGTCTGGAGATTGGGCTGGCCATGACAGGGTCTTGATCAGGTGGTCCTCCATTAACACCTTGACTGACCTGGCTGTGTGGCATGGAGCATTGTCCTGCTGGAAAAACCAGTCCTCAGAGTTGGGGAACATTGTCAGAGCAGAAGGAAGCAAGTTTTCTTCCAGGATAACCTTGTAAGTGGCTTGATTCATGCTTCCTTCACAAAGACAAATCTGCCCGATTCCAGCCTTGGTGAAGCACCCCCAGATCATCACCGATCCTCCACCAAATTTCACAGTGGGTGTGAGACACTGTGGCTTGTAGGCCTCTCCAGGTCTCTGTCTAACTATTAGATGACCAGGTGTTGGGCAAAGCTGAAAATTGGACTCATCAGAGAAGATTACCTTACTCCAGTCCTCTACGGTCCAATCCTTGTGGTCTTTTGCAAACCTCAGCCTGGCTCTTCTTTGCTTCTTATTGATGAATGGCTTTTTTCTAGCTTTGCACGAGTTCAGCCCTGCCCCTAGGAGCCTGTTTCAAACCGTCCTCGCTGTGCACTTCACCCCAGCTGCCATTTGCCATTCTTTTTGTAGGTTACTTGATGTCATCCTACGGTTGTTGAGTGACATTTGAATGAGTTGGCGGTCATCCCGGTTAGTAGAGAGTCGTTTTCACCCTCTGCCGGTCTGTAGCTTTGTTGGCCCCAATGTCTTCTGCTTGACCTTGTTCTTATGAACCGCCATCTTTGAAATTTGAAGGATAGAAGCAAGCTTACGCTCACTGTATCCCTCTGCCAGTAAAGCCAGAATTTAATCCTTCTTTTCCTTACTCAAAATCTTTATTTTCAACTCTTTTGGCATGGTCAATAGTTATTTTTTGATTCCAATTACTTTTGAGGTACTACTAGCACTGTTTATTGCAAGAGGATAGTGATGACCACAGCAGTGGTTTTTATACTTTTCCTCGTTAAATAAGATTTGGTTCAGGTGATCACCTAATCAGTACTATAGAGTATATAGTATATATTTATATATATATATATATATATATATATAGAGAGAGAGAGAGAGAGAGAGAGAGAGAGAGAGAGAGAGAGAGAGAGAGAGAGAGAGAGAGAGAGAGAGAGAGAGAGAGAGAGAGAGAGAGAGAGAGAGAGAGAGAGAGAGAGAGAGAGAGAGAGAGAGAGAGAGAGAGAGAGATAGATAGATAGACATCTCAATGGGACTCATCTGGTTAAATAAATAAAAAGATATACCCTGACCTGCAATATACACCGAGCTTATACAGTCTGAGTATTTATACTCTGACCTGCTATATACAATGAGCTTCTACAATGTGAGTGTATATCAGTGGTGAATGCAAATTAAAAACTCTCTGCCTCTGGAGGTTTGATCGATACTCTATATCTCCGGGTGTAATCAAATCACCTATAGTAGAAAGTGCCCATAAACATGATCCTGGATTAGATTGTATTCCTCATAACTAATTATTAAAGTTGATTAGGCTTAGGAAGCAATGTCTCCTGGCCCTTGGCTTCGTCCTTGCCGGTATCATCTGGGACCTCCTCTAGAAGTGTTGAGGAAGTAGCTGTGTGTGTGTGCGTGCATGTGTGTGTGTCGCACAGCTGTCTCTCAGTGCCACCTTTACCACTGAACCCCCTCCACCTCTGACGGGTACGTGATCTCCGCACCGCTTAGGTTGACCTTTAAAAATGATGATTAACTGATGTTATATTCAGACTTTTAGAGTGGATTTTCCCCAGTTTGTTTTGTGGGTGCAGCATAGAATGGGCAGCAGTGTAGTGTAATGGTTAGGGAGTTGGACTTGTAACTCAGAGGTTGCTGTTTCTATTCCCAGGTGGAGCACTGTCGTTGTACCTTTGCGCAAAGTACTTAACCTGAATTGCTTCAGTAAAATATCCAGCTGTATAAATGGATTGTATGTAAAGAAATGTAAACTGTGTAAGTCGCTCTGGATAAGAGAATCTGCTAAATTCTTAAATGTAAATGTAAAATGTAGTTTAATATACTGATTCCCCTGGAGGAGATAACAGTGCAATATCTAGTTAGCTAGGTAGTTAGTTCTGCAGGTTTCTTACAAGTACAGCATACTTTTACAACCCTTACTTTCAACACTGGTATATATACCCTAAACAGCTCATATACACATATATATGCATATACAGCAAGCTTCTACGATGAGAGTTTATATCTTCCTGATATATATTCTTGTTGCTCCTCTGAAATGCATTAAATGTTCCTTGCAATGATGGCCTTGTAAGTCACTCAGGATAAGAGTATATGAGAAATGCATAGTGCTAATACAAATAGTCATACTACTACTACTATTGCTACTGCTAAAAATAATAATCATATGTTGTTTCAGAGCAGCTACATCACTAACATGGTTCATCTGTATTAAGTTGCCATATGCAGCATATGGCCTCTGTGGAGGTTGTTCTCATTACAGGATAGAATACTGCACCTGGGCCCGGGAAAGGCCAGAAGGGAACGATCACTGTGCATCCAGATCAAACTGCTTTCATCCAGTTTACACGGCCTTCCTCTCTTTCAGCTCAATAAATAGTGAAGATGCAACACTGAAGTTCATGAACCCCCCAAAAATTATTCTGGGTAACGAGGCTCGGAAAACACACTCTGAAGTCAAAATTTAATATTTTAGTCTTTATTAAAAAAATGTTTATTATTTTGGTCTCCACATCAGGGGTTTCCTATTTCAAGATGGCGAAAACAGTGGACTGCTAATGTTTTTTTAATATATCTTTGGCTTTTTTTTTTTTTTGCAAATGCAGCACGCTGCCAACAGTGTTGTGTTTTAATTAGGGAACAACAGAGCTCCACCGTTTCAAATTCCAAATGGGACACTGCACTTGCAGCTTGGGCGAGGCGCATAGCCTGTGTTCCCTCTGTAGCTATTTGGCTGTGCAAAGGGATGGCAGGCATCGAGTAGGCTGTACCAGTGGCCCTAGACATCTGTGTCTCTGCTATGCAAATTCATAACGTGATATACAGACACGTGCCTGGCGCATAGCTTAGGAGACGGAAGTTATGTTGGTGATGTGCCTTTGTAGCACAGGCCTGAGCTGGGAAAGCTCTGCTTCTTCACAGCTTTCTGTTTTTTTGGGTGGCACAGTAGCTACAAATGCTCTCCAAGTGTGAAAAGTGGAACTGAACTAACCTGCTGTCCGTGGCAGTGAGCAGATGCCCCCATCGATTACAGGGGAGGGGGAGGGGGGCGTATCTAGAGACTTATGGCCTTAATGATGCCAGAGGCTTGTTGCAGGGATTGAGGGGCCACAAGTCACTCCAGATATATCACTGTTTCATTCTAGCCTTCATCAGCTCAGCGAGATAGACCGGAGCTACAGGGGCGAGGGAAACTAAGACAAATGGAGCGAGGGAGATTAGTGGATGAATGAGCGGAGAGAAACAGGCGGGCTCGAGATTAATAGATGGGGGATGGGGGGAGATAAATTAACGGATTGACAGACCACTGAATGGGGCAGCGAAGACTGATAGACCGGGAGGCGACACGGGAAGAGAAATGCGAGAAACCAATCGGCGAATGGGTACGCGCCACGATTAGGCTGATAAATAGGGGGACGGGGTTGGACAGAGGAGGGAGAGGGAGGGGGCGTTTGAACGAGGGGGAGCGCGTGGGCCGATCCAAATGCAGAACTGTGTGTGTCTTGCCTGCTGGGCTGGACGTAACTGAAAATGAATTGGGTGAACTACAGGGCTTGGTGTGTGACGCTAATGCTGTGTGGACCAACCCAAATGTCTTAGTCTATATCCATGTAACTAACTCTGCCCCTTATACCAAACCGTGACCTTCAATGCCAGACCACAGACTGTGAATTATTCCTGTGTAGCTAGTACAGTACTAGAACTAAAAATCCACACAATTAGTCCTCACCCACCTGCCTTGGTCTGTGAGTCTTTTTAATAAATAAAATAATACAATTTGCTTATTATTCATCATTATTGGTTATTATTTTCTTATCATTGCTTAGTGTTGGTGTGATGTTTTTTCTGTCACATAAACTGTGCACGTACAGTGTGAATGTGTGAGTTTCTCCGGGTTTTTTCTTTTTTTTTCTACATTTCCCACCTGAATATGTTTCCCACACAAGTGCTTCTTTAAAAGCAAAATGGTTTCACAAAATATTATTATCTTGTGCCAACTGGTTTGCATTCTGCTACCAAAGGTTTGTTAAAAAATCATGACATTGGCGGGGTTGTGTCGGCAGCCTTGTGTACGTCATGTTTTGATGTGGTGGGAAAAAGTCTGAGGAGGCAGCAAGGATTGACTCCGCGTACATAACAGGCTTGAGCCAAGATGGTCGGATGAGGGGACGGTCCATTTGCTTTGTTGACATTTTCTTTTCTTCTTTGTAGTTTCCAACGCTTTCCAGTTTGCCAGCATCATCCACTGGATCAGCCTTGTCATCCTGTCCGTGTTCTTCTCAGAGGTGAGCAGACACTTTGGACACTCGGGCCTAATTGCGCTGACAGGGCCAGCCAATTAAAGCAATATAACCGGAGCATTAATTAAAGCGATGGGATCGTGAGTGGTGATTAAAGGTGATCTGATGAAAAAACAAACAGGGTTAGTTTACGGCAATGTGAGACGCGCATAATCCCCATCTCCCTGACACTGTATATGACAGGTGTCAGGTGGCGGAGGGTATTGGATGGATTTGCCATGCCATCGTTTGTCCTTGAGGACAGGGTGAAATGGCAGGTTTCATGTGAGGAACAGGCCACTGGACACCAAGCGAATGAAACTCAGCCCCGTCCCCCAAACCCCTCCAGTCAACACCCCCTTCGGGTTGCCATGTCCACCATGGATTGCAAGCCTCTCTCTACGGTGGTGGAGTGGTATAAATACACATCTGCTACTGATGAATTTTAAACGTTATTTAACAAAATAATTAAAATAAATACCCCAAAAAATGACATGCCACAATGACAAGATGTAGTAAATTAGTATTTGTGTTTAAGATTGTAAGAAAAAATATTTCAAATGTTTGCCATTCATATTTGGAGCGCCTCACACAACTGAGTCATGATGGATCACAGCAATAAGAAAATGGACAACGACATAGGAAAGCGCAGCCTTGTGCCAAATTGAATGATTCTAATGAAAATCTTCAACGGGCTACGCATGTTCACTTCATCCAAGTGAACACTACAGAGTGCCCATCAGTCATTTTTACATTACAGAAGCACATCTTGTGTCAAACTGAATAATTGTATAGAAAACCAACAAGATATGTGTGCTTACTTCATCCAACAACAAAAAATACAGTTCACCCGATCAGTCATTTAACATTACAGCATTGAATCATTATAGTCATGGATCTCTATTCACAGTATTATTCATCACAGAAATCACAATATTTTATGTAGATTTTTAAGGATTTTTTTTAATTAGAAGGAAGTAATATCTGGTCTAATTTTGATTAGTAAATATATACATATCCTTGAATTGCTTGGAAATGCGGATGCATTTCATTTCCATGACTTAAATGTGATTAAAATGGGGATTATTTTTGTCAACTAAAACTAGCAGGACATTGAGTAGGACTTGAGAATTGTTTGACCGCATTTTAAAGCTATTTTAGTCAAAAGACTCAATCAAACATTTATGTCAAAATAAATACTGGGAGCATTCACCTTAGTACTGCCATATAAACTTTATTGTATCAGCCTTCTCTTTTAACTTGCATCTCTTCTCTTCGTCAACTGGTGTGCTTCTAGGTAGTTCAGCTTATATGAACATAAAGGAGATGGTATCAGCGACTGTAGCTGTGTAGTCAATGTTAGTTAAGTACACCCCTCATTGTTTGTACACAAAAAAAATATATATATATATATAATTTTGTAATAATCTCATAATGGTCAAACAGTTTTATTCAAATTGAATTCTAGATTTCTAGATTTTTATGAATGGCATTTTGTATCATCAGTGTGTTGGAGAAATCAATGTCCCTCCAAATTGTTTAATTAGAGTTCAGTTCACTGAGGCTAGAAGGTGAAAACCATTATGGCTGCATTACTATGACTGATACTGCAGCCACCGTCGGTTAAAAACATTTAAAAAGTGCACTTTTTTTCAACATTAAAGGAAACGTCAATATATCTGAACCTAAGAGAATGCTTCAAATCTGCTGATAAAAAATACATTTCCCTTGAGTTTGTTTTGACCTCTCCTTTCTCCTTCTCTTTCTCTCTCACTCTCTCAGACTGTCTTCAGGATTGTAGTCTTGGGGATTTGGGACTACATTGAAAATAAAGTTGAGGTAAGCACCTTGGGGTCTGTCTGAACCGGGCCTGATGCCTGTGCTGAGAGGGGCTGAGCTCGAAATTAACTTTGAGTTTCAGGAGACAGCCGCACGCACGTTGTCTGTGCCGGGCAGTGTGCTCACTGCTTTTAATAGACTCCTTTTTTCATATTCTCTCTGTGGTAGCGCATATCCTAATTACAAAAGGGTATCTTCTTAAAGGTGTGAAAGCAGGTCACTTTCGTCCGCTGAGACTTTGTGCTGTAGAACATTATCACTCCCTATCTCTCTCTGGTTGTGATCTTGCAGGAGAAGGAAAGAAAACTGTTTGGGTTTTTGGTTATTTCACGAGTTCTTCCAAAGAAGCAAAATAGAAATCAGCAAATGCAATTTACCTGCTAAAGTAACTAAGTACTAACTGACGACTTTAAATGCATTATTTTCCTGTATCTGTAAACTGACAAGCATACAACCGTAGCTGTTTCCTCCTGACCAACACTTATTGTGCTCTGTGATCTCCCCAGGTGTTCGACGGTGCTGTCATCGTGCTCTCTCTGGCCCCAATGGTGGCCTCCACAGTTGCCAATGGACCCAGTAGCCCGTGGGATGCCATCAGCCTCATTATCACCCTACGCATCTGGAGGGTCAAGAGGATAATCGACGGTGAGCGTGTGCACCTATTCCAGCCCAGCTGGAGTTATTGTGACATCATCATTGCGAGACACGTTTTATATGTGTGAACCACAGATTTCCCGCAGTAACCAGATGGTCAGCTTTTTTGCGTCCTCTCTACTCCCTTGCCCTGGTAGATTGCTTCCCTTGCTTCTGGTCGGTAACAGGAGATTCCTGTGTGATGTTACAGTATATGAATATTCATGAAGAGGCAGCCCATGAACAGAACATTTATTGCCACCATTATTATCCACGCTTCTTCATGACTATTTAGCTGGAACATTGTAAGATTAGAGCTTCAACAGTAGGGGCAGAACGGAACACGGAGCTGAACATCTGGTCGGTCTAGAGAATCTGTGCTTGAACCCCACACTCTGAAGTCTTCTTCTTTGTTTGATTGAAAAATAACAGAAAAATTAAACTGCATCATGTCACCCGCACTGAAACATTGCTCTTATCTCAGCTGTTCACTAATCTTTTCTACTGACTTAATTTACATTTACATTACACTGACTATAACTTTCTACACTCACTCTGTCCGTGATTTTTATAATGATAACATAGTACATTAGGGGAGTTTTGACTGGAATTCAATAAAATGCAGGCTTTGCATTTAAAATGTAAAACCTAATTAATATTTTGATTATTTGCAACATTTTGTTTGTTTATTTAATTTTGTATTATGACCTGAGAGATGATGAGGATGATTTTATTTTTTTTAAATGCAGCCTTAATATTATTTTTCCACGAGTCATTGAATGCTGAAATAATATTGCCTTTCAGTACTGTATTGGCGAATCAATCTAGCGTTGACATCATAATAACACTCTCCCCATTATTATATGTCTACTTACTATTCATAACTATATATTTATTGACCAATCATTATGGTGAATTGGCAGCATTCTTTCCTTGTAAACGGATATCGATCCTGAACCCTCCCTCCAAACCAATGAGTGTGACTAATCTCAGTAATTAATAAAGTTTGTGTTCTAAGATATGCTAATGTATGCACTGTCAATTCCTGATGCCAGGTCACCCTTCCTGCAGCCCTTGTTCTACGCAAGGTCTTGTTAGCCTCTGTCAGGAGAAACTGCATGTGTGGTCAGCCCAGTGGCAAAACATTAACCCTCTCTGTACCGTTGCACAATCTGAACCTTCGAACTCAGCCATTAGACTGTCCGAAGCTTTACACTGACTGTGCCTTTACCCTGACAGACTTTACACTGGCTGAAGCTTTGCAGAGTTTGATGCGTTACACTGACTGTAACCTTAACCCTGAATGACTTTTACAGACCAGGTTTATTTCATCTGGAGGTCTAAAATGTGTCATTTATGAAAAATGGAAGGCATTCAACCGACTACCAAAGTCAACTACCGGAGACAACCGTCTCCCCTACAGTCTCTAAAATGATCCCTGGCTGTTCACACAGTACTGAAAGCCAGAAGTGTCCCAATTTCTCTGACTTTGTTTTTACTTTGTTGCATTGTGCAAGAATATCTGAATGTGCTGATTCAACACACTCAGCAAAAAAGGCACAAACAAACCAATGCAATCACAGCCCTGGAACAAAGTCAATTAACCACACTTCAAAGGGGAGTGGCCATCTGTCTGTCAAATCTGTCATTTCTGCTGACAACTTCCCCCAATCGTCTACAGAAGCGCATACACGCACACACACACACACACACACACACACACACACACACACACACACACACACACACACACACACACACACACACACACACACACACACACACACACACACACTGGCACCCTGTTCCCCTTTCTTCTTCCCTTCTCCAGAATCAATGACGAAAAGTTTTTGTTAGAGCTTGTGTGTTTGAAATACTCCACATCAATACTTTGTGTAATAAAAAGCAAAAAACAAACTGCGAATCACATTAATTGTTAAAAAATGTATCCTATTCATTTTCCTCCAGCACCCAAAATGGCATTTAATATTTATTTTCGGATTTAAGTAACTTTTTTTGTTGGAAAAACCAAACGCATTAATTAAATGCTTGCTTGAGTAGAACAGAATGTTCTGCCAATATCAAAAGCAACTTTTGTTTCTTAACTACTTTCCATTAACTCTGACTCTTGAGCATGTTGACAAGTCTCATATTGGTCCAGTATTGTATTACACTGTGCTTAGAGGCCTCGGTAGCTATGTCTTTTTTCCTTTCGCTGTGCTACTGGTGGGAATTCTGGAATCAGCATGGAAGAGCAACGGTTTCAGAAACACCCCTAAACCAAACCTTTAACACTCAAAGAGCCATTTGGACCCGGTTTCCACGGAAAAGAAAACACTGGGAGCCGCCAGTGGCGTAGCGTGGCCAGGTAGGGAAACGGCGCCCCATTTTCTGTCCGGGGGGGCAACGCGAAAAATACTTGCGCCCTCGGATTTTCTGTCGACGGGGGGACTACAAATAAAATACACTTCAATTGGATACTTATAATTTATTTTCCCAAGCCACGCGGAGCCGCAGCATCAATCAATCAAATTTATTTATATAGCATATTTTGACGGTCAACCAAAGTGCTTTACAATACAGGTAGACTAAGGGTAAAAATAAATAAATAAATAAACAGAAAAGGATAAGGATAAAGGATAACCCTGTAAGGATGAAAGAGTGGTCTCAACCACCTAAACCCTGCAATGGTTCAGCACCCTCGTTTAGTGGGGTAGGGAAAGTATTTAAATGTGTTTGGCCGCGTGAAATACTTAGTTAGCACCTGTCTCACCATGTGAATTATATATTTAAATGTGTTTCGCCAGCACCTGTCACCTCTATCACACCCCCCCCCCCTTCCTATGCAGGAGAGCGCATTGCACGCAGCCATACCAGTTCTCTGTGGTACACTTGCGATCGCATAGACTAGGCATTGAACAGTCCCCTACGCTGCCCTCTGGTGGTGAGTGTAAGCATTACACCTCTCCTTCCTCACACCCACAGCTCTATTAATAGTGGCCGTGAGCAGAGGTGTCAGTATCTGCCAGCACCGCTGTGGGAATCGGACACATTTCAGACAGGAACAACCCCCCTCCCCCATCTGCATGACCCGGTCATCTTGATTTAAATCGCCGCTAAAAAAGTAATCTTCTCACCAGGAAAGTGACGAAGCAGCGACAGGTTCCCACCGGCGTTACAGACACAGAAAGTGTCAGAAGCGGCAGCTTGCGCCCGTCCCTGGTGTGTGGACTTCACACGCCCCGTCTAAAAGAGGAGCCGTGACTGGGGTGAAGCCAGGACGTGGTCATGACGCGATGTTTAACTGGCGCACAGCCGGCCTAGCGCACCGAGGCCTTTCTTCATCTGGTGTAATGCGTCGCTTGTAGTCTTCCTAACTTACAGTGTAGAGTCACATTAAAGCAGCCCAGACCGAAGTATAAAGAACGTGTATTTTGGTGAGGTTTTGTCACCGCTCTGTGCGTAGGTGGGGAGATACGGTCTAAAAATAGACCACATCAGTTAAAAAGCACTGACCTTCAGATATAAGGCACTGTGGAATATGTGCTGCATAAGTGTGCCTTTCAATGTCACGATTTCCACTGACAGAGACTAAAGTCCATGACCTTTTATATAAGTTATTCAAAGAGCCTTATTAAATGTGTTAAAGTGAGACGCTGCCCGCTATAGGCTGCAATGCAGTGACAATTGAATATGCTAGTGCATGGAGGCGTGTCTAAATCATGAAGTCATTATATCATATCTATGTAAGACATGACAATTATAATAATTGACATAATAATAACAATGAATACAATGTGTCCAAGGAAAGGTTTATTATATTTCTAGAAATTGTATTCTAAAGTCTAAAGTGCCCCCTGGGACACCTTCACAGACTCCCTGGTGTAAAGTAACGGTCATGTGACTCCCTCCCTCCCCCCAGCCTACGTGCTGCAGGTGAAGGTGGAGATGGAGCTGGAGATACAGCAGTATGAGAAGACCAAGGCAATGAGGGAAGACCAGCTGGACCGTCTCACCCAGATCTGTCAGGAGCAGGCTGTGAGTCCCTGTCACCACGGCAACGCCCCTCACCCTCCCCCGACATCCCTATCCTGCTGCGTCACCTGACTGGCACCTGTCAACCTTGCTGACCCTTACTGACACCTGTCAACCTTGCTTGTCATGTAAGCCAACTCCCCCCCCCCAAATGACAACTGTTCAACTGGGGTAGGTGAACCAAAGCGGTCTCAGGGCCCTGTTGGGTCAGAGACCACAGACCTGCTGGGGCCCCACTCTGCAAAGAGCCACGCAACAGCCGTCAGTCAAGTGCACCACACCTACCTGCACCTGCCGCCTGGAGGCACCGCTCGAAAACATAAATGCAACACTTCTTATTACTTCCTTTTTTCAAACGAGTTAACGCACTGTAAACTGTTAATAACATTTAAGTTTTTATTGTTTACTGTGCCACTTAGGCGAGGAAGTCAGGGCATTGTAGAGAACTGTGAATATCACTGTTAGAACTTAACATGAACAACAAGAGCTTAACATCAAAGAAGCATGTTACAAAATAATTCACAAGAATCAAACCATTCAAATGTACTAAATATTTATCTGTTCGCTACCAGATTATTCTTTTAGATAATAAGTAAATTCATACTTTATTCTAGCTAAATAGTTTGTATAAATTCATATTTTAATATTATTTAATTAATTAATTAAATTAAAAAGTAATAAGCAGTGATGTACGTATTTACCTCTTTTCCAACAGTATACACTTATAGTAAGTAGGATCCAAATGGCTGTCCAAACATATTTATATTACATTTTCAATTTTCTCAGGGAAACATAAGGATCACGCCCTGCTACCCCCTCTCTTCATTAAGAGCCAGGCCGCAGCCCACAGCCCACACAAGGCTCCTTTCTGTAAACATAACCTGTTGTGTTGCTTGAGGAGCCTGTGAAGGTCTTCACATAAGTCCTTAGTACAGGAGGAGGCTGTATAGTAAAGATGGCAAATAGCGAAGCAAGTTTTATGTGCAAGGTGTGGTCATATGGCTTGAATTTACATTCATTTTCATTCATACAGAGGCCTCACACCATTCCAAAACACTTTGGTTTGTCATCGCTTACATCCGCTGAATTGTTATATCCCACAATGTCATTTTTATCACACGGTTATGATCATTTCCTTCTGCTGTTCTTTTACACATAGTAGCGGTGTTACATTTGCTAAGTAAATTGGGCATTTCACTTTAAAGTCTCATTAGATTGCAATTATGGTCCTGGCTTTTATTTATTTATTTTTAATCAAATTTTTCTCCCAATTTGATAGTCAATTAGACCCGCTATTTCTATGTCAATCCCCCCCCTAGTAATGTGAGTTCGCTGCCGTAGTCACTCGCCAAATGTCGACCGTAACCCGGTACTACAGGGGCGAACGTCATGTCGGCTTCCCTCCCCCCTCCCTGGGGTGGACAGCCAATCGCCGCCCCTGGTGGCACTCCCGGCCAGAGCCGACTCTGACGAGACGTGGCCAGCGTCGAACGTTGAAACCACTGGGCCACGCGGGAGGCCGGTCCTGGCTTTTTCTAAAAAGGATGTTGTCTCATTTTTCACCAGCAGAGGGCAGTAAAATGCTATATGAATGTGTTGATGAGCCATACCAGTATGCCATTTCAATTCTAAAAAACACTTCAATCAGAATCCCACAAAATTCGAACTCTGCTTTATTTCATTCAATTAATTGCAGGAAAAAATATTTTATTTTAT
Organism: Aldrovandia affinis; assembly: GCA_029706075.1. NCBI lineage: Eukaryota > Metazoa > Chordata > Actinopteri > Notacanthiformes > Halosauridae > Aldrovandia > Aldrovandia affinis. Next base: position 8,543,439 of record JAINUG010000004.1, read on the forward strand.
TTTAACATATCTTAATCTTGTAGATGGTTTGAGAGGCTTTAAACCTCATAAATCTTGATTTGGTTACAATTTTGAGTTGATTACAATTTCTCTCTTTATGATAATGCTTTAGTTCATGAAATTAATTGCAGGAAAAAATAACAATAAATATTATTTTTCTTTTATTGTAAAATATTTTAGCTCCATAGACATTCTCATTTGTAGATGGGGTAAGTGTTTAAGGGAGGAATTTGAGATTCAGCATTGTGAATGTAATTCAGATGGAGGAAGTCATAGACTAATCATGGACTAATCCAAAGAAAGTCTGAGGGGGGCTCCGTCATACAGTAGCTCCAATTTATTGCTGAAAACACATCACTCAATCATCTCAAACCAGAGTGCCTACCGGTGTGAAGTGTTCCCCATCCAAGCAGAAAAATTACCCATGGTGCCATTAATTTCAGTTTACTGTGAAAAATATCAGCGCATGCTTGTGCTGTGACACCTGTACTGTACACAGCCCGGGGTCTGCCAGTGTGCTGAGCTTCACGATCCTTTTGTCCCCAACATTTAAGGCCCCAAATCAACCAAATGAGGCGATGCGATGACTGCACATCGTGGCAGGTTGCAGCCACTGCTGACCCAAATACAGAGCCCTTTATGGGACATTGAGTGTAACGACAGGGCTCAGCCCTGTGTGTCCATCGATATCTGCTGCCTTTAGGTGAAGGAAACCCACTTATAGGACTGGTGGGGGTCAGGGGAGCTTCTTCTGCAGGACTCTGGTCTCCTGTCACTCTGCCGGACGGCATTTTCCACAGTATGAGTTACTGCACATTGTGTGTGTGTGTGTGTGTGTGTGTTGCAGACATCATTCGTATGGGCTGTTGTTAGTGTGTGTGTGTGTGTGTGTGTGTGTGTGTGTGTGTGTGTGTGTGTGTGTGTGTGTAAACGTGTTTCCCTCCTCACTATTCCCTGTGTGTGCATACGTGTACGTTTGTCTGTCTGTGCTTGAATGTGTGTGTGTGTGTGTGTGTGTGTGTATTTCCCTCTTGACTGTGTATGTTTATATTATGCGCGTGTGTGTGTGTGTGTGTGTGTGTGTGTGTGTGTGTGTGTGTGTGTGTGTGTGTGTGTGTGTGTGTGTGTGTGTGTGTGTGTGTGTATTTCCTCTTGACTGTGTATGTTTATATTATGTGTGTGTGTGTGTGTGTGTGTGTGTGTGTGTGTGTGCGCGCACGTGTATGCGTGCATGAGCGTCTGTCTGTGTGTACACGAGTGTGCATGTGTGAGCGTGTGTTTCCGTCCCTCCTCATCGTCGCTCTCTTCTCTCTCCCCGGGTCAGTTTGAGATCCGCCAGCTGCGGGCCCACCTGGCCCAGCAGGACCTGGACCTGGCAGCGGAGCGCGAGGCGGCCATGCAGATCCACCGCGTTTGGGACAAGCAGAGCAGCAGCTTCCAGGTGGTGGACGGGCTGGCCCCCGGGGAGTCGGACGACGAGGGGCACGGCCGAATCCGCGAGCCCCTGGCCTCCGCAGGTGCCCCCCTCCAGAACCTGACAAACTGGTCCCCTCCTCACCAGGGGACTGCCACATCTCCAGGGCCCAGCTCGCTGCCGCTGTTCTCATTCATCCTCCTGTTTCCCAAACTCGTTTTATATTTGCAGATGCCCTGTGCAGAGCGCTGTTGCCCGAAAGCCGCTGCAAATATAAGCTTAAATATTTATACGCTCACTCCAAGCAGACTTCCTGTCTGCGGTCAATTTCCAACTCACTCCATGTCAGTGTGAAAGATCCAGTAATAATGAACACAGCTCCACTAATAGGAAGGGAAATGCTATTTGAGTGGACTTAATAGTGGAATAGTGCACCATTATAGTTTTCCATCTTTTTTTTCAATCCTGGTGTGCAGACAGGAAGTGATGTCACACAATTCTCATAAAGTAGAAGAACATGGCATGACAAATAAAACTAGGCAAATGTTGTAACGGCAGGTCACCGAAATGCCGGAGTGGTGTTCCACTAATTTGGCAGAGTAGCCCTGGGCAGGTCTGAGGCTTGCTCTTAAAATCCAGGCATTAGCACACGACACAGTATCTGACTGCAGGCACTCTGGGATCAATGGAGGTTGAAAAAGCTTTTAAAGGCCTCCTGAACAAGAGAGAACAAGCATGTAGCCCTCCCCGCGCCGTGCCACAGTGCCACTACTCCAGGTACAGAGCGCTGGGTGCATTTGGGGGGGGCGGGAGGGGCTTGTTCTGCCAAAAGAGCGCTCTTCAACAAACATCTGTTCCCTTTCACCTGGTCACGAGAGCCGGGGGCCGTGGTCACACGGGCGACCCCGGGGGATTGTGGGTAAATCTGGTCCCCAGGAGCGAGTGTGGCTTTTCCGAGACGCGGCTTGGTGAGAGAGCACTTAAGAGCATGGGGCAGGCTGCCGGGAACACACGACTCGGGAGTTTGGACGGCGGGTTGATGCCTCTCTCTCTACCTGCCTCTCTCTTTCTCTCTCCTGCCTGAGGGGATGCCGTCATGGGCGTCGGTCATTGCTTTTAAAAACACCCCGTAAGTCTCTTTTCGTGTCAGGGAGCAGGGGCGGAAAAAAAATGAGGAGAGGGGCCCACCAGTGTTTTGGGACTATTGTTTTCCAAAAGACAAAAGCCTCTCTCCCAATTATTTTGTAAACAGAACACAAGGGGCCGGTTAGTCAGCAGATCTGCGGTCAGGATGTCCGCAATGGGAACGACCACCCCCCTGCGCCAAATTCCTGTGGATACGACGTATGCTTTGACCTTGAGTAAACACGGTGCGGTAATGCCTAAATTGCTCGTTCCTTCTGCTCATTCTGAGGAAGGATTACTCCTGGATTACCCCTCGGCATTCCGAGATGTTGGGGAGGAGAGGGCGTGGCTCTGCCAGAGATGGGGGGGTGGGGGAGGACATATTTGAAGCATCTCGGCTGAATCACAGTTTTAGGTTTAGGTACAGCGGTTTTTCCCCCACTCTGCTGTCCTCTGCTTTGGACATGCATACTCACCTCCAGTGGAATGTGTTAATAATATCTAGCTATAACTGTTTATATAATACCTCGGACTATATAACTCTTAAGTATATATATATATATACACACACACAGAGAGTGAGAGAGAGAGCACCCCAAATATCCTTTACTGTGGGTGTATTGGAGGATGGACACCAGCGCATCAGAGAGCCTTTTAAGCCTGCTCTGTGTGGGGTTTTTTCTCTCTTTTTTTGAAGCTCATATCTTATTAATTGCAGAGTGATTGTCCTAGTGGTGTTTTAGTCAGTGCAATGTCTCCTCTCCCGGGGCGGGCCAGAATGAATATTTCAGGCCGAAATCTAAATGAAATTGCCCGTAGGAGTCTGCAGCCGTCCCCGCGGGACGGGGGGAGAGCGGAACTCGGGGTGCTTTTATTCTCCGGCGCAAGGCACGCACGCTCAGGGCAAAGTCGAGCCAGCTCCGCCGACCCCTTTCCCAGCCCCAGCCCCCGCCACCCGGGCCTGGGACAGCGAGAGCCCCTCCCGCCACGGCCTGACCTCCCATCTGCAGGGTTCTATCACTCATATCCGGCACTCTCCACCGAGCTGTGATTTTAAAACCCTGCCCCAGACCCACACAGTCACCTGTGGAGTCTTCCGATAAACAAAGTTCAGCAGTGGATACTGTGAGCGCATCTCGGCTTGGGCCCCGTGCATGGACAGAATACGGCACATAGTTGCCACCGTTTAAGACACCTATAGATCTAGAACTTCTTGACCCTGGTCCCGAATTTGAATGAAAAAAAGATCATTGCCTTATTGTGACCCGTCACTGACTGCAAGAGTAAACCAAATATGTAGGAAATTAAAGGCTTTTATTGTTGAAAATCGGGTAATTCATAAATGCATAGTACAAATGCTTACCAACCGATGGACCAAACCGTCCGTTCTGACAGTTATTTGCTTCAATTATCAAATTGAATAAATAGGAGCCTCCCGCGTGGTCCAGTGGTTACAACGCTCGACGCTGGCCACGGTGACCGGGGTTCGATTCCCCGTCGTGCCGGAGTCGACTCTGGCCAGGAGTGCCATCAGGGGTGGCGATTGGCTGTCTGCCCCAGGGAGGAGGGAGGGAAGCTGACAGGATGTTCATTGCGCACAGGAGTAGCTCTGGAGTACGGGGTTACGGTTGACGGCATGGCATGTGCAGTCTCAGAGGAGACGATACTTCACCTTTGTCACTACCAGTCACAGGGCTACGGCAGTGAACTCACATTACAAGGGGGGTTGACTTGAAAATAGCAGGTGTAATTGGCTACCAAATTGGGAGAAAATGGGATCAAATCAGAAACAAAACAAACAAATTTGAATAAATATATAATAACTCCTTTGTAGCTTTCTGTAAGAATATACTCTGAACACCAGAGTTTGTGGGTGCGCACTGATGAAGAAGATAACTGTACTGTGATTTTTAGGGATCCACTTTCCTTTGACCTTTGTGACCCCGGACAGACCTGCCTGAACCCACAGTGGTGTGGTGTGTAGGTTTTTACTCTGCGATGCTAATTGCAGTGTCCAATGAATGAACAAATGGCAAAAATGTTGCAATGTCTTTATTTGAAGTATCCAACCACCTTTATTTCAGTGATCCTAAAACAAACTAGGGCCACTGAAATAAAGGTGTCTCTAAAAATGAAGAGGCTGTCCAGAATGTTGCTGTTATATTTTATATTTAATCGATATTGCAATGAATGTATGCAATCAACACATGATTAAGTCTCATGGAACACGAATCCTCTTTTATGACGTCTGATTGCACCTTGTGTTTCAGACCCGGTTGTTTGTGATGACATGAACAACTACATCAGCCAGTACTACAGTGAGCCCAGCAGTGGTAAGAGCATGGTCATTTTTCAATGTATTGAACACATCACCTGTACTGTGTGGATTTTGATATTGCATAGCATCAATATTCATTTTGATACAATGCAATATGAACCAACCTTGTGATTTGGACCTATCGAGTGGCTTAGTTGGTAAAGGTGCTCTGATAAAGTGTCGCTCTATAGGATGTTGAAGGTAGTAGTTAATCCAGCAGCAGTGTGGCCTAGTGGTTAGGGAATGTGACATGCCATTACGAGGTTGCAGGTTTGTGTCCTGAGTGGGGGCACAGCTGATGCAGTGCTTTATGTACCCCTAAATCAGGTGCTCAATCTCAGCTTCTGTAAGCATAAAAGTTCTGTAGGACATCCAACTGTAGAAACGGATATGGAGGTGTAATGTATTGTTTGTTGCACCAAGGAAAGCAAATGTAATGTTTTCAACGACTGGGTAAGTAATATGAATGACGACGACGTCTGTTTGCGTAGACGTGGGGGTCCCAGACAAGGGAGCGCGCATCATCACCACGACGGCCATCGACGTGCACCTCCCCGACAACCCCAGCCGGCCGTCCTCGGTCCTGCAGAGCGCCGACACCCCCGTCGGCATGGAGCGCACGGGCAGCTCAGTCAGCGACACCTCGGTCACCGCCTCGCGCTCCACCGCCAGCTTCTCCACCCGCGGCCAGAGCCTCAGCAGCCACACCCTGGGCTCCACCACCGACTGCAGCAGCAGCACCACCCGGGAGCCGTCCTCCTTCGACCACGGCCCCCAGAGCCGGCCCCCGCCCTACCGCAGCGCCACCCTCTCCCCGGGGCAGGGCCCGCCTCCGCGGGGGCCCCGGGACCCCAGCGCCGTGGTGCAGGAGCTGCTCTCCTCCCTGTCGGGGGACTCGTGCCTGGCCCAGAAGGGCCTGGACCCGGTCAACCTGAAGCTGCCCAGCCCCACGGGCTCGGCCGAGACCAGCCCCGAGCTGGAGCACCGAGTCAACATCTACAACCGCAAGAACCAGGAGAGCCTGAGCGTGTTCCAGACCAAGCCCCTCATCCACCTGCAGGCCAGCGAGCCCCCGCTGGGGGAGAAGTACCGGTTCCTAGGCCCCGCCGACGCTCCTGTGGGCCGCCTGCCTGACACATAGTAACCAGAGGGAGGCGCTGTCCTCGCGCAGAAGCCAAGGACGATTTCCTCACGCCTCACAATGGAACACAAACAAACGGACGCAGTGGATTGCCTTGTGGTGGCCTCTTTGTGGGCGGGCTACTCTTCTGTGCAGAGGTACTGACACGCCCCCTTGTGTCACTCCCTCTGAAGCACTTTGGCACCTGTGAAGAACGCTCCTGCCCATAAATTGCACAACTTTTTGTGGAGAAGGAAATAAAAGCCCTCTATGTATATGAAACCAGCAAGGGGCCATGCTAAAGCTTTTACAGTACAAGCTAATTTAAGTGTGATAATGATAACAAGAATTTACGGTTTAATTAGGGTGGGTTAGGGGGTAGGGTTAAATGGGAGGGAAGATTGTGGGACAGATGCGTTTGGGGACTTGACGTTTTTTTTCTTTATATGAAATACTGTAACAATATGTACAGTCTTCTCTGATCCAGCTACTGCAGGGTACATTTGATTGGAGCAAATATTTCTTACCTTTTGTCTTTCTACATTACAGATGATGACATTTGTATTCAAATTAAAAAGGTTAAACTGTGCTCACTCCAGCATTTTTAAACTGGAAGAAAGATTGGCAGAGGGAAGGAATTAAATATTAGCAGAATATCTGACTGGGGAAGTGACGGGACCTAGAATGCTCTAGAATGGAATGCTTGCAGCATGAACCTTTAAAAATAATCTGCTTTCCGAATATGGCAAACTAACCCTGTGCACTTTAATGTTTACAGATATTTTATAAACAATCCTTGAGGAAATTCATCGCAGACTGCAGTTGTCATTCAATTAAAAGCAACGTTTTTTAAATGGTGGGAAATCGTATTTACCTTGAATTGATATTCGTTGCTTCCTTAGAGCGCAGTTGAAAGCCACGCAAATGGTCATGTCAACGCATTAGTGCGCAGCTGCAGGGGTAAACTACAGCAAAATAAGAATTAGGTCAGTGTTTCGATTTATGGTGGAAATAATTAGCCACTTGGAGACATTTTTCTCTTGGATCAGTACAATGTAAACGCTAGTCCTCTACAGTCACTTTAGCTGTTAGAAAGCGTGTCGGACCATAACATAATCAGGGACATTGTTTCACTGGCCGGAAGGTGAATGAAATATGTATTTCATCTCACTATGCGTCTGTTATTACTTATCATGCAGTGTCGTTTTAATGGTCAAGGAAAACATACCCAAGATTGAAACGTTATTGATATCATATACAAATACTACATTCAAGTGAAAACGGGAAGGGTATTCGTTTAGATTTTTTAATTAACCCATCAGTGTAAGCCCTCAATATAATATTTATTGTCAATTATATTTCTCATGTCAGTTTATTTCCACGAGACAGTCAATGGATGGGTGGAGAAAGGTGTGTGAGTGTGTTACCACTATAGCAAAGTTATTCCCAACAGCAGTTCATTCACACTTAAAAAGCTCTCACGGAGTTGTTCACATTTCCCGAGCAGAGAAAATACCAGGATACCTTCAAAGCTGAACAGCTAACACGCATTTTTATACACAGTTGGAGCAATGACGCCGCCTAGTTTGAATGTGAGTGTTTGTTCATTTGACTTTCTTTGCAAGCAAGTGAGCGGACTGCATCGTCATGAGAAAAGGGGACGATGCTCATTTGGGGTTGGTACCAAACATGTTTTGACATTTCGAAAAGGTTTCCAGGAGTTCATTGTTTAGTGTCAACTGGAATTGCTATAGGCTACGGGCCAACAGCCATATTGCATTAAGCGTTTTCATCCTTATTTGCATATCGCTGTAAAACATGTTAATTATTTAGATCCGTGAACATCAGAGGAACTGTCACTACCAGAACTCATTGGATGAATCATTGTGGATGTTTGGTTGCGAGGATAATAAACGCCAATTAGCCATTTGAAGATATCTTTAATTAAAAAGATAAGCTAACAATGCTATGCTAATTGAATGTTAACCGCCATTATTTCCGTTTTAAATTGTTAATTGATAGTAATGAACTCTTCATAAGTATTTCATAAAGAAATGTGCATAACATATTTCTGCCGTTCATGCTTATTTAATTTGAATTGCTGTGTAATAAGAATTAATGAGTAGCCTACGTTACGTGAATAAGTGGTTATTTTGACTGTAGAAGAAAAAGCAGGGAGTTTGTATCGAGGCTGAGAAATAATACGTGAGCGCGATTTATGCAGTTTTTTTCATTTTTGTTTGTTTCATTTTCCTCGTCTTAATTCCAAAGAACACGGAAAAGAGATAATACGAACTACCCGAGCCCGAAGCTCTGTGTAAGAACCTTATGACCCGAAAAACAGAGAAAGGACTCTTAACAGTGAATAATCTCTCAAAAGTGTAGCCTATCTGTCGGACTCTCACCATTGCTTGAATTCCCGACACGATATGTGACTTGGAAATCTAAGTTTTGTATAGTTTCAGCAACTATTTTTATTATATACTTGACTTGGGCCATGGTTATATCCGAACTATTTTATATATCTAGATCAAATATTTTAAAAATATAAAACACCATCGAAACAAAACAACCTGCAACTAATTTGGGGGGTTATGAGGTGATATTTTTATGGGCATTAAAATGACAAAAATGTTACCTCGCAACTATGCAATGCACCTACACTGCGTTTCTAAAAATAAAAAAATACTTGTTTAGAATATAATTGTTTTTGTGAACGCGTTTCTGGTGTTGCTGCGCAGAAGGTGTTTTGGTCAGATACCGCTGAGAGGCCGATCATAATTGGAAACTGTAAAACCACGCTACATAATTTATTGTTTTCTGTTTTAAGTACTGTAGGGCAACAATACATCAATTATGTATTCCTACTTTTTCACGCCGAATAAGCCATGTCGAAATGGTCCACGCGAAAACCTAGATAAAACTCTAGCAGTAACCGATTTAACAAACGTCCAAATTTCATATTCAAAAACAAAACATACCATTTGGAATATTACAATACCGTAGATTTATAACTGAGAGAAAGGAGATTATAAAAGTATACACATTGAAATAAAGCAAATACCGGTGTTTTCGTTCGGATGCATTTGTTTTCTCTCGAATTTTAGAAAGAGAAAGTGGCCACTGAATTTACAATTAACAAAAAACTAATTCCCGATCCATTGACAATTTACCCATTTATGCAACTAATCAGTATTCTTTCCCATACCGATGTGCATACGTCTCTAGAATATGTGCAGGCATGTTTGCAATTGCACTTGATATTCAACATAAATCTATTCTCTTTTAAACATTTAGCAAAATACATTAATATATTACTTGATTTAATGTGTGAGAATGAGGATGTGCCTTATGTGTGGTGGAAAATGTGATACATTATTGTTCTTGGCATTATGAGCGCAAAGGTTCAGAATCGAATGTGAATGGGCGTGCGGCAGGATTAAAACTGCCATTGGCATCACCCAAGGAGCGACGGTTTCAATCAGCTGGGTATGTGCCGTCTCAACTCACAATAGCGACCCCTCTGGTTGATAGCGCACCTGCAGTCTGTCTCCACCAGCTGTGCTGAAAAGGCTGAAAATCAGGGATGGCTGGCAGCACAAGCTTCAGGTGACAGACAGGTTAGTCTGCCCTCTCCCGAATCAACAAATGAAACTGCAGCAATGAGAGCCTACAAATACAATTAGGCTTTCGAAATTGGCAGGCAAAAAAATAGGATAATTTTTTTTTACAAACTAACATAAATACATCGGTCTTGTTAGCAAGGCATTAAGCTTTTGGTTTAATTATTTCAGGTGTGACGTAAATCAGGAAACAAAAATTAAACTTAACAATGAACAGTTTTGCTTTCACTTGCTATCTTATGCAAATCTGGAGTGCAGTGGCATTGTGGTTCAGGGTTCCGGCACGGTAATGTGTACTGCAGTCCCGCCTTTCCTTACACCACCATCCTATCAGAGAGCCCATGTGCCGTGGTGAAACCCCAACGCTGGCTTTGTGTCCATCCAACTATCAATAAATCAGGACGCATCATCAGTGTTAAGAGGCAGATCCGACAGAGAGTTCATTATTCACAAAATGTCATTAAACTTTATTGCACTTTATTACATATTAAAACATAATAGCTGCAAACGTGTTACTGGTAAACACAGAACGTCCATCTTAAATTAGAAGGAAGCACAAAACTACAGACCTCTGTAACCATTGTGGGTAGATATCGACAACATTTTGCCCCCCAAAATGGCAACGGTAGATCTTTAAGGTAGATGTTTAGATGCAGAAGGTTTGTTCAATGCAGATATTGCAGCGTGATAGTTGTAGTTTTTCCGTTGAGAATGTAGAAGAGCCAGACGGCCTGGTTTGACACTGATCACTTACTCAAAGCCTCAGTCATTTCAGGGACAGCCTACAAGTAAAAACAGAAGACATATGGTCAGTGTGATTAAAAGCTAGAGAGAAATACATTTTTCGCATTGATGGAGGGCAAACAAAATAACATAAACATTGTTTGGCTCGGACTTCAATCCAAGTCTGCAGGATCGACAGGTTGGAGGGCCGCAGTGTGCGGTAATGCTGTAGAGTCCTGGAATTGCAAAATGGGTGCAGGTTCCAATCTCAGGTTGGAGCAGGTGCGGTATGAATAGACAAGACCTGATCTGCAGAGTAAAAAACACAGCTGTATAAAGGAGTTATATGTAATATCTGCCTAACGAGACAACGCATATATATATTTACCAACCACCCTTTCACATAAACGGTGGCTCCATTTCTACTATACCAACCCTGCACGAAGGCGGGCGAATGTGCACGCGTAACCAGTGTGTGAGGCGAATTTGAGGAAATCCAAGCTACACCTGTCCCCATTAAGCTCGCCGCGCTGTTTCTCCCGTGTCGTGTTGTCACGCCTCGAACGGAAACCCAGCCGTGGGCATTACCGAAAGACAGCATGCAAATCGTTTTCTATTACCTGAAATGAATAAATAAGTAAATGCACACATCTATTTTAAAGTGTTATTCGAGAGCCCTTCACATGTAAGCTGATGACTGCCCGGGCACAGCCACTCTGCCGCCGGCTATTATTCCCGCTCACTTTTCCAGAGTTTGCTGAGACACCAGTGCCTACCAAGCATCTCAGGATGGCTGAATAAAAGATGAACCACAGCAAACAAATAGGGGGTGAAGCCTCTGCCTACCCCACCTAAAAGCACGCCTATCCTGTGCCGCTCAAATCCGCTGCCCTGTCGGAAGTCGGAGCGGGCACTACAGAAGGCAACTGGGCATGTAAATGACTGGCAAGAGGTACGAGAAAAAATTGAAAACCAACACCGGTGGTTTGTGGTAACTATCGGTTGCTTCAGTGGTTTCACCAGGGAACGCCCGTTTTCCTCCCCTTCTGCCAGCGGTGAACGGCTCCCTGGCAGGGCCGAACCCTCCGCTGATGAATTTGGTTGGGGGAGGTAGAGCTCAATAATTAAACAGAACCGCATTATCATTAGGTGGAATAATGAGTTGTACAAAATTAATCGGGGGGACTGGTGTGCATGTTCGTTGCCTCTGACTGCAGCTTTTGTCTCCGGGTTATTGACATGTCCATGTTTATTGGTCGAAACCTCAGCCTGCACTGCGGGACTGGTATTACATGCTGGCAGCTGCCTCCAAGGCTTTACCCAGGTGGGGCTGACACCACCACCAGCCAACAGGTCTCCAAGACCAGCTGCCAGGTAGTCTAGACCACAGGAAGACAACCCCTGGCCTTGGTCTTGGTCTTGGCCAATTACTTCATTGAAATCAACCAGGCTATATGAATACAGGTGACCATGTGACAAAGGTACTCAATGCTGTAATAGTTGGTGAGAATTAAGAGTGTCTTTCCTTGGGGTTACAGCGCTCTAGAAGCCAGGATACTTTCTCTCATCTCTGGTCTAGACACATTGACATGACTGACATTTCTTGATGTAATGGTCACACTTCCAAGACAACTACTTTCAGAATTGAGGTTTTAAAAAGTGTATTGTATGAGCTAATTTGCAAAGCTTTTTTTTGTTGTTTTTGTCCTGAACCCATTCTGTCATTAAACAGATAGCTTTAATAAATGTGATCATCCCTTTAAGTGTTGCGACTGAAAGGAGATTTATCAAATCACGCAATCCCGCATACACTAACAATGGAAACGTACACTTATGGAGACATTCGCTACCATCTCAGAAGACATCATAAATCAAAGTTGCATATTACAATGGTCTGAGACTCGAGGGAAATTCTTAATGGAGAAAACTTAATCATTTATATGAATCCAGTGATTTAATAAAATATTACAGCAGGTTACTTTCAATGTGCCTTTGTATCTCAGTGTGTGCTTCTGAGAGTCTGGGACTTTAGTACAGGCATTTGAGAGACCTGCACAGGGGTGCCTGTGGGAGTAGAACAATCAAACCAGGAAGTACTTATTGGGGCGTATTAGCACTGACCATTAGTAGCATCCTTTAATAATTAAATCCATTAATTAATAACGGCTCAAAGGGAATCGCTTTAAAAGCATTACAATCCCATGAACCAACTGACAACCCTGAGACTTCCGCTTAATGAAGAAATGATGAGTAAAATGATTTTACAATGCACACCGTCATATTTTCCAGCGGTTTTATTGGACTACACAAATCCTTCTCCCATCCTGAGAGGGCAGGACGGTTAAAGTTAAGCAGCCAAAATAATGAGGAATCCCATGATCTTCCTCTCTGCAATTTACCTGTCAGGACTGCCTAGATCACATGGAAATAAACACTAGAATTTTAAATGCGCTCATGAATTAGAGATGCGAGGCAATATCCATGCAGGCAGATTTAAGATCTTTGTGGGGACAAACTGGACACTGCCGTCAAATAAAGTAGTACAATAAATGTGAACCAACTTAATATGGTGACAGTGAATAATATATCAGTCCATACATTTGCTAAAATAATTAAAAACCGGAGGAGTTTCTTAACATATTATAAGATGTAGTGATGCCATTTCTAATATGAAGTTTAAAAGCCAATCTTTTCCCCCAAAAAAACATTTAAATTCATTTTCAGAATTGTTGAATAAAATGAATTTCATGAAATAATTATGTGGGTGCTGATACAACACATTTTCTGTGGAAAGTCATTAGTCATTCAAATTATATTTTGATAAGATAACTGCAAAATGAATTGGAATAAAAAGACTTCAGGATAAACAAAATGCATTGCCTTCTGCACAGTATCTCACCTTGAAGAGGTCAGCCACTAAACCGTAGTCAGCCACTTGGAAAATGGGAGCTTCTGGGTCCTTGTTAATGGCCACAATTGTCTGCAAGTAAAGATCACAAACCTATTCTCAAGATGTACAACATAATTCCCTATCCCTCACCACAGGACCTTTAAGCAAAATGAAAAAAAAAAAAAAAAAAAAAAAAAAGAACACCATGAGAGGTGAATATGATTTGCACTGAAACAATTTTGAAAATTAAACACTAACAAGATTGATTTTAAAAGACTTTAAAAAAGATTCTAAAAGATTGTAAAAAGTGAACATGGAGTTAAAAAACAGCACATGTAAAAATATAATTTTAAAATCAACAATGGACGTCCTTTTGCACTCAGTACACTTAAGGTTAATCTAATCATGTGCACCGATTGAGGCAAGCACATGATGACGCCAAACGTTAGTTTGTAGCGCTGAGCGAACTTGTCTAAAAAGCAATCAGAATAAACAGTGAAGAGGCTTCCTGGATACCTTAACACAACAAAAATGGGAAACGTGTCAAAAAGCTCCTGAAAAATATTGAACAAATTCTGCAACATAGAATTAGCATGGTGGATTCATTTAGCATGTACAATGCCCCTGCGAGACCAATGGTAAATAATATGTAAGTATAATTATGATTAAGTATGATTACAAAAGGACAGTTGGGCAGGTGTCCGATATTTCGAAGGAATCCCGACCAGAGCACGCTTTCAATGCTCTCTGAAGCAAGAGGAAAAAATTCCAAATAAATTATACATCGTTCTTTAAAAAGCTTCCTCGGTTCCCTCTTAAAACATATTTCTTAAGTGCCCAGAATCCCGACACGGATCGCTCGCTCGGCGGACCGAATCCACTCAGGAGATGGTTGTCATGGCTACAGAAGTGTGTTTTTTCCTCTTTTTTTTTTTTTTTACATTTCACATTTACATAAAAGAGTTCTCTTCTGGGGAGAGTGGTATTTTATCCTCCATTACTAGTGATAAAAGTGGGTCACTCCAGTGTTAAGAGGGGTAGGGGAAGAACCAAGCTACAGCCACCACTACAACTCCGAGACTCCCCTAGAAATCAGAATATGTCTCCCTTGCAAAACTGAGAAAAATATGTAAACACTTTTTTGGCCACTTTATTAAGAATTTCATTGGTAAATGATTCCCTAATTTGATTTTTTTGTTTTATTATTCAAACCACTTCCAAGAGCCTAATGCTATTGCTTATTCAATTATTTTCATTCTTTTAAGACTGAACGTACAACTAAATCTGGCAGTCTCACTGTAAACTAAGGCACCAGCCCATCTCTGTAGTCTGGGTTCGTCTCAATCATCTTTTTAATGCTCTGCATCCATTTTATTTCTGGTGCTTGCCAGATGGCTCCGATCCACACACGAAAGGAACGTGTTGATGTTTGTGAAATAAAATGGAATTGTTTTGGTTTATTTATGTAGGCCGAGATTGTTCTCCCGGGCACAGCTGGGCTAGACAGCCCAAGAGAAACACTGACTGCGAAAACTTGCGACACAAATTACTCAAGTTTACATTCGGACATGCGTGCCCTAAATTGAATGTTGATGCTCGGGAATGACTGACTATAGAATTAGCAGAAGTGCAAGACTGGTTCCAGTAAATGAACATGAAGCAACATATTCATAAAACGTGATACAGCAAACCAAACGAACATGTGGCAATTAATTATTTTAAAGCAAACCTACATTAGGTTTTCTTTTTCTTCCAAATTAGTGTTTCCTTGTAACAGTATAGTGACTGCTCAATTAGCACTTTTCAAATGAGTGTATAATACGACCTAATGCAATAATAAGAATTAAAAGAGGACACATACATATATTTTTCATACCAAGAAAACTTTCTGGTATGGAAAAAATAAAATGTCTTAAATATATACTACATCTTAAACAAGGATTATCCAACATCATATGAAGACCATAGTTCATCATCTAAAAGTCTTACACATGATCCTGTATTTATGCAAAAATATAGTAACAGTAGAAAGTTGTGCACTTCATGTACCTTACTGTCCTTCATCCCAGCCAGATGCTGAATGGCTCCGGATATGCCGACTGCAATGTACAACTCCTGGAAATAAATTAAAAGCACGCACGTGAATGATTATCAATACAGTTGACAATTTAAGCATTTAGCAGACGCTCTTATCCAGAGATAAACACATGGTATCATAGTTCGCACAAGAGATCAGTGCAGTAATACACAATACTCACTCACTGTACATATTCATGAATACAAGGGACCTGATGTACAAGAGGGTTTCGGCAGTGACAAAGGCACACTGCATCACATGCAGAAATATATGGAAAATCATGTATAATCGAATATATAGAATATACCACACTGTTTAAATGTATACATTTTGAGACTCTTCAATTACCACGACTACATGCTGTATACACCAAGCACACCGCACTCAAGACACTTGTGTTTCAGAAGACCAAGGCAACCGTACATAGAGGAAAAGTATTACAGGACAATATGAGCACTGCCCTGTTCATAGGAATTATAATGCTCCAATATATTTTGATATGCAGCCGCTTTGTTACTTGAACATTTCCAGCTTAATCATTCCCTTCAACGCAGCGTCACTTGCCAAGCATGGGCTAATGTAACATGACTTCAGGACCATGTTGACTACAGCATTAACTGAGAGGTAATTATGAACGCCCGGGGCAACGCCTAGGCAAGAGCAATTAGTCAGTGAGGGGGAGGAGCTAGAGGCACAAACGGCAAAGAAGCGCAAAAAAAAAAAAAAATCAAATTATGGTTAACCTTATAAGTTTGCTTCAAGTCTCAAGAAAATAATATTTAAGTCTAGGAAGTGCTACCCCTCTGATTCCCGTTTGGAACAGGAAACCACAGAGAGACTGACTTTCTGAAGGGCGCATCATTATGTTAGATCATTTGATTACCTGATTGACCTATATCAGTTGCTTCTGTACAACATTTCACATCGATGGGGACAAAGCTTCTATTAACTAGCGGACTAGTATAACTAGTGTAACAAACTGGTTTGTCCTAAAAAGTCATACTAATGATTCACAATTTTACACTATGCAATGAGCAAACATTTGCAATAAAATCAAATCTAAATCATAATTACTGTTTCTTTCTTACATTTATAATAATTTAATATGAATTAAAGGAATGCAATTATAGTATATTCAACATTATCTCATGGGACACCATTAAGATAATATTACTTTAGCTAATATGCCCACCTGCTTAATATTTGACTGTACAGCAAACCTGTTATTGAGCATTACCTCTGAATCTTAATGGATTAAAAGCATAACTTCTGTTGGAGCACAATGTCTGTGCCTTTAACAATAATGTCATAAACCAAAGCCAAACAAAACTTGGAAGTCTCAACCCAAACACAAATCTTTCTTCTTGGAAGATGATGGGATATCAATCTGTCACACACAACGTATAATACAACAGAAGCGTCACATAATTCAGAAGGAAACTGACACGTTTATACTAATAGCCTTTTGGGCTAAACTGCATGTTAACGCGATGCGGGGCAGGCGATTTCTGATTGGCAGACCCGCTAATGGCCAGGCAAAGAAAGGACTTAAAACTTGAACATGTAAGAAAACATGCAAACGTGGCAAATGGGCATGTCATGACACCTGGAGATTATTTTTGTCCTGAAAAATGCAACATTTTGCAATTGAAACGAGGATCACAATGGAAATAAGTTGGCTTTTTGATAACTTTTTAGTGTTATCCTCAGCAACTTGCGATGTGCATTAATGTGATGTCATGCATCACGGGTATGTGTGTTCGCATTGTGTACATTTTTTTTTTTATTGTCAAATTAACTCAACTAACTGATAATAACCAGTCTATCCACGTTTGCGGACGTACTGTATGGCATATAAAAGTGCAGTCCGCCTCCATGCTCCTCTTGATCGGCATGGCGTTTGACCCGTCTGTGTGGGCAAATCGCCTTGTTCTGGTGCCCAGCGGCGCATGGCGGTCCTGCCCCTCCCCGCCAGGGCTTTCGGAGGGCCCGTGATCGGGCAGGCAGCGTAATTACTCTTAAGAGGAGCGCTTAGGGTGTCTGCCACAGAGAGCAAGGGGCCCAGCACCACTTCCACTCTCCCCCTGGGGAGCGCCGCACCACATCAATTGCTTTCAGCTAAATGCACTCACATATGAATATTTCAGTACAATTTAATGTTTCTGCGGTGGCCCCCCGAGAAGCAGAGCATCAATTTGTGAACACGGTTCTGCTGGAGTTAAAAGCCCGGCCGGATAACGCTGCATGAAAGGTCCTGTCAATCTCTTCTCTTTTCCCTTTCTTTCTTTCTTTTCTTTCTTTTTTTTTCTCTTCAAAGCCATGGAATGAAGGGGGAAAAATGCTACCTACAATCCCCCTGGTCCCCAGCTGCATACAAACAGCTCTTAAGTTTTCCATTACAGACTACTTCTGGAAAGATCCTTCTGAATAACCTATATATATATATATATATGTACGCAAGAATTGAGTAAACCACCCACTGATCTATATTATATATATATATATATATATATACACACACACACACATACGTACATATATATACCCATACACACACAGACCTTGCTCTTACACACGCACACAGCACGGACAGGGTAACACATGGGCAGATGGTTTGCTGCGCTTGGTCAGTTTTCCCTCAGCCCTAGTCCTCTGCTGCGGTCGGGGCCCGTGGCAGCTGTCGGGAGACGCTGGGAGAGCCAGCTGCACCTGCTGTCCTGTTGCTAAAAACACCCAAAAGTGAGGCTGAGCCCCTCGCCCAGGTGTGAGAACACAAGTGCGCTACACGCGACGGGGGCGGCGACGCTGTCCCGCGGTGAATCGAGCAGGTGAGCCTCACTTATTAACTCACGCACAGGATAAACAAGCGGAGCATCCCGGTTCAACTTCCACAAGGTCTCCTCTAACCACATTCTGCCACATTCAGTTTACCTCGCATGGAACAATACACACACTTTTTCACTGAAAAGACCTTATGAACTATTTGGTGGGTGCTGCTAACAATCCACAGCTATAGTTGTACAGAAGATACCACTTGCTTTACGTGAGAGGTGTGATTGTCATGAGAAATTCGGTCAACGCAAGGATGCCGCTCACCAAAAATATTTGTTGGCTAAGGCACTTCCTGGCATTCCAACATGGTCCACGGTCTCCCTTTCCCATTTCAATACCACAGAGTTCTATTATAATTTAAGGTCCACAGAACAAAAAAGCAGAAAACTGACAAACAAAGGTCACAAACTGACATCTTACATGACAGGGGCAAAACAATCATTTCCTGGTTTCATTACTTCCAAAAGTAAAAACAACTATAATTGCTTATGCTTCAACATTGTTTCCCCACAGAACTTAATGAAACGCCGTACATGTATATATTTATATCTATGGTGTTCATTCAGAAAAGAAAAAAACAAATCAATGATTTAACAAATTCTATTATCACCTATAAAAGGAGCCATTGCGCATGCTTTGTTTTCACTTTAATCCCAATCAAGACAAAGTTCAAATGTACAGAACGGATTTTCACTGCAGCGAATGAGGGTTGCGGAGGCAGCCATTATGAAGCACGGCGCTAGGTTTCTGAATGGGATGAGCAGAGGTGTTGCTCTCCCCACCAGACTGACACACCGATTCTTGTAAGGGCCTCTAATAAGTTAGAATAACACTGCTGTGTGCTGAGGAGTACTAGGCAGAGGAAGAATACAAGCACTGCATTTGTAGAATGAAATAGACGACAGACAGCGACACTAATAAGACAGTAATGGGCCTGCCTTCCAAACAATGGAGGAATTGCCCGCGGGCCCCAATCAAAAATTAATATTAATTATTACGTGAATACTGCATTAACTCTGAGGAATTATGAATTATACATCTGCAACATGGTTCTACTTTCAGGGGCCGCGTGCATTACCGCTAGCGAGCAGCCGATGCGGTGGAGGAGGGTTCAAGACTTTTTTTTGCCAAAATTCAAATTCAAAATTCTTCCTGAATCTAAACTAAAACAAAGGTCTTCATATCATCAACCTTTTAAAAAAAATGAAATAATAATAAAAAAAAAGGGTATAAAATTAAATATTGGCGGAAGTTACTGGTCTGTGGGCTAGGCGGGCTCATGGCACTTTAGGTCTTCTCGCTAATGGATCCGGTAAATCATTAAGGACCTTGGATCAGCCACTAACTAAATTTCAGGAGGTTAAACGGCCCTAATGTGTGGGTAATGACAGCTGGGACGTCCCAGCCGAACAGGATAATGGAAAATTAACCTCTTTATGCTCATTCGATTTGAAAACATGAAATGACGCTGGATATTTGAAGTATTGTGTGTACACTGATACTGTAAAAACATTCAGTGTCATATTTTCCCTTCTCTGTATGTGTGCAGAGAAACAGGTTCACGACTAAAACACCAAACCTGTTTGTTTATTGTAAGTACACAATATCCCCAATGATATGGGGCTTGTCCTGGGTGTCTGACAGACTGAAGCATACACACGCATGCACACAGGCACACACACACACACGAAAACACACAGACACAGACACAGACACAGACACAGACACAGACACACAAATGCAGACAGAGACATACATGCAAAACAGTGTGCACACATCCGCACAGACAGACACACAACAAACAAACATAGACAGACAGACAGACAGAGACACAAATGAAGACAGACATACACAATTGCGTGCACACTCACGCACACAAACACACAGACACATACACACAGTTATGAGATGTTCAAAGCCAAGAGCAGAATTACATTTAACTCGAGCCAGGCCAAACCTGATGCGAATATCAAAGCTGGGCCTATATCATTTAAACCTGCAAAACATCAAGACAAACAAAGAAACTCTGCAGTCTCAGTACCTATAAAAATCCAAAACATGCACCTAGTACCGGGCTACTGGCATAAGAACACTTCATATCCTGTTTGTCTCTTTGTAATAAGAATGTAATAAGAGTGCTCCACATCCATTTCCTCAATGCCGTCCTTGTTTGTTTCGACAAGCCATAAATTCAATTTCTTTGTACAGCAACAATGACCTGTTCCATTCCATAGAAAAGAAACACATTTGTCTGTATATAATAATAATAATAATAATATCATCCACTTTCGCCTGCAACAGAATCCATGTTTAAACATTCCAAAATATTGACAAGCGTCTTGCGCTGTCACAAAATGTGCTCAGCTCCACAACCCACACAGCCCTGCCTGAGATGATTATTATGAGTATATTAACATATATACATTAATAAAGGATCTCAAAAGAGAGAACGGCGTGTGCATTTGTTACTTACCGGGGCCACAATCTTGCCGGTCTGTCCGACCTGCATGTCATTAGGGACGAAGCCCGCATCGACAGCCGCTCTGGATGCCCCGACTGCATTCAGACGATACAGCACAATGCATTAATAAACCTGAACATGTTTCCCTACCATGCATAGCAGCACTCATGCACAATGAATCCATTCGGTCAGCTTTTGTCCAAACACACGCTCACACTCCCACTCCCACTCCCACACACAGAAACGCCACACAAACACAGGCATGTCACGGCATGAGCGCTTACCTGCAGCGTTCAGCTTTTCAGCCAGGTCGTAGAGCAGCTTGAAGTTCTCGCCACTTTTCAACCCCCTGCCTGATTGGAGGAACAGGCAACAAACCCAAGTGTGGTTAGACCAACGGAAGCACAGGATTGGCTCGGTAACACACACCCGGGCCAATAATACCGACGAACATGTGGTTTCAAAAAGTTGGTCACTCTCATGCTAGCGAAGCAATGACTCTTTGGAAACGCAGCAACAAAACCATACAAAGGACGGGGTCAAAAGCGTTTTATGTAACGATGCATCTACTCTCTATCCCTCTATATCCTTCAACCTACTCAAACAGGGCCATGAACTCCTAATCTGAGCATGCATGTGTTCTCCCATGTGATCCAGAGACAGTTGCCATGGTGAGGGCTCCCCCTGTAAAGTCAATTGAGGGAGGTTTAGGGAGTCCCTTGCCTCCAGACACCACCACCTTGGCACCGGTGAGCTCCGGACGGTCGTTCTTGGTCAGGTTCTGCTCCAGCCACTCAGACACGCCCGCGGGAGAGGGTGTTGAGACTGAAACGGAAAGGAATCAGAAGGATCGAATGAGACACTCAAGTGACGCCTGCTTGACCTTCCGCCGATTTACATCACATCGTGACTCTTAACTGCAGCCCGCCATTCTATACCGATATTAATCCACGCACCCTCACAACATGCCCACTCTTTTGTAAAATCCGTTTTTAATTTCTGGCAAGTTCAAGTATGAACTATTTTTAAGCATAGAGGAATGAATACAAAATATATACATTTTCAGCAGTTGGAGGGAAAGTGTAGACTTTTCTCTGATGGCTTTCATGTGCAATCTGTTCAAGACTGTCTGAAATGCAGGTAAATGACAAAATAAAGGAAACACTTGAGTAAATGAAGGGGCCTGGCGGAGCCGTTATAATGTGGGGTGCATTTTCCTGGCATGGTTTAGGTCCACTCATCCCCTTAGAGGGCAAGGTAAATGGCAATAAATACAAAGTGATCATCTTCATACTACGGTAAAGCATTTCTATCCTGATGGGAGTGGTCTCTTCTAGGAAGACAATGCCCTCCACAGGGCACAAGTGGTCACTGAATAGTTTGAAAGCGACAGAAACCATATCCCATGGCCATCTCAGTCACAAGATCTCAACGCAATTGAACACTCATGGGAGATTCTGGAGCAGCGCCTGAGACAGCGGTTTCCACCACACAACAACAAATGGTGGAATGTCTCGTGGAAGAATGGTGTTGTTTCGCCCCAAATAGAGTTCAAGACACAGTAAAAATATATGCCAATGGGCACTGAAGCTGTTCTGGCATCTCATGGTGACTAAACGCCCTACTAAGACACTTAATCTTGGCATTTCCATTATTTTGGCAGATATTCAATAGAACAATGAATAAAGGCATCCACGCCGGCCAGTGACGGGCGAGGAGGGCGGGCGTGGTGCGCTACCTTGCTCGGTCGTAGCACTGCCTCCTTCCACGGGCGCCGCCTCGAAGGACGTCCCCCTCACAGTGAACACCTTCACGGTCTCGGTGCACTTCACCGTGCAGAGAGCGTTCCCTGTGAAAGCAGAGAAATCGAGGAGCGTGGTCAAACCGGTGCACACAGCTCCGCCTCTCCCCAACACCCTCCTCCAGGAAAGGAAAGGGTTGATGAGATGCTTGGAAAGCAGGGTGCATTGTGGGAATTGTTCAGCTGCTCGCATGAATGGCAAGTTTTCCTAGCTGCGACGTGGTTCAAAAAGCTACAATTCTACAGTGAGAAAAGAATCTTCCAAATCAAGAACAGAGGAGAGGGGGTTTTAGAAAACTATTTTTGGCATTTGAATGTGAAATAGAAGTAAATATGAATTCATTCTGAATGCCAAGACAGCTGGATAGATTGTGATTTTTCCAATAATGTTGAACATACAGCCGTATGTGACAGTAGAATAGTTAATGAAACTTCCAGAGTGAACCATTGGGTAGTGGGGTAAAATGTAGTGTTGTTTACAGCACAACTGTGCTACACCAGTGAAAAACAGCCACATTTCTGATAAACTGTCTGAAAACAGTACTGAGCACAGAATAGTACTCAACCAGGACTTGAGGCGAGAGGTCCAGCTCTGTTTTTGCTGGATTCTCCCGAATGAAAATTTCAGCAGAAGCTCAGGAAACACCCAGGCGAATTCCACTCCGCCCAGCAAGGACTGGACCCCTTGCCAAAGATTAAATGGCTAATTTCATTTGGAGCCATTTATATTTCATGATTCCACGAGCGAGATCGGATCGGGCCCAAGGCACGAGGGCCCCTGCTGGGAGGCTTCCAGAACCGGGCCGCAGCTGAGGCTCACTGTGAGAGGACCTTTCACGCGACTCATCTGAATAATGAAAGGGACAGTGGCCCACCCCTTAATCTTCACTTGACAGAATCACATGAAGCGACGTGCGCATCGTAAGGTTCCCCAAACCTCGTTGCGGGCTCAAGCGTAGATGGGGAGGCTATCGTACGGGACATTCCTGCAGGCCATATCTCACAGGCAATTTAAAAATGTGCAGTTTAGCCTCCAGTTACCACAACAGAGAGAATTGCTCATGCCAACATTCAAGAAAACCTCAGGGGCAAAAGCCAAGCCAAGTTTGAGCTGATTTCACTTGGAGTGATCTACCATGCCTTTAAGACAGATGGACATCAAATCGCAATGCAGCTCTACAGCATAATTGAACAAAGCCCCACATGTAAATCAAGTTTGTGCAGAATTGACACTTCCAGCATTTGGGTTGGCACTGCGTTTGAAAAGCAAATAGTGTCATAGGCCCATTTTCTTTTCCTTGTTTTTGTGAAGAACCTTTATTTGGCATTCCTTTGCACACAATGAGCAAGGGTGGTGGGGGCGGGAAGGATCTTTAGGGACTGCTACACTACAGATTACAAATAAGGTTGACAATGAAGTCTGTTTAAACATGCCTTGTCCTCTTACTTTGAGACTGAATGCACTTGTTACTAGTGATAGTCATCAAAATTGATGGTTATACCTATAGCTGTCACTAGATACTTAAAACTGATTGTATTTGTTATATTGTTGTTATATTATGTATTATATATTATAATTATTATTATTATTATTGGTAATTATTGTTGTTATATATTATTATTATAATGTATTGATTTATATATTTGATATATATACAGATCCATTATTTCTATGTTTATCTAGCTACTGTTGGCCATTTTGGCCACTTTTTGGTTGCAATATCTTCATTAATCAATGTATGCTGTTGATGTAGACTTTGTTGTGTTTTGTCTCTTGTCTGTCTGCTTGCTTTTTGTCATATTAATAATGTATTTTATTATATTATATTATTTTTGACATACTTTTGTTGTTCTATTGATGTTGTGATGTATGTTGGGACCCCCTCGAAAACGAGATGTGACATCTCAAGGGGTTGTATCCTAATAAATAAACTTCGATATAAAACTTCGATATAAGTGCATATCACCTGACCAACCAGTCACAGTAGCTATGCAACCTTGCCACTGGCCTCTCGAAAACTAAAATATCAATGAAATGTGATAACCAATGTGGTTTTGTATTGCTAGTTTCATCATGACTAGAGACGGGGTAATTCACCTGCATAGATGGATCTAACAAACGTGTCAGGAGATTTGATCTCGATGATGTCTGAGATGGCGGCTACATCCAACTTGGCAGCAACTCTGGGTAGAAGATTCTGAAACAAATAAATAAATAACTAACTAATACAACCTTGGCTAATGCAAAACTGCCACTACACTAATTGTTCTCCAGGAATTTGTTCTTTTTAAATGACCATGTGTGTGCCTTTTCTCTCATCTCTGACTTAGGGATGTCACAGTACACTGGTTTGACGGTGTACCACAGTGTCAGAATTGATGGTTATCATACCATAAACATTTCCCCCCACCGTCATTACCGAGTTGGTGCAATATCATTGCGTAAGTTGCGTAAGCACTCTCATTTTAAAAAAAACTTTGGTCATTTTTAGGCATTTAGAAGACGCTCTTATCCAGAGCAACTTACAGTTTACATTTCTTTTACATACAATCCATTAATACAGCTGGATATTTACTGAATTCAGGTTAAGTACCTTGCTCAAGGGTACAACGGCAGTGCCCCACCTGGGAATTGAACCAGCAACTACTGAGTTACAAGTCCAGTTACCTAACCATTACACTACACTGCTTCTCCATGTCTGTGTCTTACGAGGTTGCTAAGGCAGCGCAGCACGTGAGATTCTGCAGCTCATTGTAGCACTTCATGGATTCGATTTCACGATGATTGGTTTATTTTGCGGGTTCAAGGCAATGGTTGTCATTGGAAGAAAGGTCAGACAGTGGAGGTGATCCTGGTGATCTCTAAGGAGGATGAACAGGTTGGACTTAATCCTCAGTAGTTGATTAACTAACAATGTTATCTTTGAAAATGTACTTTAATAGAACAAGTGGGTGGGCGCCTTACAGTAGTCAGAGATGAGATCTCAAATAAGGCGAGCTTGTCAAATATGGCTTGCCTACTGACCTACATCGAATAATTTTTGAAATAGAAGACGTGAGAGCACGCTGAACCTTAAAGAACTGTAGCCATTTCACTTATTTTTTTGATAAAATGTGTAAGGATAAAAGGTTTTTGACATCCACGCACAATAGTGAGGTTTTACCATGTTAGCTAACAGCTATTGCTGTCCATCACGTTCATATTTTTGTAGCTAGCTACGTTTGCTGGCTTGTAAACACTGCGAACATGCCTCGTCTAGGAAGTGATGACGCTTGCAAGGCAGTGATTTTTGGTAAGCTGTCACTGGTGTATTAAAATGTGCTGAGTTTTCTGATGTCACAGATACCCCCAATAGGACTGGAACTCCAGAATATTTTTTTAAATATTTTTAAATACACACAAAGGAGGAGGTCTGACCTAGTTATTATGGATACTAGCAACGGTCACTTTTCTTTTCTTTTTAGTTTTTCCCCATTTTTCTCCCAATTTGGTTGCCAATTATACAGTCTATTTATCTCAATTCCCCCTCCCCCACGAGTCCGCCGCCTGTCCTCCGGGTCGAGACACTATTTCCGGGCCGATTTTATCCGCCTCTTCCGAGACGGAATTCTACCACGGACGCCTTTTTCCTGCTCCCCGACTCGTGTCGGCTCACCCTCCCCCGGAGAAGGACAATCGGTACTGACGACCAGGGCCGGTCTGGTAGAGACACGGGTTACGAACCGCGTCCCTGACAGGCAGCGCACACCACACCAGACCAGCCAAAGTGTGGTGCGTTAGACCGCTACGCTATCCACCAGCCGCAACGGTCACTTTTCAAGTTTTGAACATCCCACATTTGGTTTCATAAAAAAATCATGCTATTTGATGAAAAAATATGATTTTGACTGTTTAGACCTTTAAATCACTTTGGGAGGGTTTTTTAGTTTTTAGTTTTTTTCAATTTTGACTGTCCAATTGTATATGTATGCCCATCCCATAACTACAGTGTTGTCAATTTTTCAGAGCACAGACTCTCCTCTGTCACTGCAAGCCGTGACTTATTTTCACTACATACTCATTTTTTGGGGGAGGGGTTGAAAAAAAGTCAGCAATAACTTGAAAATCCCTTCTGAAGAAAATACACCCACGAAGAGTGCACCAAATCAGTAAATGGCTTCCAAAACATGCATATATAAAATATATATATATATGGCCAGCCAAAGACTCTCCCTGGGTTTTATACGCTGGCAGTGTAGTATAATGGTTAGGGAACTTGTAACTTGTAAAAGTTTGCAGGTTCGATTCGCAGGTGGGGCATTGTACAGTTGAGAAAGGTATATCCCTGCATTGCTTTTGTAAATATCCAGCTGCATAAATGGATTGTATGTAAAGAAATGTAAAGCTGTATAAGTCTCTCTGGATAAAAGCGTCCGCTAAATACTTAAATATGCTAAAGCAACCCTAAGTGCCTTTAACTTGGGTGGTAAATAAAAGAACACATCAAAAGACAAACACATTATTGAGAACGTTGGAATGGGATTGATGAGGAGTAAAGGCTCTGTGATTTTAATCAAAACCTGTCTGCAAAGAATTTAAGCTTAAACTCTGCATGAACTTCAGCATGAAAATAAATGAGGAGATGCCAATTAAAAACCACCCTCTGAGAAACGATATCCACAGCATATTATTTACAAAAAAGAAACTGAATCCACCAGATTACGACGCATTGTGCACAATGCATTTATTCTATTCGCGGAAACCGAGACTAATATCCTGCTTCGGTCAATACCAGTCGAGTTATAATACACAAGATATTGTTTAATGCATTGTAATTCAATTTAAATACCATTAGATCTGTAAGCTGACAGTTCAATTGCAAAATGACAGATTACAAAACTTGTAATTGAGGATAGTACTACACTTATGGCAGACTTGTGAATCATGATGCTCTGCCAGACTGGAAACACTCTGCATGAGGCAGTCCTTGGGGCGTGGGCAGATTCCCACCGGAAAGACCAGTATGGAATAGTAACTGGGACTGTGAAATTGAGGAAACTTTTGCACTAATACACAATCAATGCAATGCAGAGGAACTTCATTTGAACTAGGGCACTAATATGATTAGATTTGATGTGTGCAAATGACAAAGAAATGTATTGTCGTAAACATGTTTTACGACTGCAAAATGTCCACAGGTGTAGATATTGGCTGAAGAATTGTAAAGAAAAAAATGCATTTAAAAAAGAATAACCAAGAGCCTCTGCGACACTGACGTTTGAACATTCAACTGAAGGTCAATGGGATCAACTGATGATGCAACCTTTCAGTATATAACTGAAATATATGGAGGTGGCCAAGATTGAAGCTGATAACTGCATCTACACTACCGTTCAAAAGTTTGGGGTCACCTGCTGGGAACTATTTTTATCTCATAATTGACAATGCTTTACACCGTATACATTTCTGTAAATACTTTAAAATGACAAAAAACACATGTAACAATGAACAAAATGAACATCAAAGAAATGTTCAAGAAAATTATATTGAAAATTGAATCTTGGATTCCTCAAAATAGTCACCTTTTGCGTGAGAATAGCCTCACAAACAGTATTCGGTTAATAAGTTTTAGCAGGAAATCAGACATGTTTTCCCAGCTATCCTGCAGCAATTCCCAGAGAAACTTGTGGGTTGCTTTGCCTTGACTCTTCCTTTCCAGTTTGTCCCATTTGTTCTTTTGGTCTTTCCAGGTCTTTAGTTTGAAATTCCTCCTTCCAGATAGTTCTTGCACAACTTCTGGCCCGTTATCTTGCTGAAGAATAGATTAGCCATAGTCCAGATGGAAGGTGACCCCAAACTTTTGAATAGTGTTTTGTTGGGCCATTTGTTTTTGGTTTTATCAAAATCCAGAATGGCCCCAGGGACTTGTTTTGTTGGGACAGAATCAGGGATGGGCAAATTCTGAAGTAAAACTAAACAAAGGACAACCCAAAAACACAATGCCCCTTTCAGCTCGACATCTCACCATCAGATACCAGGGGCCCAGATTAGGGTAAAAGTCATACTTGTCAAAGGGCAAATCAATTAGAAAAGATACTTGTCCTTCCTAAAAGTTACTTGTCCTTGGTCAATTCACCTTCCAATTTTCCTGGAAAGTGCGATCTCTGCTCTCTGGATCATATTTTCGCGGAGTTTTTAGCTGATCTTCTTTGGTTTTAGCCTTTTTAGTCGGGGGTGGACTTGCACCCTCAATAAATCTCCACATCTTTGAAAATGCGATCATTACGTTCTATGTAGTCCAAAGATAGACACGACGGTTAACGTTATTTATTTTCTACACGGATGTTTATGTTTGATTTGTGCAGCCTGTGCTCATGGGACTGTGTAGCAGTGAAGCTCTGACGGGTGCAGGTGGCGTTAGCGACTAGTGTTCTGACTGTACAGTATATCATAACGTACACTCCAGTTGGGACTCAAACGAGAGATATTTTTCCATTCTCAACTAGAGTGTGGTATGGCAGCTAACGTAATAGCTAGCTAATAATTCCTAGATTTAACCCGGATGTGGGAATGATTTGTGCTTGGACTGTAGTACGGACATGAGAAATCACTGCAGGAAAATCACAGCGATTCTTCAGCCTGGCTGGAGGGCTCACTGAACTGAATACAGGTGCATCTCAATAAATTAGAATATGGTGTTAAAGTACATTTATTTCAGTAATTCAATTCAAAAAGTGAAACTCATATTACATAGATTCATTGACAGAGTGAAATATTTCAAGCCTTTATTTCTTTTAATTTTGATGATTATGGCTTAGAGCTAATGAAAACCCAAAATTCTGTATCTCAGAAAATTAGAATATTACATAAGACCAATAAAAAAAAAAAAGATTTTTAATACAGAAATGTTGGCCTTCTGAAAAGTATGTTCATGTATATGCACTCAATACTTGGTCGGGGCTCCTTTTGCATGAATTACTGCATCAATGCGGCGTGGCATGGAGGCGATCAGCCTGTGGCACTGCTGAGATGTTATGGAAGCCCAGGTTGCTTTGATAGCGGCCTTCAGCTCGTCTGCATTGTTGGGTCTGGTGTCTCTCATCTTCCTCTTGACAATACCACATAGATTTTCTATGGGGTTCAGGTCAGGCGAGTTTGCTGGCCAATCAAGTACAGTAATACCATGGTCATTAAACCAGGTATTGGTACTTTTGGCAGTGTGGGCAGGTGCCAAGTCCTGCTGGAAAGTGAAATCAGCTTCTCCATAAAGCTTGTCAGCAGAAGGAAGCATGAAGTGCTCTAAAATTTCCTGGTAGATGGCTGCGTCGACTTTGGACTTGATTTCTCAAGACACAGTGGACCAACACCAGCAGATGACATGGCACCCCAAATCATCACTGACTGTGGAAACTTCACACTGGACTTCAAGTAACTTGGATTCTGTGCCTGTCCACTCTTCCTCCAGACTCTGGGACCTTGATTTCCAAATGAAATGCAAAATTTACACTTTCATCTGAAAAGAGGACTTTGGACCACTGAGCAACAGTCCAGTTATTTTTCTCCTTAGCCCAGGTAAGACGCTTCTGACGTTGTCTCTGGTTCAGGAGTGGCTTGACATGAGGAATGCGACAGTTGTAGCCCATGTCCTGGATACGTCTGTGCGTGGTGGCTCTTGATGCACTGACTCCAGCCTCAGTCCACTCCTTGTGAAGCTCCCCCAAATTCTTGAATGGGCTTTGCTTGACAATCCTCTCAAGGCTGCGGTTATCCCTGTTGCTTGTGCACCTTTTTCTACCACACGTTTTCCTTCCACTCAACTTTCTATGAATATGCTTGGATACAGTACTCTGTGAACAGCCAGCTTCTTTAGCAATTACCTTTTGTGGCTTACCCTCCTTGTGAAAGGTGTCAATGACTGTCTTCTGGACAACTGTAAAGTCAGCAGTCTTACCCATGATTGTGTAGCCTACTGAACCAGACTGAGAGACCACTTAAAGGCTCAGGAAACCTTTGCAGGTGTTTTGAGTTAATTAGCTGATTAGAGTGTGACACCGTGAGTTTACAATATTGAACTTTTTCACAATATTCAAATTTTCTGAGATACTGAATTTTGGGTTTTCATTATCTGTAAGCCATAATCATCAAAATTAAAACAAATAAAGGCTTGAAATATTTCACTTTGTGTGTAATGAATCTATATACAGTAATATATGAGTTTCACTTTTTGAATTAAATTACTGAAATAAATGAACTTTTCCACGATATTCTAATTTATTGAGATGCACCTGTATATGCAGTAACTAGCTAGCTAGTGTTCACGGATATTGCTTGCTAATTCAAGGCTTGGTAAGTGATAAATGCATGATCACTTACTAAGCCTTGTGTTAGCAAGCAACTAGCAACAACAGATATCGATACCCAATGTCCGTGAACGCTAACATTAGCTAGCTAACCAACTAGCTGGTTCTCGCTGTTGTGTCTATGTGCCGCGATCGGCGAACTTGCTTGACTGCTGCAGAGTCTGGCATAGCAACAAGAAATGTGGCACAGACTGCATTATCCCATTTGGAATTTCGGAAATATTTTTTTATACCCGTGCATGACGTGTTTGTTACGATGTGAGTGTAAAACAGAAATGGTTCCAGTTAGCTAATTAAAAAAATAATAAAATCCTAAATTCAGTCGTCAGCAGGACGATCACTTCGTCAAAAATCGAAGGTCGTCCTTCTTAATT
The DNA here is from genome assembly GCA_029706075.1 of Aldrovandia affinis. Taxonomy (NCBI): domain Eukaryota; kingdom Metazoa; phylum Chordata; class Actinopteri; order Notacanthiformes; family Halosauridae; genus Aldrovandia; species Aldrovandia affinis. The sequence goes on from JAINUG010000004.1 coordinate 8,574,536, forward strand.
TTTAGTCGTAGACAATAGGACAACTGCTAATCTGGGCCCCTGAGATACAAACAGCATACCTCTAACAATATGGGAGCACTGGACCAGATTAGTAAACAGAATCTAGGGGAAAGGTCGTCCCTATTGCTCAGGCAGGCAATCTTCAGAAGAAGGAGCCGATGAGCAAAAGGCAGAGAATGGCAAGAGCAGAAGAACACAGCTGGGCCTGACAGTTTGAACGGGACACCCACCTACACCTCTGACCAAGGCCAGAGAATGGAATATGAGCGGGCCTGAATACAGCCAATCGGGGGAACCCGATAGGCCTACCTGTGTCTGCTGTGAATAAACCATGAGGATCACTAAATCTACAGCTTTCAATCTCGATGCAGGCTTAGCATTTGCATTCACTGGGTTTAGCACAGCTGTGATGACAAATACAACCAAGAGATCTCATGTGACACCCAGGGTTTTTTGGTTCCCTGGAATACTTTTGGTGGATTACGGTTTTAAAATATCATTTTGCACTGCAATTTACCCTCATTTAACGAAAAAATGGGTTTTCACACAAGTAGTGTCTTCATCGCTATCTATGTTTCCATTCACTTTTCAAACCAATTTCAAGTCTACAACTTAAAGGTAGCAAAAATAATGTATGCAAATTTTGCTGGTGAAGGTGCGTTTCCATTAAACAAACTTTTGGCAAACAAAAACCTCAGAAAAGCCATTATTCCGTGATGATAGCAGAAACAGCTGACCAAAATATTGCCACAACTTCAAACTTCTGCGCAACATCAACAATTATTCCCTAAAAAACGTTCCCAGCACCCTTGGTCACACAAAATATTTTATGGACATTAAAATTACATGGAAACAGCATGTCGAACGTATATACTTTGTGTCGATACTGAGAAATGTTTACTGACATGTGTTGTTTACATCACGACAGTCGAAAAACGTTTTTATACGATGACTTTATTCGCATAAAAACAGCCTAATGGAAACATAGCTAATCTATAGTATTTGTTTGCACTTATACCTGACACTGGTCACCTGGATCAATACCATTGGTGGCTCATTCAAAACTAAGGTAAACTGAATAGCACGAGAGCGTGCAACCCCACACAGTTGTCTATAAAATATATGATTTGTGGGGCAATATGATGTACTCAGGCTACATGCTACATTAAAAAGCATAAACCATCCATTAAAGTATTAAATTACACAAACAATGCATGTTTTAGTTGTTTGAGGTGGGCAAAGCGTGGCTGGTCTTACCTTCCCAAAGGCAGAAGCTCCAGCACAGATGTGTGTGAAGTTGAACTGCTGCTGAGTGGCCAGAATCAGGGGGGTTAACTCCTCTGTTTGAGAAAAACACAACACCTGCACTGAGCTTTAAGACAGACCAACCAGAGGTGCTCACTTCTGCCCCTAAATTCATGCCAAAAGTCAAGTTATTAATTTGAAAAAAAACATAATACATCAATGTTGAGTGCAGTCACCTGGCAGAGAGCCCTTGTATGCATCATGCTGTGCCAGCAGAATCTTTTGGACTCCCTTAACTTTGCTGATTTGTTCTGCAACCTGTAAAAGGAAGAACAAATATATGAGTAATCATTTTAATTTTGAAAGACCTAGTTAATGCATTTGAGGCAACATTGAATAGGAGAAACCCACCTTTGTGCAGCTGGTTCCTGCGACAAGACAGGACACCTCTCCCCCCAGTCTGCTAGCAGCAGTAATGGCATTCAGTGTAATTGGCGACAGTATGTCATTGCTGTGCTCAGCTATGACCAAGGTACTCTGAAATCTTTGGAAGAGACTAGACTACAGTCAGAGGAAGAAACAGAAACAAAAGGATCTTTTGATCATTTTAAAGAGTTACATGCTATTTATTAACAGTTCATATGAAAGCAACATTGGTTAAATGTTCGTTTGCTATATAGCACCGACGCGTATGTTTATTGTTCCATTGCTGTCTTCGCAAACTTGCGTAAACAACAAGTGGCTAAAAAGTTCTGTAAGACTTTACAGTCGAACACTTTGTTAATTAATGAAATTATAGCTAAAGCTAACTAAATAGCTAGCTAGTTAACTGATGGGGTGGCTACACTGTGCAGGGGTCATTTAAGGTTCTGCAAACATTTTTTGTACAGGGTTACATACAATCCACGCTAGATTGGCTATAATAGCAGGGTATACTCAGCTCAAGATAGCTATCGACATCGATTTTAACTGGATAGATACAGACATAGCTAGTTGATATTAGCTAGCTACTGACTGGCGAGACTAACCTTACCTAGTTAGTTTATTTACTGGAGAGAAGTGTGACTGTAATGCTACCAAGCTATAAAAAATGATCTGGCCAGCTAACTACGGCACTCTTATTAAAATACATTTACCCGGATGCAATAAATTCAGAGACGTAGGGCTGGCTGGCTGGCTATCTTTTGCTAAACTGTAGATAAGCTAGTTGTCCTCCCCTGACCTCTCGCCTACTAGCTAACGTTAGCTAGCTATTATAGGTAATTGCCATTTTTATTTTGTATAACATTAGTTATATCTTGTAACTTTTCCCCTGCATCGTTGTTACATCCTGCAATACATGCATTTCATAAATTAAGATTTCGTTACTCACCAGTTGTCTCAGGTTTGTTTTGTTGATCGCTTTATACATGTTTCATACAGTGCCTGTGGCTAGCCGCAGACAGAACAGTCGCGTTTACCCTGAGCGCATACAAAGATGGCGGAAGGTAAACAACAGGATCTCGCCAGTTATCTCGCGAGACATGGCTCATGTGACATTTAACTACAGTCGCTTCCGTTTTGTGAGAAACAAACTTTATTTGATGTTTAAATTGTTGAAAGAAAAACAAAACGATATTTTGTCGACACGGTTTCATGAAAAGAGTAACTTAACTTATTTGTTCATGATAATAGCATTAACAGTTATTTAAGAACGAATTGTAATATTAGACGAGGGATTAGTGATCATTCTCTGTCGAATTTAAATGTAGGGCTAATGGGTTGGTTTGCCTTTCTCAATTTTGCAATTTGTTTCCTCCGCCTAACTCAATTATGTTTTAAATGTTTTTGTTATGCTTTTTTCCCCACCAGGGTCACTTTCAAATCTTGCATGGCACTCACATTCCTGGAATGTTACAATTCTTTGCTAACCTGAGACATAACCCAGAGCTGAATTACAAAAATACATCGTTATCAACTCAATGAACAGGGCGCTTCTTTTCATTAAACATGTCGTCGTCGCCACACCAACGCACGCTCCCTTCATTGTAAATCTAACAATATCTGCGTGTAGTATTCCGTTTCACCTCAATTTTATTTTTTAAATCAAAGTTCAATTTCCCAGTTCTACTTGCTAACCAATTCCATCCATGTCACAGTATTAAATTACATTTTCCCATTAAAATTCCTGCAGGATAATCAAATGAAAACTTGCGCCATACCAGAAATATCAAGTCCCAGGGCATATTACTTTAACTCAAGAATGTCCAGTAAATCAAGGCAATTTGTGCATTTGGATATGATATACATTCCCAACCGAAATCTGTAACAAATACTTTTATTTTACTATATTTTTCTTTCTTTTTGGGTGCATTTTCTCAGCATACAAATATTATGTGCGCATTTTCTTATCATAGCGATCTGGTCTACTAATAAGAAATGAAATATCATCTTTTAACTTCCAATGACAATTAATTGATCAAATAGAACATATACATTTGGAATGTGTCCGGAGAAGGGAATCATTGATAAATCAAGTGGATAAAGAGATTGTGACTGACCAGATTTTGAATCAGCACTGATCTGAACGGTTTGCTGACCCCAAGACGGTGCAGAATCTCTACGCAGGGCATCAAACCTGCAATAATGTAATAATTAACAGTAAAAAAAATACCAAAATAAATTAATGCAAATAAATGCAAAATGTTTGATATAAAGTATAGTTTAGCCCGTCAGTATGCATATCCTTGCGACTGAGGAAGATTCATGATCGGGTTGCAATTAAATTAAGCTACTTTAAACATCTTATTATTTGAATCATAGGTTGAAGCTGATATTGCCTATATTTATATTGATATATTGTTAGCCACACAATCGTCATTATAATCGAAAGCACCATTTCGTCAAGATCATTCCCAGTAGATTTTGTGTAAAAAAGTAATTTATTTAACTTGGAATGCTCAGCTATACTCTTGATAAAGTTGTTGGTGATTTAAAAAAGGCATTGTTAATATAGTTATCCACCAACGAAGGATTCAGAGAGTGGTTTCAATTACTTTATTATGAGAATTGACCAACATGCAGTCCTTGAAAATAACATCCCCCACTAATTGTAATTGTAACTTTAAATTATTTGTGTCTCGGGTGAAGGTCAATGCCAGAGGTGAGGTTCGATAGGAGGTCAGTCTTTGACAAGAGGTTCAAGTGAACACAAGGGTCGGCCCAAAATTCCGACTTCTAGGAGACGAGCAACATTTGCTGCGTGAACTGTTACATATTTATTTGACCAAATAAATCAGGCTAACTTTTATATAGGCTATAAAAGAGTGAGTTTTTTTAAATAATCTCGCTGATATTAGTTTCCTTTGTGTTTCTCAGAAATTGAAAGCAGTGTGTTTACTTGTGTCTGTCCATGCCTGCTCTACGATAATAATTCTGAAAACTCAGAATTCTTTAATATTCTACGGTTAATTGGTTAAACATTCGGCTACCTACGCAAATGTATTACATTCTCAAACCTGACAGTTACTTGCGCATCAACACTTTATTTTGATCAGCAATAGGCTATAGCCAAAACGCGGACAGGCATGATTTTAAATCTATTATGATTTTTATTTGACCATAAATAAAATGGCATTATATTACTTCAGTTTGTTTACATTAGAAGATAAATAATTGACAATTAGCCAGCTATTTCCTTTATTTCAGCCGAGAAACAGAATACCTAAATATTCTGGCTGAGCAGATTAATTTCATACTTCATAGGTAACGTTATTTCATTCTTATAAAAAAAAATTGGTTTTGCATTCCATCATTTTTTTCCTTTTTTCTTTCTTTGTGTATTTTTACCATTTCCACAACGTATCCTAGGTACTGTATTGAGAGGACATTGAATCCGCTCGCTGTGCTGAGCAAGACGTTAAACAGTGTTGATCAATACCTACGAGTCAGCAATAGACTGATGGGTGAAGTTTATCAGATAATCCTTTCAATATCCAAATGATGTACAGATAAATGTATAGACATGGCACGTTGATGAGACTTGGTCTACAAGAATCCATTATACATCGTAACGACAAAACATTGTATGGTAAAAAGTAACAAATAATCTCCACCGGTACATCCTGTTTCTCTTTTTCAGACAGCGTATTTATGTTGTTTAAATAAATACATTTCAGTGCAAACAAAGTCAATTTCTTGTTAATTATAGACACATGCAGGTCAAACATCATCGTATCTACAACATTAGGTACCTAATTCTGTGTTCGTATTGTGAATTACTTAAAAGCAACAGACATAATGAGGCTAAGAATTGAAAAAATACGGACATCAGATTTTTTAAAATATCTACACGGTGGAACTTACCTCCAACAAAACGTTTGTATATTTAATTATTTGGATAGATTAAAACGGCGCGAGAGTATGGGGTCGGATGATACATTTTATGCAGATTTTAGTGTTGAATTTCCGTTTTCACTTACATGTATTTTTTGTTGGTCAACTGAATAAGAGCTATTTTATATAATATAGCAAATCAATTAACGTGAGAGATCATGCAAGAGGCTCTCATGTCACGCTTGACTGTACTTATACTTTTCTTCCAGTAGAGGGCCCTCTTTTCGAACGGAACCGTGCGAAAAATCCCAAAAGAATTTTGATAGTACAACATTACAATGACTTTAATCAATTAGATTGTTTACTGTATAATTCAGGAAAATATATATAGCCTAGGTAAAAGTACATTTGTTGAAGCTTTCAATCTTATGTGAGTAAATAACTCTCCATGCTCAACCTAAATATTAACACCGCTGAGTACATTTCTAATGGAAAATATTACAGTATTTTAAGCTAAACCTAAAATAATTTAGTTCAGGGAAATAAAGTATCAGCAGTGTGTGGTAAATAAATAAATAAATACAATTAACAATAAATGCTGTGTGTTTCTGCTTGTGTTTTAACATACCGAAATACCATCATTACAATATACGTTGTTTTATTTTAGGATGTAATGTTGCCACTCTGTGCGGTTCGCTCATATTGGCTTTCAATAGGCTATATATTTTTAATTATAGGGAAGGCAGTATAGCCTACATTGTGGATACGGATGGGCTGTCTTTTGAAAAGTTACAGCTCATGAAACCAGTGTATTCGATCCATTGTCCTCTCCTGACCAATCCCTTCACTCGGGTCCCCTATTGCCCCCTTTTGACGTGTCTGGGTTCAAGTTTGCATGTGACGTCACGCTGCGTGTGGGACAACGCTGCCTCTTCCCTTTACGCCACTCTGAGAACAGAGAAGTTATTAGCCAGCGACGGACTGGGCAGGCAGCTCCCCACTTAATTTCTGCATCTATCGCACTCTCCGTCATCCGTCCTGTATGGTGGATATTATTTTCAACTCTTCTTTCTTGGGTGATATGGGGGATCATTCCAAAAGTAAGTCGAATAATCCGTTTGTCAGGCTGCCTTTCATTTTTCAGGAAAGCCCTTCAATGATACACTACAATTGTTTGCAATGTGCATGTAAGCGACGTCTGTCTAGTTTGAATCAAACCTTTTTTGAGATATTTAAAAGTATTTTCTTTTTTGTCTGCACTTTGTATCTCTTCCGCGGCTTAAGACCAATAGCGTGAGCTGTTGAATTTGGGAAAAGGGCATATTCGATATTTTCAGTAGCACATTTTAAGCAAGCCGCGCAAAAAGTAACCATGACGGAGATAAACGCTCTAATTGACAGTTCAAAAGTAGCCAAATATTAATTACCAATAGTAATTGACACATCACCCTATACTTTACGGCATTCTTAGTAGGCTACTCGTACTAGTGGAGTTAAGACAATGTGTTTGGGCATGAGTCGCATGTTAACATTGTTGTTCAATAAAAAGTAGCAGTAGAACGCTGGTACTCGGATGCATGTTGTAACTATAATATAAATGTAAATACGGCTGCGCTGCTGTCTGTAACCATATTCAATATTCGAGTGGATTTGGAGGATTTTGAACTACAGGTACAGGTAGTTACATTTGATGTATTTTCCCACAGAGAAGTCTGGAATCGCTATGTGTGTAGGCTGCGGAAGTCAGATTCACGACCAGTACATACTGAGAGTTTCCCCGGATCTGGAGTGGCACGCAGCCTGCTTAAAGTGCGCAGAATGCAGTCAGTACCTGGATGAAACGTGCACTTGCTTCGTCCGGGAAGGCAAGACATATTGCAAAAGAGATTATGTAAGGTAGGAGTTTTTAATCTCTCTCTCTCCCCCCCTCTTTGATAATTCACTCCTTTGCGCGCTCCACAGGCCTGTTGTAATAAACAAATTAAAATAGTTACAATGAAATTGTGACTGGTTTTCCCTTAGAAACTCAGCTATATTTAAATTCAACAATAGCAGTAGGAAAACTATCCACGAGTATTCCACAAGAGAGTGTACTTCGTATTGATTTTAAAAATTATTGTTTGCATTTTTAGGAAACTATAAGTCCTTTGATCTCGTAAAATGATGCATGCAAAACGTGCATGTAATATTGACATATGAGAAAATAACTCGACTTGTGCGTTTTTTTAAAACAGATAGGCCCGATTGAATTTTGCTGGCTGTATGCCGCGTTGCAATTTTCACAATATAATTTCAAATAACATGTCTGTTGTAGCCTATGCCAAAACGAAATAATTTCCTATGAAGGAAATATAAATTAAAAGTAATATATTCTATTGGTAAAAATATGTTGACACATATATTCGCTTTCAATTGCTTGTCAATCAGTGTGGTCTTTCACATTGTTAAAAATACATTCTGAAACGGACGTTCCTGTCTCCTTTCGCAGGTTGTTTGGGATAAAATGTGCTAAATGTAACCTCGGCTTCAGCAGCAGCGATCTCGTGATGAGAGCTCGAGACAACGTGTACCACATCGAATGCTTCAGGTGCTCGGTGTGCAGCAGGCAGCTACTGCCCGGAGACGAGTTCTCTCTGCGGGACGAGGAGCTGCTCTGCCGGGCTGATCACAGTTTGCTCATGGAGCGGGGTTCCGCGGGAAGCCCCATCAGCCCCGGACATATTCACTCTAGCAGGTCACTTCACATGGCAGGTCAGTCAAGCATCTGTTAAAGATTTGAATTGGGGGGGAAAAATCGAATAAACAATAATTACAATACCTGCAGCTACGATTATTTTATAGGCCACTTGTTTATTGGCAACAGAGGAAAGAAAATGAATTAAAATAATAATTAGAAATACTTGTGTAAATTGTATTACGTTTTTTGCTTAGACTTTACATTCATTTAAATTAATTAATTGAACATAGGCCTACTTGTGTTTCATTTAGTGTAGGCTACTGATCAAACATTATGGTGTTACGATGGAATGCCTGTCTGGCTCCTTAATGTCTGTTGTTTAAAATGCCTAAAGGGTTTTAAATAAAACGACAGTATTAGTAGTATATTGCTAATGTAAATGGTAAGCCTAATTTGAGGAACGTGATTGCGTTCATTTCTAATCGCTGTCTTTATTCAGCTGTGGACTTTAAATGTGCTTGACACAAAGTAGCCTACAATTTGGTTTATATCCAGGCCGAGTATCAACACCTTTGGGACCAGCGCAATATAAGGCAAATTCAAGACACTTACCTGAATGCAATTTGACTGGTTGGACTGTTGTTTGGAAGTAACCTGCTTTGTTTACTCTAGTTATGGCTATTTAAATAACTGTATATTTAGAATGTCTTGCTCGTCCAGAGGCCCATTCCGTTGTAACGGAAATCAGAACCAAATTTGGGGAGACCAAATTACTTACAGAGTGTATCGCTGTAAGGCAACACGGACGTTTTAGCTCGAGTTGTTTTCTGTTTTCAATTGCGAATGTCATAAACGCATGTCTTAGAAAGAAAGTTTTACATTTTGGTAAACATATAGCGCGCGCACTCTCTCTCTCTCTCACACACACACACAGACATACACACACATCCTTAGCTCATGTCAACAACTCGCAATAATGGTCCTGCGGCTCCTCATTTTACGTTTGTGCGGTATATGAAGAGGTAGGTAATTCATCTGAGAGGCAGAAAATCCTCTAAGCAAATTTATGCCATAGCAGTTTTAAAGGGCCTATGTTTTTTGCTTTTGTTATTGTTTGTTTATTTTTATTTTTAGTAAAATCACAAATATCACTTTTGTTGGATGTTTTGAGACCTGGCCTCAGATTATGCATATTTATCTGTGTGGTTCATACGATTACATTTTAAAATCAAATTAATGTAGGCCTAATTGGTATAATTTTTTCACACCGGAATTAGTCGGGAACACGGACGCTTTGTTAGTGTGTAAATATGATTATTATTTATTATTGTTGTTATTATAATTATCTATGTAGGAAGGTATTTACGACAAACAGCTCGATATGTAAAAATGAACACATTACTTTTTAAAGAACTACTACTACGTATTACCATATGCTTATGGGCCTGTGGGAGTTACAGGCCGTATTCATGGGTCACTGTTAAATATAAACTTAAAATCCTTCCACGATTGTTCAAACTGCTGTCAGCGGGTAGGCCTAATTAGGGGTGGTTCATTTGGTTATAGCTATTATTGATCATATTATGGTTATTTAAAAATGAGCAGGAAGCATTTTGTTCTGGAGTATGCTGCTCACATTTTTGGAACAAGTAAAAAGTTGGCGAATGCTTATTTTCAACAAAATCACAAATTATTTATATTTGTCTTAGAAGTTACCATGAATGTTTTATCGTTGAAGAAAGGCAAGAATGTTTTCACTTTAAACGTTGGAGACGTTTGTTGTAAAAAGCTGTTCTCGAGGTTAAATCGATATTTTGTCTTCAGCAGATCCAGTATCAGTGAGGCAGCCACCGCATCGAAACCACGTCCACAAGCAATCTGAGAAAACCACTCGTGTGCGGACGGTGCTGAACGAGAAGCAGCTCCACACCCTACGGACATGCTACAACGCCAACCCGAGACCGGACGCCCTAATGAAGGAACAACTGGTTGAAATGACCGGTCTGAGTCCGAGGGTCATACGAGTTTGGTTCCAGAACAAACGCTGTAAAGACAAGAAGAGGTCAATTCTCATGAAGCAGCTTCAGCAACAGCAACACAGTGATAAAACTGTAAGCATTTTTGTAAGTCCTATCGCGCTACTATTCAGGCGAATATAGCGTGTTTTATTCTTGTTTATTGTTTTATTAGCCAATATATTCACTCATGTATATATTGGCGATGTCTGGCACTTTTAGGGGTACAGTTGCATGGAGACAATAGTTTGAAGTTGGTGTAAATGTACATGAATTGCAAACTAAATAATACATGGGGGGATTCAATCAGGCCACAAAGCAACTTGTGTCGTAATTTGTGTTGTTTATTTAATTTATAACAAAATGTTACATTGCCTTACGTTCTTTATTGAAAATGAAGCCCAACCTGTTTTGTGGTTTGTATCACCCCTTCTGTCATTTTAATTTTGTGGTAAATTAATGCATTCCTATGCAATACCCTTTAAAGTAGGTGATGAGATGTGTCTACCTTAAAGGCATTTTGTTGTTTTAGATCTCAGCCTTAGTCAGGCCAAAAAAGACAGAATAATCGCTCTGGAATACAGTTTTTTTCCAGGTCCATTTATATTTATATATAAATATATTATAATATATTTTTGTTGATGAGGAATGAATCTTTGGCTAATCAGACACCAGTGTTCTGGTGGAGAAAAGGCATGTTGCATAACTCTCATAACATGTAGGCTACAGCAGGAACGTGTGTGTGTATGGGTGTGTGTCTGCGTGTGTGAATTTCTATTATTTTTAAGTGTGTAGATTTTTTTATTGTAGGCTACTTCTCATCTTATACAGTGTACATTTGCACATCATCTCAATAAAAGGTTTACGTTGTGATTTTTTTAAAGCTTTATAACATGTTTGTATAAGTGGTTTGCATTATTTTGTCTCCCATCAGAATCTACAAGGACTCACAGGCACGCCTCTTGTAGCAGGCAGTCCCATTAGACACGACAACGCAGTTCAGGGTAACCCAGTGGAGGTGCAAACCTATCAACCACCTTGGAAAGCCTTAAGCGAGTTCGCCTTGCAGAGTGATCTAGAACAGCCAGCATTTCAGCAGCTGGTAAGGGGAAAGATCCGCACACACACACACACACAACATATTTTGCATCAAAATATTATTATTATTATTATTGCATAGCCTAGGTGAACAGTCACCGTAATGAGCAGCGTCATGTACATTTTGGATGTAACTACAATTCTTTCAAAGTAAATGCTCTGTAAAAATCTAGCTTTCAAGAGCGTCCTTCACATAATTATTTGGGACTATGGTCAAGTCTGAAGACTTCCAGCCTATAGTAATACTGTTGTCAATGTTTGTGTCCACCACCCCACGAGCGTTGACTCAATGCAGGATATGTCCGTCAATGCTTTGGTGCACTGCTGGCACAACGAGCAAACTTTTTGCCTGTATAATTATATGGCTGTGACTGGACAAGCATGTGACGCGCACTTGAATGGCTGTTACTTTGTCCACATGAGCAATTCATTTCAACCCCCCTCACACCCACATATAGCCTACACACACACAGACAATATTGCTCTTTTAACCATTTTCATTTCCAGACTATTTTGAATACATCTACTGATTTTATTTTATGCATCCAATCACCGACACTCTCTTCTTGCACAACAAACCAGTTTATGTATGTTAGAATAAATCATTTTAGATAGGCCTGTAGCATATAGGCTATGTATTAAACGCGTGTCTAAAACGACTTGTCTATTATATACGGTATGACACTTTACATTTTTTCCTAGGTGTCCTTTTCGGAATCTGGCTCCCTGGGTAATTCTTCTGGCAGCGACGTAACTTCTCTATCGTCGCAGCTCCCTGACACCCCTAACAGCATGGTCCCGAGCCCCGTCGAGACGTGAGACAGGCCAATTACCGACGGTCCCTGGACAAGCATGCTCCCGCCACCCTGCATGAGAACAGACCAGACAAGCTTATCACAGTGTCGAAGGAAGAACGGTTTTTTCAAAAGCGGATTCGAGAAGCTGCAGTTTCTATACAACACATCCGTAATACACCTCAAAGATGCTTTCTGAGTAATTTTCCGTGCATCTCAGCTTTCGAGAGGACACGCGTGACCAGCAAGTACCAGAACCGTGACGTCACCACGTGAATCCAAGAGGAGAGAAAACCTCGCAATGGATACAAACAAATATTCCTGAAATTGATTAGGAGCCACTGACTCTTCTGTGTTGAGCGTTATGAACTTTTTCCATTCATGGTGATCATTGTGTCTTGTTTCTTCAACATGTGATTTTTTTTCATATTTTGTTATTGAGTCCAGAGACCCCCGTGTTTGTCTTAATGCGCATGATTTCCGAAGATGATATAAAACAGACTCTCGTTGTAAAATCTTTTATCTTAATGGACGGAGGACAGATTATTTGAGCCTCTCGAACAGAAGTAAGTTATTGTTATTTATTGTCAGAAAAACAGTTCATACAGGGATTCATAATTGATCTTAATAAAACTATGTTAAATGCTGATTTTATGCTTGAGAAAATTTGTATTCGAACCCTGCAGTGTACTAGCTAGAAGCAGAAAAACTGTTCACGTTTCATAATCATATTGAACAGTGCCAAATATCATGCTAAATTGTTTGGAAATGGTCTCAGCCTTATTAGTTGATCTCCACGCACGTTGCTGAGAGATGGAAACCAGACTTCTAAGTTCATTAATCTTGAAATGATGCCAAGAATTTATGAAGCAAACCGAAAGTCAAAATCCCTTTAATAACTAGGCCATTCTGGTCCTTCTTCTGTTTTTTACAGTATAATTTCTGATTCAAATCCATCTTGCTGAGAACAAGGCTCAGTAGCCCCTAATATAAGGGCTTAGATTTCCTTCCGCAGCATCTGTCTTTATGAATCGCTTTGCACTTAAAGGACAGTGGAAGACCCCGCATATCCTCCCCCTAATTAGAATATTTTCAATTCATATCAAATTAAGAATGACTAATTTCAAAGCGATAAGTCAATTAGTTAGTTAGAACGGCACAATGAGAATCATGAATAGAAGTAATGACACAATAACTAAATTAAAAGGTGATTTATAGGAAATTATGTTGGTCTATGAAATGATACATAGTCTATAGCCTATAGCCTATAAAACATTTCGATTTTTTCTTATTCAATATTTTAATGAATTATTTCATTATTCCATAAAACGTAGCTTTATTTTTAGTAATGCCAAAAGATGTAAAATGAATAGGCCTAAATAAATAAGTGGTGCTGTGTAATACCCGAAATATGCACACAACTAATTCATTAATTAATACAAACATACTTTTCATCCGTTAATAATTTTTTAAATATGATAACCAAAACTGTGATTTGTAGCCTCTGCTAAATGTTGGTTCTGCAGCAAATCCCAAATTAAGAATCCCTTCAATGCAAATTACATGCGTGTTGTGACTTTGAGACTATTTCCAATTAAGGGATACGCACACAAACCCGTAGAAATTAAACGAAGCAACGTCCTCCTTTGAATATGACGAACCCTTCACATAGCCTACCGAGGAATGCTTTAAGAATGGCCACGGGCGGGGGTGAAAGAGGGAGGGGGTTAGTGACTTGGTCATTTTGTATCTTGGGTGGATTTGCGATGTGATCAGTCCAGTTTCACTCGTTATGTCACAAGTCTAGACGCAGGGCCAGGATCGGCGACTTCTTATCTGTCCTTGGCATCACCTGCAAACGATACATTGACTGAAGCCACAACAAATCCACCTCTTTGGTTCACAGGAGGCGGCATGGAAGAGGAACCCCAACTCGCAGACCCACGTTTGGCGTGTCCTCGGTTTATTTTCGTTCTAGACTGGGAATCGCCGTTGGACACCAAGAGCGCAGACCCAGCCTGACTGGACAGACATTTCACAATTCAAACCTCGACAATTTGTCTCCCATTATGGGGCTTTTCTATGGCAGGAAATAACTCAGTTACCTGAAAACTGGACCACCGCTCCAGGGCATTGATAGAAACCGAAGGCAGGGTTTCACTCAACAATGAAAGGATTCCGTTGTCCCATACGAACTCCAAACAAGTGCTGTTAATGAGACCAATATATGGTGTAGCAAAGCCACAGCAACATATTCTGCAAACAAAAAGTCTAGACAATACTCTTACGGAAAAATGATTAGCTTTTGGTCAAAGCTTTCCGCTCAGTGCAATTTTTGATAAATTCTAAAAATATATATATAAATATGAAAAATAGGAAGATAATAATATAATTGCCTTTTCAATTATCCTGTGCGTGCCATGCATATTTTTCCATTAAAACTGGGAGTGAACCTTTGTCGCCTATCTTAATCGGAAGTAAGCATAAAAAAAGATTCAGGGTTGGTGCGTAATTGAGGTATTTGTGGAATGTTAAAGGAAACAATACGGAGAGTAAGATAAGCAAGGATTTCAACTTCATGAATAACAACGAAAGCACATAATTACTGAAGTCAGGTGGCCCGGGGTTGCAGTTGAGAAGAGCTCAATATCACGAACAATGTACCATGTCTCATTTACAGTACACCTTGTAACTCACTGTAAAGAGTTCGCTATTTGGCTGGTGTCTATCTAGTGAAATAATGCATTTATTCTTCCATTCCTAGATACATAGGCTACCTACAGACGTTATACAATAAACTATTAGTGGTAGCTACCTACGCATGTGATATGTGTCTGGTTATATTTAATACAGTATATTATATTCACGGCTATATGCAGCCATTTTTCAACTTTAACGTATTTTCGTTTATAGCAGCTACTGTAAAAAAAATATCTGAATCTGTTACGTCACATTTTTTTGGTTACGCGCAGGGTGACTGAGAAAGCAGGACCATTCAATAAATGGAAGCTTACAAAATGTGATGTGATGCTTACGATGAATTTAGGGATTTTTCGAAATAAAATATGAGGTGATATCTTAAAGATAATAATAACAAAATTAACAAATTAACAAAGTAATGACTACATTGTATTATCATTAGTATTTTTATGAGTAGTACATTACACAGGTAATGCCTTAAATTCGTCATTGCCAAATATTTTATTTTTATAACAAAATTCCTAATTTAATGGTATCATCCATTATTAACACCACGACTTTACTTTACTACAGGAATTTCGTTGAGAACCTAGAGAATAGTTGTGGACCAATATTGGTTACGAAAGAGATAATAGCCTATATCTTTGTCCAAAAAGTGCTTACCTTGCAGAAGAGCAACAGTCATCTGGTAAACGCCCGTACCGCGACAAATTAACAATGCCTGTGTGTTTGTGTGCACGCACACATGTGAGGGCTATCAAATCCCCGCTAAACAGAGCGTTCAGACATTAAAACTAATGTGTTTAAATAAATCTCATTAACCAGATTAAATGTCTACCATCTCTGGATCAGCAGCCAATTTTAATCACCGTGTCAAAGTAGCAATCTAAAGTAAACGCCCGTGATATTTAATATAGCCTATACATTTAAAAAAACAATCATTATAATACGACCACCACTTCTTACTGAAAAAACATTGACATATTTAGAGCAAACCTTACTCCATACATTTCATAACATGTGTGCCGTATATATACACATATCATTTTTTTAACGTGACTATATAGACTGTAGGCTACGTTTCCAACTTTTATTTCATGCAGCAGTCGGGTAACAACACATTTAAAGAAATGTTATGAAAGACAAAAAGTAGAAAAGTGTATCAAATTGTATAATTCTCACTACATTTCTTGACGTCTCACTGCTGATGAAAACGCACTAGATGAAACACATTTTCAAGAGTCAGGAACCCCCGAATGCCAAGGGTTGTTTCACATCGCAGTCGTGGCATAGCCTATTCTTTTACACAAACAGGTTACACGCAAATGCAATAACCTCGTATTTATTATACAGTAGGTTAATAGGCTACAATTAAATGTGATCAATCTACTCCGACTCGGATTGCAACGCCAAAATGACTTACTCCCCAAAATGAACGATTTAACTATCGTTATTGCAAAAAAAATCACAATTGTAGCATTTTAGTAAGTGAAATGTATTCATAATACACAAAACATATTCATCACGAATCAAGGCACGTTGTCAATAAATGGTAACCTCTTATCAAAGAGAAACAACGAATTATCTTATGCTACTAAATCTTTGGAGAATTTCATTAAAGACTACAATCAAACGAACTATTTTGGTTAGATATGGTCGCGTCCTTTTTCACACTTAATTTGGTCTCCTTTCACTGTCTTGTGTAATCAGTTGGAATCGGAAACATTTAAGATATCATTCTTCTTGATTGAGATAACATAGGGAATGTTATCTCAATCATGAAGAATGATATCCTATAGGCCTACAGGCATTTAGCTGAAAAGAGCGATTAGCCAATTACAATTTCACAATAAATCTATACATATTAACTCTACACTAATTAAATAACAAGCGGGTTGAGGTTTCCCAGCATTTGACCAACATCAGATAATGTCAGACTTATCTGTTTTTTTTGCCATTCATATCAATTGGGTGTATCTCTGCTTGTCATTAACCAGAACAAAAACAAACAATGCTGATCCACGCCTCCCGAGCGGCGCAGCGCGACCTGCCCGGCGAGGCAGAATGAAAATAGATGGAGTAATCCCCACAAGAGGCACTTCGGCATTTCACTATTAAAATAATAAATGACGAAGCCCAAAAGGGGAAGCATTTCCTGTACTGACCTCGCGGATGCGTCGAGTTACAATGTTCAGGAAAAAAAGCCTTATCATCCATACAAATAATTGTCAGTGATACTTTACTCCAAGTACGAGAGCTGCATTTACAACAAAATATGTATGACGGTAAAACACATATGGAAGTAGGCTATTTTCCTGCCATATTTGAAATTGAATTGCTATAACTAAAATGTGAATCGTCACCAACGTGTTGAGATGAGCACATTGTCACAGAAAACGAGCGGGGGAAATACTAGCTTGCGACCTGCGAAAATAATGTTAAGAACAGATCCCCTTTCCGTTTTTCAGTGAGCGAGTGACCTGCTCACCTACATTGGTTCCACAGATGTGACGTCACAGGCTGCACTGGCGAGGGCACCTATGGGGTCGTTGAAGCGTAGAAACACTGCTGAACAAACGGACCACACCCTAAAATACCTTGTCCAAATTATATATATTTATACATACATATATATATATATATATTCACATATATTAAACTTGGGTCGTGGGAAGCGGGAAGTGTGAAATCCATCAGGTTCTGATTTTAAGCTTGTTCACACATGTTAATAGAAGAGCATGAGGACAGTGAGTGAGGTGCATATTTTTTTGTGGGGGAGAAAGGGGGGTGGGGGGTGTCCCAGAGGTGAGAAGTGAGCAAAAACAGCTCATTCATCTCAGGAAGCCCAGAGCCCAGGATTCTGAGGTTTTTGGACTCCTTAAGACACTGCAGGAGTTGCTATGGTTTCTGGCCCCCAAACTCTCAAACACAGCGAGCTGTGATCTAGAATGCCTCCTCCTGCCTGCAGTTCTTTAAATCTGTGCTGACTTGCTTACAATTAACTGCTCCCTTTCCTTGTTGGAGAGCATCTCAAACGATACATAATTCTTGCCATTGACTGAATAATAATAATTTAAAAAAGGAAAAGCAAAAAAACCAACACAAAATTGAGTAGTAATAAATAATTTTATTACGTGAAACATAGGCAAATTATTAAATAAATTAGGTTCTTTTACAGTGCTTCACAAAACTTAGGCCTGAAACAAGGCATCTTCAAAAAGGGAGAAAAAAGAAGGAAAGAAATATACAGTATATGCACCTCAGACAAAACTCAACATGGCTCATACTTATGGAAAAAATAATATATGTACAGGACATATGCACACAGGTCGAGGAAATGACCAAAACTAGTACAAAAACAATGGTAGAAAAAAAAACGTAAACTAGGAACCGCTCCCAGACTTATCACAACGGCGCTGGTTATTGAAATAAACGTATAAACAAGAACCATTTCCCATTCATTAAGTTGCTTGTCGTTTTGGCAGACTGGTTTAAGAGCGCTCTCCTTGTTTACTTTGAGCCGCTCAAACCACATTCTTCTACCAATATCTTCAAAGCACTTTATTTGAGACGCTCTAGTCACAAAACTAATAACTACAATCGGCTTGATCAACAACGGGGAAAGACGTATTGTAAGTTGGGTGAATTTCTAACCAGCTGGCTATTTCGTATTTTTTAATCTTTTTTTAAAATCTACAGTTGCAATAAATGGACCGGATCTCAAAACACGACTTCAGCCTTAAAAGTACAGGCGTAAAGTCAAAGGCGATTCATACTGCTCTGTTTTGCAGCGGGTTTGCGTATCTGCCTGCACTAATACAGCTTTGAGAGAGATGAGGCCGCTGCAGCTGTATCAATCGGCGTGCTTCTTGAGGAAAAATCGCAGGGCCGCGTCCCACTGCTCTCTGGGGAAGCGGTTTGACAGCTCGAGGTAGTCCAGAGACTGCGAGACTTTTTCTGCAGGAGAGAAATAAAAAAAGAGAGAGAGAGAGAGAGGGAGGGAGATAGAGGGAGGGGTAGTCCACCTCACCACATGCAGTGGTGAGGTGGTCTAAAAAAAAAAAAAAGGGCCACAGAATCCCACGCATAATTGGCTGTAGTCCGGGGGGCGTTGTATCAGTAGGGTATTCCTCCACCTCATTGCACAACAGTGACTCCTCTGGTCAATCAGGGACCTGTGGTCAGCTGTTAGTTGTGCAGTCACCTGCGCAGCTACTGTGCAGCTCAGCAGCTGTGGAATCAATCGAAGCAGTGGCTGGCGGAACGTACACGAGAGGGCACATATAGGCCTACAAGGAAATAAATAAAGACCTATAAAGGGGCATTTGAACATCCTCGCTGCATTGATTTTCAAATCTTATATGCTTAATCTGAGTGGAAAAAAACAAAACGAAAAAAAGGGAGACTAAATCAGAGTCTCCACCACGGCACCAAGCCGCTCCTGTGCCCACACCGGCTCGGTCAGGCTCTCATCAAGGCTTGGGTTTAAACAATAAAACATGATTTAAAACCTCCCCAGTAGTCCTAGCAGCACACAGTGGGAAAGCATAGAGAATTTCACGTCTGCAGATGGTTGTTGATTAAGCGAACACTTTGCGGGAGACCTTTTTCATAGTTGGTTGACTGGATAATATTCTGTTAATGTGGGAAAGCAGCGAGCCGAGGTGATACTAAAATAATATTGCGTGTAGATTTAATCAAAGGAGCAACACTTGCGTGAAGGGAAATAAATGTTCATTTACCACATGAGGGCAAGGGCAGTTTAAGCGCATGCATTTTCCTATGACTGAGTACTGTTCCTTTCATTTAATCTATACGTTAAGTCGTGTAAAGAAATGCAAATGTTACTGGCACTTGTTCAAGTTATACGCTATCACGTACTTCCTCCTCATGTTGAATTATCCTGCACGATAGCAGTTACGCATGGTAGTAGCTCCCCTTGCCCACGTGCCATTACGGTTTGGCCAGACGATTCTCAACCTGTCCTTACAATTATTTGATTCCTTTTGTCTGGTCCTGAATACTTATTTCAGGGATGGTAAAGCACGTCAGTGCAACAGGAGGCTTTGATCTTAACAAGCTGTCAACTGTCAAAGCGAGATCAGGATGCGTCTCCTAACGTCGTAATTGGACCTGTGCATTCACGTCTACGTCAAGCGCCTGTTGTCTGTTTTCAAAATCAGCCCGCCCCCCTCCGCAAAATCAGATGGCGAAAAAGCCGTTTGCCTTTTTTCTTCTAAGTTTGAGCTTTATGTTTATTTTCTGCCACGGCAATACAAAAATGCATGTCTGCAAACACTTAATTTCGCTGTGCAGCAAGCAGCAGATACGGAACAGACGTCCGAGAAGACGCTGCGCTAACCGTGGTGTGCCGCGCTCCTTCCTGGCGTAGAACACCCCGTCGGAAGTGCGGCTTCCGGCGAGGCGTGCGGTTGTAGATTGCGCCTAAAAGGGGAAAAACTAGTGGCAGCGGATACTCACCCCCTTGTGCGGACATCCTGCTTTCTGTCTGGCTGGAACTCTGACCGAAGTCCTACAGGGGCAAAGTAAAAAGGAGTGAAGTCAAACGCCGTGGCAAAGGACAAACGTTTGTGCAGCCATAAGTGGTAGCTGGTAAGCATTCTGCCGGGCCCGCGCGGTCAAACAGGGGGGGCTCAGCACTGCACGCTTGTTTCCAACCTCCGCCACCACAAGCTCAAATGCCCTTGGCCAACCAAATTCAGAAAATTTCCCTAGGCGTGCCACTGTCACGGTCAGCTGCTCTGATAACTGGATCCCATCCCACAAACACAACAGTTATGAGCGTTTACACGAGCCAGCACCCCCCACGCCCCCACCTTCGGTGACAGAAAAAACCCTGCGAGCATCTCGGTGAGCGCAACTGGCAACCGCACATGGAGGGTAGGCATTTTTCCTCCTCTTCACAAAGCTTTTTTCCTTTTTGCCCCTGCCAATGCTAGGCTGCACGTTACAGTAGACGCCAGACTGCAGTGTTTGTTTCCCATGCTTGCCGGCGGTTGTTTGTCAAATTCGAATGATGGCTTGTTTTCCGATGCTCCTTCTGAGCTCTTCAAAACAGGGCGCCCTCCAACAGATTTATCTCTGTTTGGTATGGTCAGAGTTACCAGAGACAACACTTTAATCACCTCTAATCTAAAGTTACACAGATAATGAAAGGCCCGTGTCAATAGCTCTTTAGGCATGGTGGAGAAATTGGGTTTCATTGATCCGCGGGCTGCTTTTATACGTAACTGACACCAAAAATACGGCTCGAAACACCATCCTTATTTCAGCAGGGAACACGGGCAAAACCAGCCTTTCAAAACGAGCGGAGCTTCCCTACAAAAAAAAAAAAAGGCCCTTAAATTATTATTACAGACATTCACCCTTTTGTTGTATTTTTATTTAGATGTTATTTTAAAGAGAAAGATGTCCTTGGAGGATATTTTGTCTTGTTCAAAAGGAATGCGCATGACACCAGTAAAAAGGGCCTTTGTTTCCCGACCCGGGCCCGGATAAATGATTGGACAAGAGAAACAGAGCAGCGAGCCATACGTCTTTCCGTTGTTTGAAGGAAACGACAACCGTCTCTCCGTTTTAGAGTTAAACTAATCTCAAGATAAATAATCTAGGTAGCAGGGGAGGCGCGAGGGGAGACAGTCAGGGAAGAAGAAGGAGGAACCCTGTTTACTAGAGGCTCAAGCGATGGCAGGTCAATTTAGTGTAAAAGTCTGAGACGGCTATCTGTAACGTCCACCCTTCTAACAGTGGGAAAACAGGAGTCGACACCAAAACAGGAAAAACGGAGGAAGAAGAAGAAAAAAACAAAACGGCCACGCAATATTTCTGCGGTGCTGCCACACGGCATTCTCTTCTACGTTTACTGATTCAATTGGAAAGTGGAACGTTTTTTCACTTCTTAAACCATGATTATATGTAGGTGGATCATACTTGCATGAAGGTGGACCGTATCTGTGTGAGTGTGGACCGCACCTCTGTGAATGTGGACCGTACCTGTATAAGTGTCAACCGTACCTGTGTGAGTGTGGAGCACACCTCTGTGAATGTGGACCGGTACCTGTATAAGTGTGGCTTACCTGTGTGAGTGTGGACCGTACCCACTGGGGCCACACCTCTGAAAATGTATGCATTCTGTGAGTGTGGAAGTACCTGTGGGATGTGGACCGTGCCTGTATAAATGGCGTACCTTATATATTACCTTATATTAACTGTACCTGTGTGAGTGTGGACCGTACCTGTGTGAGTGTGGACCGTACCTGTGTGAGTGTGGACCGTACCTGTATAAGTGTGGACCGTACCTGTGTGAGTGTGGACCACACCTCTGTGAGTGTGGACCGTACCTGTGTGAGTGTGGACCGTACCTGTGTGAGTGTGGACCGTACCTGTGTGAGTGTGGACCGTACCTGTGTGAGTGTGGACCGTGCCTGTATAAGTGTGGACCGTACCTGTATAAGTGTGGACCGTACCTGTGTGAGTGTGGACCGTACCTGTGTGAGTGTGGACCGTACCTGTGTGAGTGTGGACCGTACCTGTGTGAGTGTGGACCGTACCTGTGTGTGTGAACCGTGCCTGTATAAGTGTGGACCGTACCTGTATAAGTGTGGACCGTACCTGTGTGAAGTGTGGACCGTACCTGTGTGAGTGTGGACCGTACCTGTGTGAATGTGGACCGTACCTGTGTGAGTGTGAACCGTGCCTGTATAAGTGTGGACCGTACCTGTATAAGTGTGGACCGTACCTGTGTGAGTGTGGACCATACCTGTGTGAGTGTGGACCGTATCTGTATAAGTGTGGACCGTACCTGTGTGAAAGTACAGCGTACCTGTATGAAGGTGGCCAGCAGCACGCAGCTCATCTCCTGCTGCAGGATGACCTTGTTCTGAGGGTTGTTGTGGCAGGCGCAGATGAGCGTGGGGAAGAGCACCCGGATGAGGCGCGGGTGGCTGAAGTACTGGAACGGCAGCTGACACAGTTTCTGCAGCACGCTGGGCTGGCGGCCAGACTGCACCATCACCTGGAACACACACAGAGAGCGCGCAGTCAGCTCCACTGCCTCCCGTGTCAGAGCGTCGTAAATCACAGCTCCTTCTACCCCCCCCAGCGTAAATCTACCGCAAAAACAACACACAAACACTCCGCTCAAAAGGAGAAATAAAGGTCAAAGCCACCCACTCGACAATTACACGCCATAAAACACAATGACTGGTTAACAACTTTTTTTTTCTTCTACTCCTTTTAACTACAGGCTAAAACTACTATTAGCAAATTGTGAGATTCAATAAAATAAGTCCTGGCATGAAACCCAAAAGAATGGGGCTCATTGAAGCAGTGATGAGATCAGAAACTCCTGCAGGAAGATGCACAGAAGGCTCACGGTACCTCAGCGGAGCCATGATCCATGACTGCATGTGCCCTACTGAGATATTTGGCTCAATTTTACACGGACTGACCTCTGTGTTCAGCCCAGCGTCAGAGGGCAAGAGAGCGTTCGAGAGAAAGAGAGAAGATTTCGATGTCATTTTTAAATTATATGTGTTTTTTTTATTAAAATTTGATAAAACCTTCACCATTAACACAAGTCAATGAATAATCTATGAAAGGGAGGAAAAATAACACAAAAATGAAACTAAATACAAGTGGGAAAAAAACATGCCATTTACAGTACATGTCTTTTATAGCAACCAATTAAGGCAATGTAGTAAGGTGGAGAGACAAACGAGAAGGAGACAGGGAGATATCGTGCTGTCTCATGGTCACTTTAAGAGATGAAGCAATACCATTAACGGAATCCTCACTGGGACGACACCCACCACCCCCCAACCCCCACCGCACCATTCCACCATTCACCAGGGTCTTTCAACCGCACAACCATGTCCAGCTAACCAATATTAAAATCAAATCACTCCGTCCTAGTTTGATTAGAGGGGAAAGATCCAGAAGGTGGGGTGGGGGGGGTTTGGGTGACTGATGTCTGCCCTGCCGTTGGCTTTTCCTCTTTCTGGAGCCCGGGGCAGGTCGAGGCCGGCCTGGGAGGGACCGGGAAAGTCCCCGGGGGTCACGACAGTAAATTGTAGCGGGGGAAAAAACACAGCTTTCACAGGTACTGAGCTCGGGCCTCCAAACTGGAACCAGAGCGGCGGGGTGAGGCTCGGCGACCACAATGACATAAATTACCCCGGATTTACAAGATTTTTAAAACACTTTTAACAATACCCTTTCAGGGCATTCTCTGTTTAATAATGCACTTTAGGGTTTTAAGAGCACGATAAACAAACCCATAATTCATGTTTTTTTTTTCCCCCTTCCTTTTTTTTTTTTTTTTTTTTTTTTTTATCATTTCAAGGTGAGGCCTCCTCTGGACTGGGTTCTACAGCGGCGTTCAAAGGATTCTCAGACGACGCCGTATCAAATTAAGGCTGGCTTTTTAAGACGTTTTGGTGAGCCGTTAAAACAAAACCACTGATCAGTCGTTCTTTTTTAAAAAACATTTTTTTCTTCCTGTCTTTCGTTCTCCCTCCGCCTCAGGAAAGAAAGGCTCGCTACAGCTGATCCTACAGGAATGAAGGCCCATTATTTAGGCCCGATCCACAGCTTTTCACACTCCAAGCTTACATACCGTGTTCGCAGAATGTTGACTGTACATAATTTTTTTTTCTTCCCCTTTTTTCTTAAATCACTAATTTCTCACTTGTCGCAATTAACGATATCCTCCAGGGAACGCTCACCGGATTTACCAGCTCTTCAGATCTCTTCTCCCACAGAACCAAATCGGCTCGGGATCTGACTGTGCTCAAAAAAAAAAAAAAAAAAAAGGGTGAGGTCGGCCATTTCCAGCACCGAGGCCGAGGAGGGTTAAGACGTGTTTAAAGAGGGAGATTTTCATTTTCAGGGCATGACGCCTCACGGGCATCCCGGATCAATCTTTCCCGCCTGGAAGGGCCGCTCAAAGGACGAACTGGCAAGAGAGGCGTTTCATAAATCCGCGAAATAGGACTCCGAAGAAAATTCATCTTTCAGCAGAACGTTAAACATTATAATCCGCAATAACGTGAAATATTGCTCTCTCTTGTGGTGGGGGGGGGGGATTCTGGGACACGGTTCGATAAAAGTAAGAGCTCAGAATTAGCGGGGCTTAAGACAGCTGATGCATGTGTTGGGCGAGGGTTGTGTGTATTGTGTGTGTGTGTCAGGGGGGGTCTTGGGAAGCCTTGGACTGCTCCACAAATCACACGGCCATCTCATAATCCTCCACCTTCCAGCACCAGGTCTTCAAACTTCCAAACAAATTGTCCGTCCTCAAGTGTGTGCGGCGGGGAGGACATAAAACAAGGACGTCTGGCAGTAACAGGAGAGAAGAGAAAAAAAACAAGAGAAAAAAAACAGGGGTATTGCCTTCAAAACCAACTTTTCCAGCTCCTACGGGTTACACAAAGATAACTTCCTTGTGCTCGCCTTTCCAAGCAGGGATTTTCACTGGGCTGAAGCACTCCTCATAAACACAAGTATCTATTCAGACCCTTAGGTAATAAAAACAATGACAAGGCGTCTGAGCCCATGAATCATGGCGCGATCGCAGGGAGACGGACGCCTTTAAGCTCCAGTGTCCCGATGGGCTGGGCCTCCTTTTTTGGCGCTGCCTCACGCCAACTGCAGAGCACAAAAGGGCACGTCAACTTTGTGATATGACACGCAAATGCAACCAGGGAAAACATCATTAAAAACCAAAAAATGGGGCTAGCAGAGGGTCTTCAGTTGGACTGTCGGAATGTTGAGTTGTGCAGAAGGGCTTCTACCAATGAACCATGAAATCAATGGTCATATTTATATACAGTATATATATATATATATATATACACACACACACACACACACACACACACACACACACACACACACACACACACACACACACACACACACACACACACAGGTAACTGGCAAAATAAAGGAAACACTTGCTTAAATGAAGGGTTCTGGAGGCTCTGTTATGGAGTGGGGTGCACATTCCTGGCATGGTTTAGGTTCACTCAACCCCTTAGAGGGCAAGGTAAACACAAATAAATACAAAACCATTCTTAGTGATCACCTTTATGGTGAAGCATTTCTATCTTGATGGCTGTGGTCTCTTCCAGGATGACAATGCCCCCATTCACAGGGCACGAGTGATCACTGAATGGTTAGATGAGCATGTGAAAACTATGCAAACCATATGCCGTGGTCATCTCAGTCACCAGATCTCAACCCAATTGAACACTTATGCAAGATTCTGGAGCAGCGCCTGAGACAGCGTTTTCCACCACCAACAACAAAACACCAAATGATGGAATTTCTGGTGCAAAAATGGTGATGCTTCCCTCCAATAGAGTTTCAAGGCACATTGAAGCTGTTTTGGCAGCTCCATGTGTGGGGCACGCCAAAAGAAACGAAAATAAAGGAATTTTGGCGTGCGCCCCCATGCACTCATCCGCTTGTTAAGAACAGGGTAAAGTATGACTCATCTGACCATGACTTTCACTGTTCAGTAGACCACTGCTTGTGTTCTTTGCACCACTCAAACATTCACTTTTAGGTGTAATAAGGGGTTTCTGCAAACCGACCATAGCATCCCTCTCTGTGAAGTTCTCAACGGACTGGTCTTGATGAAACTGCCTGGTCATGCCCTCGATTGGTATTTGCAGTCAACCGATTCAAAGTTGCTAATCTGTTTCGCCTTGCAACTCGATGTTCGGCTATCACGGTAAAGGAGTATACACTTTCGACCCTAGCTGATGATGTCTTTCACTCAGAATTCCATGCAAACATCATCTTATCTACTGTTCCTCATGAAACACCAGCAAGTTGAGCAGCCTTCGTCCCTGAAGCTCCTGCCATGCGTGCCCCAACAATCACCCCTTTTTCAATGTCAAAGTTTGCTTCTTCTAGCCACGGTAGCCAAAATAATGGGCAACTGGGCCTGCACAGCACTTTTATACGTGACCCTAAGCATGATGGGTGGTTAATTGCTTAATTAATCCAGGAAACACACCTGTGTTGAAGCACCTGCTTTCAATATACTTTGTATACTTAATTTACTGAAGTTTCCCTTATTTTGGTAGTTACCTGTGTGTTTGTGTTTGTGTGAGTGTGTGTGTGTGTGCCTTCTAATCAGGTACAAACAGCCCACAAACAAAGGATATAATGCACTTGAAATCCCAGTTGGAAAAGGCAGGAGATGCAGAGCAGGCAGTTGCAAGCCGGAGTGCATTACATTCCTTTAAATGTTTTAAGAGCCGAGGGCAACACACAGGCTTACTTTCATGGGATTCAAACCTGTAACCCCTGGTTCATGTCCCTGACCGTTTGTGCCACACTGCTGGGCCAAACAGTAGTCTCTCCGACGGCTTGGGCTTGGATGTGCACTGATAAAGCGGACCGGTGTCCACACACTGAACTCTCCCATCAGCCCCGGGTCAGGAGGAAGAGCAGCGAATGAATAAATTATGATTTAAACATACATATATATTTTTTTCCAATCTTCAAACGGTTAAGAGTCCAGTTCCAGTTACCCCGTGTGTCTAGACGCCGTCGGCACCCCTGCTCACGAGATGTGGGCGCGTCATCCTTCAAACGGAGCCACAAATTTTAGAGCCCGGCCGAAAATACAAAACAGATCCCCTCTCCCTCCTCTCTAAACATTTGTATTACCGTAAAGTAGGAACGGTCAAGTTACTGATAAGAGCGAGGGGGGAGCCACATCAGAGGCCGATCTGGGGATGACGAGGGCGTCCGCGGAGGGAAGTTACTGCTGAAAGGACTCATCTTAACAGCTCCTGCCACCCACGGAAAAGGTCACAAGATTTCCCCTGCTCAAAAAGACGCCCCGCGCAGACAATCAGCCGGCAGCTTGCACAACCGTGTAAACATTCGATGGAACAGAAAGGGAGGATACATCAGACAGAGCTTCCTTTTTTCACAAGGGGCAAACAAGTACATCAACCTCATCGAGAGGACGCAAACACATTGTTTGCCAGCGGACGCCACGTCTGATTTACTGGATCGTCGGGTAATCGTCATCTTCGATCTGATCGCAGATAATCTGTCAGGGATATTCCGGAAAGCCGCCATTAGCCCGTACCAAATTCAAATGAAGTTATTATCTTCCCTTCAATACTGAAAGGTTTATAGACGGCAAACATAAGACAAAGTGCTTCTAATGAACCCATTCCGCGAAACCCCGGGCTCGCCCTTCAACGAGTCAATAAATCAAACGTGGGGAGGACGCCCACAATCGCCCACTCTCCCGTCACGCAGTAACCACGCCGTTGCCTGACTGTCTCCTAATCCTCCATTATTCCTGTGCTCAAAGTGAGCCAGCGCAGGCTACGAGCGACGAGCAACAAGCCACTGGACCCTGCTGGTCTGCACTTGTCACGGCTGCCCTGCAGGCGATGAGGGTTCCACAATCTTGGCAGAGAGGAATTGTTGAAGGAAGTGTTCAGTGTCAGTTTAACAGGGATTAGAGGCACTGTTGCTGTTCTAGGGCTTCAGGGTGGGAGACACGCCCTTTTGAAGAATGGAAGATTAGAAAGGTGGTGTGTGGCGCGGAGGGACGGGTGGGGGTCTAGTGCGAGACTGGAGGATTGGCTATTCCGGTGTCTCCAAGAGGCTGTGGTCCTCAGAACGCTGGTTGGTTTCGAGAAAGAAAGGGCACTGCTGGTTTTGCCTGCGTGGCTTTTTCCCTGTGTGTCTGCATCTGTGTATATGAGTGTTTATTTTTGTGTATTTTACTGTGTATACATGTGTGTATATTTTTGTGTATGTTAGTGTGTACATGTGTGTGATTGTGTATACGTGTACGCTTTTATGTATGCGTGTCTGTGTGGGGGGTGTGAGTGTGAGCGTTTGCATATGTGTGCCATTTTCAATAGTCCAAAGGATCGCTACCAGGCTTGAGGAAACACCTACGGCTGTCACGAAGTGTTGCCGTTTCCACTGAAGAGTGATCAAAGCCCTGAGAGTTTCACTCAACATGTTACCTTCAGTCAAGCTGATACAGCTGCCTTCCTTCTTAAAACCGTATTCCTGATAAAGTTCAGCTGCTTCAGTTTTCTGTGTGCACTAAGAAAGTGAGTTTAGTGAACAAATGAATAAAAATGAATAAAGTGTGATATATAAAAATAAAAATAAAATAAATTAATTAAAAATGTGTACTGGGGACTTATATACAAGCAACAAATACTAATCTTGTGAGAAAAACCTAAAGTTGCAACATACTTATAACATAAAAATATTTAGTCTGAGAATTACAAGCATTTCCCCATTAGAGACCATGTCCCCTGGATGTCCAGACAGGGTATTATAACATACAGGGGAGTCGCGCAGGGCCGTACTTGTACAAACGACTGCGCGTAAGTCACCCTTGCGATTGGCTTTGTGCTGCGGGGGTGAATTATTTATACCCTGGGAGCACGGGGCGTAGATCATTCCGGATAGTGGCTCCCCTTCAAAGATGTGGGTTTTTATGCTCTGCGTTATTTCTTGCGCACACACACATAAACAAAGGCAGGGCAGCCGGCCTTGGATCTGCGGCCTGTGTCACAGGGCTGGCCTCAGGTCAGATACGCTTTCCTCTGCCGCCGCTGCTTACATTAGCATGTGAAAGGCTAAAGCTGTTCCAAATATCCCCCTCTAAACATTTATCCTGTTTAAACAGGGGGGGTGGAAATTAAAATTCCAGAAACGCAACACTGTTCAAGATCATTTTTTAGAGGGCGACAGAGAAAAAATGTTAGATTATTGTTAAAAAAAGATAATAAAAATTAAATGAATAATTAAAGTCTATACATGATTTGTATACATGATGTCTAAGAGGTTGAATATGTTCTTATGCCTCTTTCAGCACAAGTAAACATTTTCGAAATAAAAAGTACAGTACATTTTATGTTTATCATTGTATAAGAAGCCATAACTTCACTGAAACAATGAGCTTCCTTACCTTTGAGTAACGAATCTAAGCAATGTCATGTTCTTTATTCTCCATACTGTTTATTCTTATCATCCACTGAAAACGTAATGTAAAAAGTGACACAACAGAACCCTTTCTTTAAAACGTAAGCGCAACACAAAGCAGAAAAGCAGGTTAGATGGATCGGATGATTTAAACAGCTTTGTCAACCCGCAAAAATCAAGGCTCCCCAGCAGAATAAAGCCCTTTTATGTTTTCTACCTTTGTGTCTAGGAGGACACGACCAGACTCGGCACAACAAACCACGGGCGATCCCAAAAAAAGGCCCAGAAAAACCGCGCAGAAACCGTGCGCAGAGGGAGTGCTGAGGAAGCCGACCGGCTTTGCGGCCCCCATGCCTGTCGAGTTGCGCGTCGGTGAGACGAGCCTTCAAAACATATGGGAAAGCTGCCATGCCTCATCGTTGGCCGTGGTCTCTCTCTCACCTGCCAGCTGCCTGTGCTGTTTGTGATAACAGAAGCTCAGACCGAGCCAGGGCGTGTTCTGCGGCCCAGGGGCCGGTTCGAACGCTCTGCCGCAACACATTTTTTAAATTAGCAAAGTGGGGGCCCGGCATAAATGAATATGCAGAAGCCTGCTATTCCCAGCTCGCTCGTTCCTGCAAACTTTTTCCGCGCGCGAACAAAGCTGAGTCATCTGTCAAGCCCCTAATCTAATCATCAGCCCTCATTCAATTATCCAATATAATATGCAAATGAGCCCAACAACGGCCGGCACATGCTAATTACGTACATCAGAATAATTAAATTGGACAGAGCGGCAGAAGGGAGGGGACTGGAAAAGGAAAAAATAAAAAAGGGAACGGATCCTTTAATTAGGACAGTAAAAAGAAGAGGGGGTAAAAAAGAAAGAAATGTAATTAGAATCTCTAATCTGCCTGTAAATCGTAGATCTCACAAGGACGTCACTGTTTCAGCGGAGATTACCCCGCTTAGGCGCTGGCGTCGTGGGGAGCGGTCCCCGCTAACTGAAGGACGGGCCAACTGTGGCACGGGGGGCAGCGGTACCAAGGTGGCGGGCCCGCCGTTTAGTCCCCCGAGTCCACCTCGCGCCCAGGCTCTGCTGCCGCCTGACAGCGGGGGACGGGGGGCCGACGCAAGCAGAAACAACGGGTCACTTTGAGAGGCAGCCGACGAGCGCGCTTCCGGGGCCGGGGACGAGGTGCCAAAGCATCTGAAATATTCACGAGGTGCCCTTTTGTTGCTTTTGTTGTTTGGCACCTGAAAAAAAGAGAAGTGTACATACCACCCCGCCCCTCCACCCCATCACTTTAATTAGTATACCCCTCCCACGGACTCGTCCTGTCACCGCTCTGCAATGACCACGTTCAGTGTGGAAAACTCAAGGATATTGACCACACAACTGCGTTCGAAAAAAAGAAAAGTGTAATAATGAGAATGTAACTGATGAATCGCAGCGACTTGCAGACACTAACCTGTAAAATGTGGATTATTTCTTTACTTTCATACTTTAAGTGGCCAGTATTCTTTTTGACAGTAACAGTAATATGGCATATATTATACAAAAAATTGAATAACTGCCAGAATGTATTATATTCAAAATATTTTTATCATTAACACTTATATGCAATTGTAAACCAAACAAGGTTTATTATATAGTCAACTCCAAAAGTATTCACACCCTTAACAAAACAATACAGGTAATGCGCTATATTGTAGCCTAACAAGTCAAAAGAATCCCCCCCCACAAAATATATGCATCATAATTATTTATTTTTAATTATTTAAAATAAAATCCAACAAAAATAAATCTGCATTCACATTTCATCTTCTATAGTGTTTTATGAGATGGTGAACATAGTAGGGGGGGGGGGCTTTGACAATTTTCTAAATCCTTCAGATCCTTCATTCAATTCAAACTACAAATGGTAGATTTGTGAATTCTGAGGGACATTTTTGGTTCAAGTCTGGACACTGAGATGGCCATTGCAAAACAGTAATTCTGTGGTCAGTTAGGCATTTCTTGTTGATTTGAGGTATGCTTGACCACAACTGGATCTTTCAGTAAGACGATGATCCCAAGTTTCAGCTTCCTGGCAGAGGGAGTCAGGCTTTTGGCCAAAAAGTCTTGGTACTTGCTGGAGTTCATGATTCTATTGACATTAACAAGGGCCCCAGAACCAGTACACGCAAAGCAACCCCATAACATAAAATATCCATCACAATATTTCACCATAGGAATAGGTTCTGTCCAACATAAGCGTCCTTTCTCTGACACAAAAACCCACTGCTGGTGTGCGTGGCCAAAAACCTTGGAGCAGATTTTAATTGAGCCATCTGACAATCTTACTGCACCGATCTTGTGCGCTAACTATGATTGTTCTTACCTTGTATTATGCACATCTTGTAAGTCTCATCTGCTAAATGCTTAAAATGTAAATGTAATGTAAATGCAATAACACCCGGTCCATTCGGAGATAGGCATTGGAACTCCCATTGACACCTGTAATTATGGTCAAATGAGACAAAAGTATATATATATGGTGGTAGAGGAAAATGGTTCTTTATCTTGCTTAAATGTATGTTTTATGTAACCTTTGATCAACTCCTCCCACTGTACTGCGACTTTGGGTTTCTTGAAAGGCATACAACAATTCAAATGTATTATTATTATTATTATTATAAGCCCTTCTGAGCTTCTCACTTCTCCTGCCCTTGCCCCAATCTATGCTGTCTGTTTAATCTCTTTTGCGCAAATAACCGTGTGGATTGAAAATGAGAGGAGGGTCACCTGGTTGTCGGAGTGGTTGACGGTGAAGTAGCCCACGCAGACGATGACCTCGTGCAGGAGCTCCTCGCTTGGCCGCTGGGAGCAGTACCACAGCAGGGACCCCGCGATGTGGCGGAAGGCCAGGGACAGGCCCTCGGCACCCAGGACCGTCTGGAAAGCACAGAGACGGGTCAGTCCCAGCACAGACACGCCGGGGCTGTTATCTGCAGTGGCGGGACAGCGACGAGCATCGCCGCAAGAAAAACAAAGAACGGACATCAAACGGCAGGGGTGCACTGTGGTCTCCGCGGGTCATTTCCTCTGTGAGACGTCTGGAAGGTTCCAAACACCATCACCTCTGTCAGGGTCACTCGCGGCAACGTAAAGGATTACAAATCTAAAGCCTTTTGGTTTCTGAGGCAGCTGAGAAGTGCTGGAGCAGGTGATGACATAAAAAATGTTTTGTATCTTTCAGCAATATATTTAAAAGTATGTTGATTCCATTGAAGGATTCTTCAAATGACCGTAAGGTGTTTAAAATGGTGTTTGTAGTAAAGCTGAGAAAATGATCCCCAAACCTACAGTTTACTATATTATAGTAAAATATAGTAATCTGTATATTAAGAGTAAAAGCGGAATGGTAGAATTCTGAATAGCAGAATTATGGGCAGGACTCCTTGCTTAACAGAATCAGAAAGAAAAATAGGAAAAAAGTATAATATAGGGTCAATATATAAATATTTTTTCTTATTTTTTTTAAAGAGAAAAAAGTATAAAGCTATTACAAATGTGTCATTCCTGTTTACGTGAAAAAGGCAGGAATGCCATCATAACATGTTGCAGTTTGTCCATAACTAGATTATTACTACAAATTTTTACTACTCATCCTACAAATCAATATTCGCAAAGCATTAAGATTTTTTTTATGGTTCACGAAAAAACATGATTTAAGTAACCACAAAATAAAAACAGGACAAAAATGTCAATCCATCATGAAGATGAGTATAAACCACAGTAGCAGGCAGGGCAGGGGTGGTGGTGAACAGGATGGCTTCGTGGTCATTCCCACAGACCTGCAGGGCCCACCCTGACCGCTAGAACAACCGACCCCCTCTCGCCCAGCGCAAAGGAGATGCTAAGACAGTGTTTATTAAACATGCCCGCGTGACTGAATGCCAAAAGGTCAGGGGAGAAGCACATGAAGTCAAGCTTGGGGGATACGTGAGGGGGCCCTCTCAACAGATGAACATCAATAATACCTGAGAAGGACAAAGCCTCACCGCTGCTGAAATGCCAAAAACCTATATCTCCATGTCCCATCCTCGTTCACAATTTCCCCAATGGAAATATACATGTCCAACCTCCAAATCAGGGGACAAATATCGCTCCATCTGATATCGTATGCCTCCTGTACATTCGAGCCCACCTGCACAACTGGCAGCCAACTCCAGGCTTACCCAGGAACACACAGGCAGCGCCTACCTGAATAGAGTCTCTTGGTCATTTCCAAGCACCCACCCCCTTCCAGCTTTTAAATCCGCTCTAATCTTTGCCTTGTTCCACAGGCTGGACAAGGCCCCTAGAGTGACGGGTGATTTTCACCGGTAAGCCGGAGAAGAAAGCGTCTCGACTTCCTGGCCAGGCCCCTTCCAGCTCGCGACGCGGGATAATGCAAACCACAAGGTGATTACGACTCCGGCCGCAGAAGAAAATAAATAAACCGCGTTACTTAGATCGTTCGTAAAAAGTTCTCGCGCCGGAGGACCGCTTTGACCGCCAGCTGTTTCGAGTAGAGAGCGGGAGAGTCTGTCTCCGTGCGATCACTGCGACACATTAAACGGTGAATTATGCCGAGGCTTCCTCCCTCGAGGCCGGCGTTGCCGGTCTCTGATTTAATGCCGGTCACCCTCCTCTTCCTCTCCCGAGGTCCGCGGATCCTCCGCTAATCGAACACGTCCACCTCGTGTGGTGACCCGTTCCGCTCCGCCTAACCTTAACGGATTACCGCGGGTCAGGGGTCGCCCGCGTTTGCGCACCGAGGGTCAGCTTTGTTCCCGACAGGAAATGTCCCTTCCTAATGGCCGCTTAGGAGCTCTGGGAAAACGCCTCTACCAAATCACTCGCACGTTAGGGGCCGTTTGCGCGCGGTCTGCTGGCGGGGGCAGTTAGCGAGAGGTTGCCTGTTGACAAGACCTTTTTACGGCACCCCCAGCTGGGAACGTCAGTCTGCAGGATGTGCGCTACATAACACCGCGAGGGTGGGACTGAAGTCTACGCCTACCTGGAAGACCACTAAACGGTACGAGACCACCGCTCAGGGCATCAAAGGCACAGCGGCTTTTAATTATCAAATGTTATTACGGCCAGCCAAATGAAAGGATAACCTACGGCCCTGCATGGGCCTTTATCACTATGCCAATATAAGGAGGTTAGGAGACACCCTGCAGGGTGATCTGATGGGGATCTGGCAGTCCTGATGCCTGAAGTGAAGCGTTTAAGCTGACTGACAGTCTATAGTTATGGTGTCAAAATAAAACACAACATCTTTTCAAAAGTTTATAACACACAATAATAATATATCAATTGTTTACTTGTGGCTCAATTCAAGTCTGCTCCAAGTTCCAAGTGGCAGTGCTGTATAATGGTTAAGGAACTGGGGGACAGGGAATCCCAGATGGGACACTGCCATTGGGCCCTTGGTACTCAACCACAATTCTTTCAGTAAAATATCCAGCTGCATAAATGGATAGTATGTAAAAACAAATGCATAAGGCCATCTACTACTAGGTGGTAGTAGTATAATGGTTAGGGAACTGGGCTTGTAACGTAAAGGTTGCAGGTTCAATCCCCAGGTGGGACACAGCTATTGTACCCTTGAGCAAGGTACTTAATGAACAATAACTGAATTGCTTCAGTTAATATCCAGCTGTATAAATGGATTGTATGTACGGAAATGTAAACTGTAGGTCGCTCTGGATAAGAGCGCCCGCTAAATGCCTGTAATGTACCAAGCAAAGAAATAAAAACAATAACGCACACTGACGCATGAAGCCCCAGAGCCCGAGCAGTGCGCTGTACCTGGAACGCCGTCAGGTCCAGCAGGGCGAAGCTGTTGAGGAAGCGGACGCCCTGCAGGGCCACCTGGATGACGGCGGGCGGGTACCCCTCCAGTGGGCCGGTGGAGGCGGGCTCGGGGGCCGCGCCGTGGAGGAGGATGCAGTAGAGCGTGTGCAGCACGCCCACGAGGTCCGTGGACTGCAGGAGAGCGGTCAGCCCGGCCGCATCCTGCCGCTTGTTGTCGAAGACGCTGGGAGCTCTGGGGGGAACATAGAATGTCCATGTCAGGTGACAGCTCTGGGCGAACGGCCACAAAAAATAGTCAAATTAAAAAAATATATATTTATAAAGTTGGATTCCAGGCCATGATTTTTGAGGTAGGTTAGTGTTTGTGTTATGGGGAAGGGGTCATGGGAAATCAGACGACAGGTCTTCACAGCCACGCACAATGAACAGAGGGAAGGGAGATTATTCATGCCCAATCAGGATTCGAGTATGGGGAGGGTATGAACTCGTTACAAAAATGACATGACACATCCCAGATCCTTTTAACACAATAAAGCTGGCAGCGAGAACAGACTCAGATCCCACCTCCTCCCCCCCACCGGAGACTGAGGCAAGGAGCACTTTCCACAAGACTTTCAATCAGTCTGCTCATCCACCCACCAACAGAGGAGTCGAGTAAAACTACCACAGCAGGAACGCTACTCGCGCTGACAGCTAATGTAACCGTGTCCACCACAACGCACACCCGTGCTCTAAGAGAGGCACTCTGTGTCCCAGCACATTCAGTGAGGGTCTCTCGTGCAGGAATTAAAACAGCGCAACGGCGCAAGAAGAGAGGTTAACTACCGGCAGGTTACGAGAGCGGGTAACATCACACTCTCTCCGTGCGCTATAGGTGTGGACTGGGGCCAGAAGGCAGTTCTGATGGAACACGGGAGGGATTTCTTCAACCGGATGATGAAAGCTAGGGTTGCACAAAGAGCATTCCGGTTGCCTCCTCCGTACGGCCTGGGAAAGCGCGGAAAGAGCGCCAGGAATCGCTGCACAGTTTCCCAGGTCTTAATGGAGAGAGAGACTAATAGCCGTCTGGGTGCAAAATAGCTGCTCTTCCTGATAACTCACAGCTCTGCACAAAGGCCATAACTGTACACAACCTAAGTTTAACGGCCCGGGCCTGAAACAATGCGCTTGTTTCCGAGGCTGCGGTGTCTCACAAAAGCGTTTGTTGTGTAAAAGTGGGGGATCTGGACAAACATAATTGCTATAACTAATAACTAAATCAGTCTGTCTGGAGAGTCTGAGCCGCAGAAACATTTACACTAGAAAGAAAAAAACGTAGGGGTTTTGAAGGCTTTAGTAAGCACTTTCGTTACAAATGTGAAAGGCCTCCTTCCACCGCTGGTTCCAACTTCCTATCAAAAAGGCCACACGAAGGTATCCATTTCACCGCTGGATGCCAAGAACAGGTAAGGAAGGTGTGTGCCAACAGTCGAACAAGAGGAGGCTTTGATTGTGTCTGAGATTCGGCCAGTCACTCTGCACTCCACGCCGAACCTGGACCTGGGGGCCCGCTGCGAGGAGGCCAGCACACCTCCTGGCCGCATCGCGGAGAACATCGCACTGGACGGGAAATGCACTCACCCCCAAATCAATGAGCTTCTCACACACCGCTCCGGCGAAGCTGGTACTCGAGAGCTTCCATTAGGACCCCCGGAGGTCACAGGTCAGCGGCCGATGCCCCTCATCAGAGACGTAACCGGAGACAAATGCGTCTCGGTACATTACACCGCTTCCAGCACTAGTCAAGCGCAGCCCGTCTGCGAAGAGCAGGCCGGAGGAACACGGGCCGCCCGGTACAAACGGCATCCAGTACGGGTAATGTTCCACTTAGCTCTGAACTGTTTTAACACAAAGTGGAGGAGCTGAAGAGGAGAAGGCTTTGGGGCTATGCTGACCTCACGAGGCCTCGTTAAGTGTGCCACGCCCCTCAGGCCCGGCGGCCATTAGACCTGCGGTGAACCCGACTCGATTCATCCAATAAGGGGACCTGCCTGTACGGTTATCTGCAGCGGAGACTCATCTGTGCTGCTGTGCTTTTTTTGAAACGCAGATTCTAGCCATTTTATTTCTGACTTTAGGTCACCCTCGATTTCATTAGTCTCTATCATCTTTACATAGCTTTTTTTTTTTTTTTTTGGATGGAGGGGATTTTTCCCCATATTTTTCTCCCCAAATTGGAATGCCCAATCACAACTGACCAGTGGTAGACGAAGCACACAAACCCTTTACTTGAGTGAATGTACAGATACCCTGATGACAAAAGTAAAAAGTCCTACATTTAACCCCATTTGCCTTTGAAATGTAGGGGAGTGAAAGTAAAATAAAAGTAAAAATGTAAATACTTAAGTAAGCACAGACACTGGAAAAATGTACTGAAGTACAGTAATTAACTTATGTAAATGTTCAACAGGTCATTATGCGTTGATCCACTGGACTCCTGATGACAATCAGCAACGTGGACCATCACCGCAGTAAGGACATCACTGAACTAAAGGCCTCAACAGGACGCTCTTGAGTCTTTATGAACAAACCACACATAGAAAAACTGACAAATGAACACCAACCACCCGATTAAACACGGACTGAACAAGGGCGTTCAGAAACGTCAAAGGCAATAAGATTCTAAAGTCTAAATCAGTCATGCACCCATGTCCAAGAGCGCTCACGTCAAGCAATTAAAAGTCCATCGTTTTCACACCGGCTATGATTTGCGGCCAAATTATGAGACTCGTTTGACCTCCAGACAAAACGCTCCCTTGTGCGCGCCGATTCTCGTTTCTGGCAGAGCGGAAAGGTGGAAATTCTTTGGCAGGACATGGCTCGCGGCGAGGGACCAATCCCACGACACGGAAACTGGCACGGAGGAGAGAACCCCGCGACACGCTAACGCTGAACTTTTGCACACTTCCTAAAAGCCCGCCAGCAGAATGGCAGGATTCCTCCGGCTGTCGGTCATCGCTCCGCCGCCGTGGCGTAATCGGGGCGTAACCACGGTGACGCCGCAAAGCAGGGGACGCGATCCCGGAGAG
Source organism: Aldrovandia affinis (assembly GCA_029706075.1). Taxonomy (NCBI): domain Eukaryota; kingdom Metazoa; phylum Chordata; class Actinopteri; order Notacanthiformes; family Halosauridae; genus Aldrovandia; species Aldrovandia affinis. The sequence continues at coordinate 8,613,286 of JAINUG010000004.1, forward strand.
AGAGCGCGCGGGGAAACGGGATGCTGCTGCCTTTTCTCACAGATATTCGGTGACGAGCGTGTGGCGGCACGGGGCGTTGAACAGCTGGGCGTCGTCACACCACACAGCAGGTGGAGAGGGCGAGGCCCCGGGGTCAGCGCCAGCACACTTACGCAAGAGCGCCGACTCCAGTCGCAGACCTCTGCGTAGGAGCACCTGGCCTGGAGCAAAGCGTGTGAACACAGCGCCTGCTTGAACTGCAAGCCAGTTTGTTAAGTGGACGCTTTTTTTGTTAAAATAATTTCAAATTCTTGCACGCTTTGTACTCTGACACATAGCTTTCTTCCGTCAGGAAAAAAGGACCTAACGTGGGAAACAGGTAGGGTATTTTGCCCCAGGAATAACGAACGCTTCAGTTTGTCAGCAGGACCACACAAACTCAGTCAGAGCACTGCAGACACACATATTGGTGGATATATATTGGAGTCTATGGCGATTGGCTCAGGGAAAAGGCTACATGACAGAATGGGATTGGTTGAGGAGGGGCTTGGGGGCGGAGGGTGGGGCGGGGCTAGGGGCGTGGCACTCACCGGCCAGTCACCGCGAAACACAACTTGCACATGCTGTGCAACAGAGCCGTGGCCTGCTGCAGGAAGGCGGCCATCTTGGGGCTCTCGTCCACCGGGCCTTGGACCGACAGGAAGCAGCCGTAGAGCTTGTCAATCAAACCCATGTTCACCACATAGCTGCGAGACAAACACAGGAAGGGGGGTTGCAGGTAAAATTCACAACGGCCTCCTGGGAAGAAAAAAGCAAACAGCTTAATCGCTTAAAAACAACAACAAACAAACAAACAAAAAAACATACGGGAAAAAAAAAAAAGTTTGTTGGACAACAAAAATCAGAAAAGTTCTCAAAATAACCTTCACTACACCTTTACCCATTCCATCAGAGACAACACCAGACACCTGTGCACGGAGGCGAAGCCCAACGCCGTGACTTATTGCAATGTGGTCAATCAATCTGTGACTGACAGGTCTGTCCCCGCCCACCTGGTAACAAATCATGGGTAATTGCGCCATTACGCTGTCCACCGCGTCTCCCGGAGCGAAGTCGCCCAGCGTCAGTCTGAGCGCGAGCCCGAGAATCAGCGACTCCGTCACCCGTGCAGGTACGCACGCCCCCGGGGCCGACGGCGCCCGCCGCAGAGACACCCAGAGAGACTACCTACAGCCGTCAGTCACGAGACCTCCCAAAGCGCCCGTCCCACCGCTCCTCTAACTCCACGCCGACTCCATCTCTAATCCCGACCGCTCCCGTCGCCCGCCCCCTTCCCTCCCCTCCCCCTCCCTCCCTCCCTCCTCCTTTTTTTTTTACGGCTGTCACTGTGAAGAGGCGCTGGCAATTACTTGGCGATTTCTTTTTTCCCCCTCTCCGCGTCTCAATAGGTCACCTGTCACTTGAACCAAAGCCCCCCTTGTTATGACTCTATCCTGTTCTATGGCTGAAAAGGGCTTTTAACACGCTGTTGTTCTTACGCCCTTTGAAGTTCGGCGTCCGTTTGAAAAGCCGGTTTAAGTGTTCCGGCATGCTCTGCCTGTCCGCCCCTCCTGTGTTACACGCGTATCCGAGTGCGCCGTCGCTGCGGGGATTCATTAATGCATGTATTATTTACACGGCGCGGGCGATTGGGTAACCTGAAAACAGAGCACATGCAAACGGGGGTCCGTCTCGACGTCGCTCCAACGTCGGTTCCGCTCCGCTCCGCCGTGGAAACACACAAATGTGTCCGTTCCTGGGAAAAGCTCTGCGGAGGACAGATGCAGCCAACTTCTGCAGTAAAATAATGGTGTTGATTAAGTTATTTCGCAACGCTCCCCCTCCGCCCCCGCTCCGTCCGCTTCCCAGAACACGCTCCGCATGAGGCAAGTTTGAGCAGCATGAAGGTATTCCTCACTCAGAGGGATTAGCGCTCTGGTGAGGTTATGTTCCCCCCCCCGGCCCCCTCCGGTTCTCCTGCGCTCCGAGGAGCCGCGGCTCGGTCGGGTCGGGCCGGGTTCGAGAAGGGACGCTCGCAGCTGCTCCGGTCCGATGACTCACGGAGCGCCGGGACGGTCCGGTGGGAAGACGCGGCTCTCCCGAGCGCCCGGGGGTCACCTGCCTTTCCTCACATCCGCGCGCGCGTCAAAGCTCCACTCCCGTCGCCGGCCTCCGCTGGCTTCGCCTCAAAGGCCGGCTTTGAGGGGGGCGTACCGCCGCAAATTCCCCCCGGGGGCCACATTTTTTGGCTGCTAGTCTGCCTGACCCGACCAGACGAGGTATCATCGCTCCGTCTCTGCGTTCCCGCCGCTCCACGCGCGAAAGCCCTGCCTATCGACGGGGGCTCACAGCGAAGGAAACGCGCTTCCAACTACCGCACCGACGAGCTGACACCCAACAGGAAGAGTTCAGGCCAGGACTGCATGACCCGCGCTGTCAGAGGAAAGCCAGCAGAAGAGTTCTTACAATCCATCCCACGGCACGGAGAAAGAAAGAAAGAAAAAAAAAAGACTTTTTGGAGACTTCCCAACTTTAATGTTTCAAGAGATTCCATTGCGACATTTATATTTGCTCTTCTGGGCCCAAGTCTCGTGGATGAGGAGTGTCATTCCTAACAGATGGGAATAAATATTGGCGGGCGACGGAGCTGCAAATCTTGCTAAAGTGCATACTGTTAGAGAAGTTTAAAAAAACCCATCAAATGTTAAAGAGGATATTTATAGAAAGAAAAACTGCAGAATAAAAATCTCTGCATCAACTTATCAGGGAGGTAACCAGTAGAGTGTGAGGGAAAGATGGGAAAAGAGGGACAGATCAGGGATGAATGGTGGCGTGGGGGAGAAAGCATGAGGGGGGGTAGGGTGATGGAAAAGGAGGGGGTGAAGTGATGGAGAAAAGGGGCGGACCGATGGAGAGAGGGGGTGGTATGATGGTATGGGGGCGGAGTCATGGGGAGAAGGGGCGGGGCCAAGCGTGAATACCTGATGAGGTCCTGCACGCGGGCGTTGAAGTGCTCCACGCCGGAGGTTTTGTTCTTGGTGTCGGGGGAGGTTATGCGGGGGGCATCTCCCCGGCAACCGTCAGGTGGAGAGGAGAGAAGGGCCTCCAGCACGGTGGCGCTGGTCTGCAGCAGGCCGGTGGTCAACCCCTCAAAGACTTGCTTGTTCACGCTGCGCCCAAAGATGGACTTATCCTCATCTGGGACGTAGAGCTGAGAGCGAGAGAGAGTGAGAGAGAGCGAGAGAGAGCAAACAAAACATCAGTGTCTGCAGATGGACATTTACACTAAACATTCACACTTCTGAAAAGAAAAGCAGAGTGGACACATTTCAAAGGCTGCGACTACTTTGCCCTCTAATGGTGAAACGTTCTTACTACTGCTCACTGCAGAGGGAGCTGCACACACTGTGTGAGTGAGTCAGTGAGTAAATGAGTGTGTGTGTGTGTGAGTGAGTGATTGAGCGAGGGAGGGAGGGAGGGTGAAGTGAGTGACAACTGTTTCTCACACTGCTTTATTCAGACGCTGCCTAAAGCAGAGGGACACCAGACCCACAATGCCTCTTGACTGCACTCAGCCAGGCAGTCTGAGTGCTCATAGACCCTGCGATACCCCCATCACACAACCACAATCAGACTCACCTGACAGCCCAGTTTGGTAAACACATGGCTCCATGGGGACACCAGACCCATCTGCATCACTGCATGGGCAGCGCAATCCGCCCAGGGGGTTTCAAAAAAAAAATCAACAAAAAAGCCGTCAATAAAATAAAAAAAATTAAAAAAGACATTTGGGTGATGTGAAAGTTTCGTGTGTGATAATTCGCTTGTGTTTTCATCCACCCAGACCATGACTTAAATGCTGGTTGTTATGTGCTAGTTTGGTGACATAATTAATGGGCACATATGAACAGATGGGGTATTTATCACATATCTACACTATTAAGACTATTTTGTGGATGTTCTGTATTTTCACTCAAATCGCTCAATAAACGACCATTTGAAATGCATTCTGTATTTAACTAAGCAGTTCAAACTATTTCAGATCTGCACTTGTAAGGAGTGGTTCAATGCTTTTGAATGAGACCATCTCTACACCCACACAAATATATATATATAAAATATTAAACATTGGCTACATAATTGTCCAGTGTATAATGAGGCAATGCCCTGAGCAATTACAGATGTTGAATATTACTGCACCAGAAAGCTCTCCCCTCCTCCTTATAATGAGGAATAATAACAAACAAAAAATAAAGAAGCGATTGCTCATGATATTGTTGAGCTGTGGGGCGGGGGATCATATCTGCATTTTATATCAGCATAAGTTTGTATTTTATTTAAAATGTGGTAATAGTCAAAGAGAGAATTCTGAAACGTTGAATGACATGGGGGCGATGATATTGTTGACATCTAGTCACCCTATGCGGAGCATCATAAGTGCATCAATGAAACATAGTTAATATGCTTAATAAGCACGTTTGAATATACGAGGCTTTGATGAAGATACGCAAACGAAACTAACGTGCGCCACGTGTTTTTTCCTTTTCCTCCTCCTGGATAACTATATCGGTTTCCTACTGTCCTAAAAGCTCCTTTCTCAGTAGGAAATGGATACACATGCACATTAATTAGTTTGGTTTAGTATCACCGCATGATACGCCGTCCAATTATGCACTCCATTTCATTGTAGTGAAAGCAAGTCCCATATAGTGCTCTTCACAAGCCATGGCACTTGCTCTTCATCAGACATGATGAAACAGGCCATAATGAACCAAACCCACACCACATCAACAGGTACTTTATTATTCTCTTTTACAACTGTGCCAAAGGTGCACTACTGTCCTTTGTTTAAAAAAACTACCAGAACCAACAAGGGCAGGCCTTCCGTCCTGGATTAGAGAATATTTCTCTGCATAAAGGAATCGGAGGCGAAGCACAGGATATCACGTTGAGCGTTCTCCTGAATTACAATGCGCTACTTCATCAAGCGAGGAAGCCATATTTGTGGACAGCACCACGAGTAAAAAATGTGGTGGAGGGAGATGTTCTTCACGAGGCCGAATGCACCGTTCTGTCGTGCTTCATTCCCGGTCAGACAATTCCAAGAAGTCCTAAGAATAACGCGTCTTCGCATGCACGTAAATCCACGTTGGTGGTCACACTTACACCACCGGCAGCCACGAGTCGTGCAGATTAAAATGAATCACTTCAGCTTCCATTTGTTTGTGCTGCTGAGCGAGGTTCCTCATAGGAAACGCCTTCAGCTGTGATGGATCACGCAGCCACTTTAACAATGGGCCTGATAGTATCTGTGTCCATTGTAAGCAGCTGGTAATACTACAAACCAGGGTCATTTAAACCTCTGCTTGCATTTTAAAACGCGTCCAATTAAGACAAAGGGCGCAAATTAAATAACTTCCCTTTTGTTTGCGGGGGAAGCCCATTAGTCTTAGCCGGAATCTTGTTACTCTGTTACATAAATAACACACATGTTATTTCATTATTCATTAGCTGTGGGCTATGAGTTGGTGGTTAAAACTCACCATAACAGATTGTTTCTGGGGGCGTGCCAGGCGCAGGCAAGTGAGAAGTCTCCGAGGAGTTTCCACACCGTAAGGGAAACCGCCAGGGCCCCATAACTTTACCTCGGAAAACCACTGGTGCTCATGAGGGGGGTGTATTCATGTTCCTCAGTGAGACTCAAACACCCACTGTACATGGAGAACCGTGTGTGTGTGTGTGTGTGTGTGAGTGCCCATGTGCATATATGTGTATATGTATGCGTATCCGTGTGTGTGAGTGCATATATGTGTATATGTGTACAAGTTTGTGTGTGTTTGTATGTGTGTGTGTGTGTGTGTGTGTGCACAAGTGTGCTTGCGTGTGCCAGCCTGTGTCAGTGTATGTGTACAAGTGCATATATGTATGCGTGCATATCAAGTTTATGAGCAGTCTGTTAAGTCTTGTTACGAGAGTATATAAGGGGATGAGCTGTTGGACTTAATTGGCAGGCAGGCAGGATTGCTGACAGTGTTAGTAAATACAGCAGCTCTCTACTGATTTAATGTTATGCCAGCAGACAGACACACACAGACACACACACACACACACAGACACGCACACAGACGCACGCACACACACACACACACACACACAGACACACGCGCGCACGCGCACACACACACACACACACACACACACACAGACACACACACACAGAGACAGACAGACACACACACACACACACACACACACAGACACACACTCACACTCACACAGACACACACACACAGACATAGACACAGACACAGACAGACACACACAGACAGACACAGACACAGACACAGACACAGACAAAAACAGACACATACACAAGTTCCACTGGTTGGTGGGTCCTGAAGTAAGTTCAGGGACAGATTTCTGGCAGTGCCACTATTTCTCTACTAGGCCTAATTTAATTATTCCAATCCCCAAAAAAGAGAAGTGATTGAATACTACAGCATGTACGCACATGAATGTGTGTGTGTATGTGTGTCCACTTTTTCTTTTTTTTTACGGCAGCAGCCAAAAGGAATGAGGCAGCCCCATTCGTTTTCAATGCAGGTCAAAATGAAAACCCACCAGAGAAGGAAATTTGTATACTCCCCCGCCACCCCCATAGTTTTTTTAACCATTTCCAAAATTCTCCAAGAGCAACGGCGTTTTAAAAACTCTGAAAAAAGAGCAATGTTTATCTGCTCGTCAAAGCGTTTGGCGAACTGGCTGTGTCACTGGTTGACGCTGCCGCTGGGATACAGACCTCCCCTCCCCCTGCACCCCTCAGGAAACACTCCTGCTCGGGACTGCAGGTCCGCCACGCAGCGAGGGGTGGGGGGTGGGGGATGCCGGCCCCAGCAGAGCTAATGTGTTTACCGAGGGGCACAGTCTCTAGAGGACAGGAGAGAGAAAGGTGGAGAGAGAGAGAGAGAGAGAGAAAGAGAGGAGAGACTGAAGCAGGTCAAGACAGAGGCAGAGAGGCAGAAAGGTGAACTGAACAAGAGAGAGGTGGAGGGACAGATAGAGGTGGAGGGACAGAGAGAGGTAGATATACAGAAAGAGTCAGAGGGTTAGAGGTGGAGAGAGGCAGAGAGACGGACACAGAGAGAGACAAGGGTGTCTCCCCTGTGCGCATGACTAGCCACAGTGTGGCTTTATGGCAGGGGAACTGGCCTATTAACCACGGGCTGCTGTCCTTAGTGGGACCCTGCTGCTGCCCCCTTGAGAAAGGGACTCTCAGCCCAAGCAGCTCAGCAAACACCCAGCTGTATAAATGGATACGGGTGCGTAATCAAATAAGAGACAATGCTTTCGTCTGCGGCCAGCAACCTGCAGATGAGACTGAGCTTGGCGACTGGGGTCCCCAGGTCTTTAATGGTCAGACACCCCTGTCCTGTGTGCCCGTGTTTGGTCTTGCTCACACCACCCACAGTAGTGAACCTGACTCTGCCGTGCGGGTTTCCTTCTATTTCACAGCACCTGGAACACCACACAGCTCCAAAACACACACCGCAGGCTGCCAGGAAAATGACATAATACACCGGTGGCTTCTACATTGTAAGTTAATAAAAAAAACTTTTAAAAAAAAAAAAGTAGTGATTTTATTTTTTACATTTTAAAGCAAAGCCCTAATCTGGATGTCAAAACCTCTATGCAAGTTCCTGCTCTGCTGCACTTGGCTTGGATTATTCAAGACATGTACGCAACAGAACTTTCCAATTAACAGATCGCCTGGCTTGGGGGCTTCCACGCCCAGCCGTTGAGCCGCAAAGCTGCTGACCGAATATCTTATGATGGACAGACAACGAGGGGGCCCCTCGGATGTTACCGTCCTTAATCATTCAAGACATCCCATAATAAAAGGATCCACTGGGTCAGATCCGAGCGGAAGCGGGCAGAGCTGTGACCCCTGGGAAACCGGGACGAGGCGTGAAATGAGGAATTAACATCGCCTTGATGTTTAGATGACCATAGAGAAATGATAGTCAAACTCACACGCACTCACACACACAAACACTCTCACACTCGCACGCACGCACACTCGCACGCACGCACGCACGCACAGCGCTCTGTCCGGACTGGATCACCACGGGTGGGTTGTTTTAGCAGGTTCATTTGGGGACTTCCTCTGCACTCCTACCGTGAGCTGATGTAACAGCAGATCCATTAGGAAGGTGATCTTGTTGCTGAACAGAACGTAAGAGCAGTTGTTGTAGCAGCTGGAACACGCCAGGTAGAACGTGTTCACTGCGGTGCAGAGGGACCTGTGGAGGGGGGAGGGGGGAGGGGGGATGGGGCAGAGAGAGAGAGAGAAAGAGAGATTAAACAGATCGAATCGCATGCAAACTTAAATCAAATGTTTCGGGAGCCGTCGCTGTAGACCCCGTCATTCCTGGAGATCTCTCGTTTCTGCTGATCCTGTTTGTGAGCTGACAGGAGTGTATGTAATATGGGCTGTTCGGGTGCAATACTGACTCAACTGGCAATTGTGATGATATCCAGCATAATGGCTTTCACTGCACGCTTATAGTAAAGAATCTGCCTCCCATAGGTGGAATACGCCTCCTCCTCCTCCTCCTCCTCCTCCTCCCCTCCACCCCCACGCGGTTTCTATTTTTGGGAGAGTTTGCACATTCTTCAGGGCCAGCGAAACAGGAAGTGTCAGGAATGAGTGACAGGAGCGGACGTCTGGAGTCTGGAGGGCAGAGAGAGGACTCTGGCAGCAGGTCCCGCCAGAAACTAGCCTCACCCACTCCTCGAGAGTCCGGCCATGGTGGGGGGCAGCGCACCCATGGCCCGGGGGCCCCGGTGGCCCCGGACCCATTTAAGTTTGGGTGACCGTCCACTACATCTGACAGTCACCTCGGCCCAAAAAACCAACTCAAAACGACTTCCTCCACAGATTCAAAGCAGCGCTCTGCTCCATGGAAGATTCAAATCAGACTCGGCCATTCCGTGTTTACCTCGTGCCCGTAAACATTTAGATATCTACCATAACCGTCACATCTGCTTCTCGTTCTCGGCAAAACCTCACCAGCACACAGAACAGGGACCGCGTGCACTGATGTGGTCTCGGCTCTGTCAATATCTGCCTGCGGACAAAAACATACATTTCACTTTCCAGAGAACAGGGCTCGCAAGGATTCAATACCACTATTCACGGCAAAGTGCAAAGAATAACTTCAGACCCGGAATGCAGACTTAGCCGAGCGATAACGTGCCGTTGTGGCGGGGCGGCGTCTGCTGCGGTCGGCGAGATTCGAAGAGCAGTCCTCGCGACCGCAGCTCCAGAATTAATACGTGGAAGTACAGATGGAAACTGTTAGAAATGCGCAGGGCGACGATAAAATCTGCCGGCGTCAGCAAAAAAAAAAAAAAAATCTGCGAGGTTCGGGAGAGGCACCGGAGCCAGAGCAGTTTCTGCTTCGACCCCCACATTTTTACCCACAATGCCCAGCAGCAGCGACGCCGACCGGCCGCCCGCCCGCACGCACGCACGCGAGCGGAGCGCCGTTTCTGTTCCGCAGAACAGAAGGGAACGGTCCGTCGGGCCCTGGAAGACAGCGAGCGCGAAAAGGAAGCGGCACGGTTGAGCGGAGCGGTAATACAGGCTCCATTCAGCCAGAAGACTGCGGTAACATGAGAGCCCCCCTCCAAAACTGTGCATTCTGGGCAGCCGACCAGCACCACCGGCTGATTGATTTGCCTGGAAAAAAAAAAAAAGCAGAAAAAAAAAAAAAAAAAAAAAAAGAAGAAGAAAGAAAGAAAGAAAAAAAAAAAAAAAAAAGGCACATTTGTGTTACTCTGCCAAAGCCAGCGTTTCAGTAACGAAAAAGCCTCGTCCCATTACAGGATTTCACTGACGAATTAAAAAGAGGACAAAACAAAAGACACAGCTGAAAAACCCATGTCTGCTTTTCAGCACTGCTTTCCTTTTGCGACTGGGTTCTGTGTTCTGTGTGCTGCCCCGCGTTCAGATGTTGGCGAGGCCTGCGGTGACTTTTCGCGCCCCCGCACCCCGCACCCCTTTTGCGAGGGTGCGTCACGCGGAGCTGTCGGGGGAAGGGGGGTGTGGATTGACGTGGCGCTCTCGCGGATCACATGACACCGCCTCGTTTCCAAGGTGCCTGGCCGATGGATCGAGGCGTCAGATGATCGGGACTGAAATTTAATTCTGAAATGGAGCCAAAACAATTTGGACACAGTTGATTTAGTTTCAACACTGCCACCACTATGGACGGACGGATGGATGGGTGGATGGGAGGGTGGAGGTTTGGGGTTGAAGCAGCAGACTTTGAAAGATTCCATGGTAAACGCCCCCTATGTGACTAACTAAGCACTGCGGCATGTCAAAAACATAATTACACTGAACAGGTGACGCAAAGAGCATCGTAACAATGCTGCCTTTATCAGGCTGAATGATTCTTTGTCTGATTCGAACTGTGTTTTTGCTGGTCACAGAGGAAAGCCACCTTGGAATACCACACTAATAAATCAATCAAGATTTCTCACACCGAACACCTTTAAATGCACAGAAATAGGAGAAGCCCACAGGAAGTACCCACGCTGGCTCTGGATGGAAGAGGTGAACGGAGGAGCACACACAGATTAGACAAAATGGGACACATGGACACAGGTCCGTAGTGAATAAACATATATATATTTCTTTTTGTAAAGAAAACACTTTATTGCTTATTGGATGAATGGTGCAAATATTTAGCCTACAAGCTCAGAGAGGAATTAGCAAGAAGGTAAGTCATTGTATTGTCCTTTGCTCTTTGCAATGCAAGTCCCATAATCACAGGTCAAACAGACATATGAGAGATATGCATCACATCCTGATTTACGTGTCTTCGCCCTCAACTATATTAGAGCATAACAGCCAAACGGTTTGAAGCATTAAAAAAAGTATCCTTTTTCCAGGTTACTCCAAATGTACTTTGAATGAAATTTGGTGAAGATTGGATCAAGCAAATGTTTTTTGACACGATTCAAAATGGCGGAACATCCAATATGGCAGAAAGTGAATACATTATATCATTTAGATTTGCTGTGAGCCAGGGATTCAGGGGGGATCATTTTGTTTCTAGGCTTCACGGTTCAGGAGTTGCGGGTCAAAACGTAAAACCACTTGTTATAGCGCCACCATCTAGCTGATCTGTGTAATTTTTGCCTGAGTAATGGGTGAGATTTGGAACCTATCAGCCAAGTTTAGTTGCTGCAGGCCTTACGGTTTCTGAGCTCCAGACACACTTGGGGGCAGAAAGCTTTGCTGCTTGGACCCCTAATAGCTTGTGACCACTAAACATACAAGCACACTCAAAAGTTAGGTGTGTTGGGGCCTCCAACAGCGTAGCGGTCTAACGCACCCGTATTGAGTGTACCTTTACGAGCGTGAGCTGCCTATCATGGTCGCGGCCCCCCATGGTCGTAGACCAGGCCTGGTGGGGAGCCCAGATCGGGGGCAGTGTTTGGCTGTCCGCTCCAGGGGGAGGGGGTAGGGTGAGCAGGCATGAGTTCGCTGAGAAGCGCGTCTCCAGAACGTGGGTGGAGGAGGCGGAGTTTGCTGCCCTCGGACAATTAGCTTGCCTCGTAGAAACGAAGTTTAGGCGAGGTATCCCTGGGTACATCAGCATGGTTTCTGAACTGTGGAGCGGTGGGACTCCACACAGAGGAGACACTGGTGCCGTCGCTCCAGGGCTGAATTACGCGGGATCTCATTAGGAATTTGCAGTGTGCGGAATAAGCCAGGACCCAGGTGGCTTGCACTGTTAGATGGCAGATTAAAGGGCACACAACTAATTTCTTTGCTATAATCTTATTAAGGGGGAAAAACAGCTGTCGGCTGTCGCCGTCCGAGAGCAAGCCTTATGTGACAAGAGCACAACAGGCCTTGCATATTACACACGGCACGCAGTGCCACTGCTCACACTAGCAACTCCAGAGACACCAACTTTGTGTTGATAGATGCATCACCTACCACAAAATATAGCATTTAAAAAGACATAAAATATATAATGCTGCTAAGATTTTTGTTTATTCTCACTTTGCTGCAACACAGCTCTGACATATATATGGGCGCCATTGCTTCTGTGCTACTGTCCAGGAATGGCCTTCAAATCATATTCTGAGCTGTCATTTGCTTGACTCGTAATCTATGAAAACATAAAGACATTTCCACATTGTGGATGAAGCCGGGGTATTCAGGGCTTATCAGGGGTGACAAGGGGGGTTCTGCTGGAATCAAAGCTTCAAGGGGCGGGAATCCGTCACCCTCCAAAATCCCCGCCCCGTCCCCGACGGACAGCTGCTCTTACAAAGCGGACCGCTTTGCGGCGCGGGCCTCCAGCGTGTCCAGGCCGCCGGCCGAATCCTGATCTTCACAAGGACGCTTGTTCAGCGTGCCCAGGGTGCTGCGGACTGCACTTCAACACGTTCCCATCCCCCGCGCTCTGATTACACCTCTCCCTCGCTCCCTCTCTTTAATTGCCCTTGATTAACATGACATGTGATACGGGCCCTTCTCAGCTCGCCGAAATCACCGCCTCCTTCCCTCACCGCTGACAGTGCCACGTCAAAGATTTTGAGGGGCAATCTGGTAAAGTGACAGGCCGGGCCGTGCCCTTCTCGGGTTACCAGACCCAGGTATGCCGAGTTGAATTGTGCGAGTGAGTGTACATGTGTTTATGCACGTGCGGGTGTGCATGTGTGTGTATGTTTGTGTGTGTGTGTGTGTTAACGGTGTGCATGTGTGACAGTGTGCGTGTGTGTATGTGTGTGTATGTGTGTGCATAGGCGTGCATGTGTGAGTGCATAAGTGTGTGTGTGCCTGCACGTGTGTGTGTGTGTGGGTGTGTACGCATTTGTGTGCATGTGTGTACGTGTGTTTGTTTGTGTGAGTGTGTGCACAGGAGTGCGTGCGTGTGGGCGTAAGTGAATGCGTGTGTGTGCGCGCGTGCATGTGTGTACGTGTGTGTGTGCCAGCCAGGCCAGCATTCCTCCCGCTCGGAGCCCTCTTGTCAAGAGTTCACATCCGACGACGCCTGCCTCTCCGAACCCGACTCCCACGACCGCGGTGTTTAGCGGCCCTTCTCCGCCTCCGCCTGCCAGACTGCTCAGACCAGAAACAACAGGCGTATTGTTAATCTTTCCATAATGCTGCCTTATCTTGTAGACGCGAGATTAAATTTCCGAGCAGGTCCATGCTGCTGGGCCGCACAGGGGGCGGGCGAGGGGGTGATTGGGGGGTAGAGGGGATGCGGATAACAGGCCGTGTAATCTCCTCACCTACTCTAAACAGCTTGACCTTGTCAACAGCAGCAGACCGACTGCGCCGGACAACAAATGGTTAATCCAGGCATCCAGGGGCGGCGGGGCAAGAGGTGGCGTGGCGAGGCCGGAGGGTGGAGGGTAGAGGCAGAGAAGACCCACGATGGACTCCACAGATATACACCCCACCCCTGTGGGAGCACGGGGGCCAGAGGCTCCATCATTGGGGGGGTGGCGAGGGAGGTCACGCCGGTTTGACCTTTGGATCAGAGTGACCTGATCTCAGTTTAAGTCTTTAAGAAGTCTGTCCTGCATCCCAGGGGCAGATACAGCTCAGATAAAATGGACAGATGGCTGTGTGTGTGTGTGTGTGTGTGTGTGTGTGGAAGTAAAAGTTTGCGATAAGGACAGCGCTCCTCAAAACATCCCCAATGAGCTGCTGCTCAGCTAACATTGTGGCGGTTTGGTCATCTACCACAAGAAGCCACAAAATGTCTAATGGCTTGCTTCTCTTTCGTTCAGTGCCATTGCAGTAGCTGTATCCAATGTGTGTATATAGTTGGCAGTCAGTTTTAGGAGGGATTTTTTCTATGCATTTAAATATATTACTAAGCTACATGAGCTTCTGGCTTTAAATGATCAACCTCCTCTTGAGTTTTTTACAGACGAGACGTCTCCAGCATCGCAGAGATAAATGCCCCCAGCATGGAAAGAGCATCTTCGATTAGCCTCAGCTAGGGAAGTTATGCTCCATTGGGGTTCAGCACAAACTCCTGTATTCGAGTCTTGCTAATATGGTCTACAAGACAATGTAGAATTGAATTCTCATTCAGTGCTAGAAGTTACGGACATCCTTTAAGACTGGGACTATGGGAAGAAGCCATTACACTATAGTAGGGGAAATGGCGGGTAAACAAAGTACAGAGCCTTTCAGAGACACATTCCATTCCAATTACAAGTTTATGACAGACGCTTGATCTGATAAACCTTTTAAATAAAGAAACCACTTATCTCAGTAATATATGTAGCGTTGTTAAAAATATCTAGGGTAAACAGACAACGCTATATATAGTGCATTGACACGCTACAAACCCTCCTCAGAGTCTCTCGAACTGTTCTTCGGGAAAAATAAATAAATGAAAAGGCAAAAAAAAATCGAGTGCCAACGCACTCGTACATGGGAGCCATTCATTACGCTTCCTGCCCGTGGGCCCGCAAGGTGGATGAAGTGAGACCTGAAACCGTAGCTCACATTCTGCCCACTTCTCCCCTCTCCTGTGCCCAGTCGGCCTTGACGGAGGTGTACACCCCTGGGAGACCTCGAAACATTTCCAGGTTGAATCCGCGCTTTCGGAATGGGGCGGGAAAAAAAAGAGAAAGAAAGAAACGTCTCTGGAAAGAACGAGAGAAAGAAAAAAGAAAAAAAGGCCGGGAGAGAATCCCTTCTCCTGGACTGCTGCACAATCCCTTCCTTTCAGCCCGGTCCCGATGACATTTAATTTGATTCTGCGGCTGATCATTCTGATACCCCCGGAACTCTTCCAAGACTTCCACTCCTGCGGCCGTCCTGCAAAACAGCGGGCCGGGGACGGCCCCGGGCGAGGTCGCGCCCCGCACGCCATAACGGCATCCTGGAATGACACCGCTGGGAGCGGCTTTGATTTCATTGGATAACCCTGTCACATGACACCGAGAGGGGCTACGACAGTTCGCTCACCTGCCGACTTGCATCTGGGGATACTCGTTCACTCGCAACGTAACGTGACGCGACGAACAAGAGGAACAACAAATTATTATTTTTGATGGGTTCTCTCTTCCCACCTTTGGCCAGTGCTGCGGGGTGTCTGCGTTTTTACCTGCGCATTTGATCCAATCTTTTTATTGTTTTGTTTTCAAGCGTCGCTCTCACCCCCTTTCAACCTGGGCGGCTATGTTTCTCTGAATCTCTCCAGAGGCGTGGGGAGTGAGGCCCGTGTGCTGACAGGAGTCTGGTGCCGATCCCACAATGCTGGCACTGGCTCCCCCTGCCCCCCACCGGGCTCCACTGCTCACCAGCGGCCCCTACTGGAGAGAGTGGCTCCAGCGCTGCGCCGAGGCTTTCCCATCCCTCACCCTCACTGCCCCGGCTCTCTAAGCCTGCTCCTTAGGCCGGGTCAAAACAATCTCCAGCCAAATAATAACAACGTTAATGAAGATTGGTGGTGCCGATCGCCTCTGAAATCTCTGGGAGCAGCTACGCTGCGGAGGACCCGGGATCGTTTGTGGCTTGTTTTAGCCTGTCGTTCCTCCAGGGCCCCGGGGGAAAAGGCCGGCTCCTTTTAAGCGGCAGGGAGATGAAACAGACAGACTGGGATTCACACATTACCACTGCCCAGATCAACTCCAGACAGAGAGGAGGGGATTACTGACGGAGGCTGGGGCTCTTTTCAGCAACGCGTTTTTCACTTAATACGGAGCTACATTTCTGATTGAAAAATTACTTATAAAATAAGGGAGAGTGTCAGACTTCCACCTTCTCTTTATTCCATTGAAGTCCTGCCCCCAACCCCATAACCTTATCAATAGAACTGGAGATATGTCAGAGCTATATGCATTGCATTAGGCTAGCTTTAATGTTGTATGTTTAAATCCGGTTTCTATAAAGAGCTTTCACCTGAAAACGGCTCCTTCTGACGTTTAGCAAAACGAGAGGTCATGACCCTGGTTTCCATTGACCACCATAACTGTACATTCTTCAGCGTAGGGGTGGGCGGTACTTCTACGTCTACGGTAGAACCGTTACGCCGGTAGAAATCTGTGCTACAGTAGATTTTACTATAACGTTTATACCGATAGTGCATTATCAGCCAATTTATTTTCATTTTCATGTAAACTGTAAGCTACCACATGAAGTGATGAAACGAGTGCTGCCTTTGAAAAAACGAGTTTAGTGAAAATTACAGTTGACTATAGGCTGAAGGAAAATGCACATAGTGAACGCAACGTAATCTCACATTTTAAAGTAGGCCTAAATAAACCGTTTTCCAATAAAAAGGATCAGTAGTAAAATGGAGGGTGCTGAGCGGAAGCTCCTGCTTCACAACCTACTGAAGAAGAGCTCATTTCCAAGGGAGCTGTCATGCGAAGCGAAAAATAACTGATATGGCTGGATATGGCTGCCAAAATGCGGAGACAAAGTAGAGGCTGAACTTGACGCATATTTCTTCTACGAAAGACTTAAAAATGTTTTTGTATTGCTTAAAACTTACTCTGAAGTCAATAAAAGTTTGTATATAAATTGCATTGAAAGCAACAAATATGCCGTGATATATAGGCTACCATTACAGTCCAAAATTAAACTGATAGTGATACGAATTTTAGGCTATACCGCCCACCCCTACTTTGACGTTGAACGTTTCTGCTACCGCCTACCTGCTGATAAAAAAACATTAAAAAAACAAGATCGCTAGCCAAAGTTGTGTGGTGGCTCGTTAGCTTGATAAAGGCGAGTTGTTGAAAACGAGGCCATGGTGCCAGATGGTGACCAGTGTAAGAGCTGCACAAAAGAACAACAGAATTTCTCAGATAATCGCTATCTCTCAAAACCATCTGAACATAACCAAACACATTCATAACCAGCTTTCCTGTTTTCACAAAAATAGAACAGGTCTTGGGTACAAAAATCTATCTGTATATACAAGCAAAAAAAAAGAAAAGAAAGCACACATATTCTAATTTGGCGTGTAAGCCTTTTATTTATTAGGTACTATGCAGGTTAATGTTGAGGTTACCGTTTCGCGGATATTCCGAAGCATTAATGAGACGGTTATTTATGCGTATGAAAACTGTTTCTTTTTGACTTCCGCCCTTCCGTCTCCTCCAACCCCGACCCCGCACCTCCAACGCGCGGTGATGTTAACGTTGTTTCGCGGAATAATTAGCCTGTTAATGCAACGGCAACGAGACGGGAGGTCAACCCTCGGGAGGGGGGAATATTCCGCTCTGAAGCGTCTAGCCCGCTTGTTGTCTTTCCGGTTAATCACTCGACTTGTTTCAGAGGCGATCGATGGCGCAGCATTACCGCGCGCGGGTAAACAGCGCGCACGCGCGTGCTGCGGTTACTGCCGTCTCTGAGTGCATTACGCTCCGGAACCTTCCCGATGAGAGATAATGATTAGGACACAGTAATGTGATGTCCTTGTCAGAGGTTTTGCGGCGCGCGAACGTGAGGGGAGGGCAGGCCGGCCTCATGATCACTAATGGCTTTCTCTGCTCCGACTCCGTCATCTCAAAGTGCTCCCCGTGCGAACCGCAAGCCCGTGTGATTCACTTTCCACTCCAATTTTTCTTTATCTCAGTCAGAAAACTTTTAAAATAATAAGAGACCGTTGTTGAGCTCAAAAGAAAATAAACTTCAGCTCAAACTAAAATTCATTCTCATGTTGACTGAGGTAAAAATACAGTTCTGGTGCTCTGTGGTTATAAATGTCAACCACTGTTATGAAGCACACAACATATTTTGATGTAGATATGTACATTTCGCATTCATGTTTGCTGACTGGAATACTCTACAACTCCTTTTTTAGATTATATATAGCAGAAAAGGCACTACATTTCCCAGAGATCCCCATTCCTAGAGGAAAAAGAGCCATGGCAGTAATGATGAGGATTATATATTCACTGCTTCCTGATGCTGTGGGGGCACAGAATGTACGGCCCTCTGGTTAGCCTTTTTTGACTCCTAGTCCCCCAGCAGCCTGCAGTATGCACACCCACCCAAACCCTCACTCAAAGAAAGCCTTTGAGACCAGGAAGACAGGCGCACCACTCCATCACACTCTATCTCACTGTTACTCTCCACCTCAGCCAGCCAATCACATTTTGATTTAGTATAGTCATTTATGAACTCTTGAAGAAGTGGTTCACACATTTTCCACAGGCGATTCAAAAGAAAACAAGAAACCTTTTATCCAATATTACAAAAATATTTCCTGACCCACTCTTTGATGAAGTTAGACCCCAGAAAAGTTGAATAGCAAATTACAAATAAACAAGAACATGTTAACACACACGCTAACCTCCTTGTCTCACAGTCAATGGATATGATTCTCAATATGCATGTTCTGGTGGAACACCGAGAACTTATTATGTAGGATGTGCTACTTTGTGGAGCAATGATCTTAACTGCATGAATATTGTACCGGGCCTGGAAGATTCTGCCTGTTCTCAGCAAGTAACACAAATTACACTAACAGAGATTGTATAATCGCCAGTGAGCTAACGCACTCCTTTTTCTTTACCCAGTCTGGCTAGAGTTCCACCGGTAATGGAAACTGTTGAGAGGAATCCCAGTGACGCAGCATTGCAAGAGCAGAATCTTTAGTGTTAGAGTTCCACATCATTTGAGTACAAATAGACAATCTTTTACTTGAGTTTCCTTACACCACAATGACTAATCCCCCCCTCCCCTTCCTTTTTTAACAAAAAACAGTGTGTTTAACTCATCCCCATTTTATAAACATTTCAGCGCTAAGGACACTGCTGGTAATCCCAGAAAGCGTTGCACGCTTCTCAACAAGTCACGGCAAGGTAATAACAGACAGAGCCATGAAAGAAGCTCACGGCGAGGCCATTCCTCAACGGTTACAAAGGGCCACTCCGGGCTTTTGATTGAGCGGCGCGGAATAAAAATGAAAGAAATGCCTCTTCCCAGAACATGTCAAGCAGATCTCTCAATGCGGGAGGGGAAGCGACATCAAAGCCCAGGCCGCTCCGGCACGCAGGCACCGTTTAATCGCGCGCGCGGAGGAGGAAGCCTCGCCCCGGAGCAGGCACGGGCCTTCCCCTCGTTCCGAGGTCGTCGTGCCGATGCCGGCATGGCGCTCTCCAGCAATGGGACTGCCGAAATTGATTACCCCCCGAGATACCCAGTAAAAGCATTATAAATACAAGGGCCATTTTTTTCCATTAACAGAGGAGTGCGCAAAAAAAATGCTAATGCTAATGCTAATGAAGGAATTGAGTGGTCCTTCCAGTCCATTAGAGCTTCTAACCGGTAAGAGTGTCTGGGCTCTGAGAGGGCATCAGCGGCAGACCAATGGTAATGCAAGAGCCCACAACTCAAAACAAGGAGCATTCCGGGTGATGGATTGTACTAATGCGCATTTTGTATATCAGGGAGAGAAAAAAACGAAATAAACATGCACGTGCGCACACACACACTGAAAATAAAACAGATTGCTTAAATTGAACAGCTTCTCCCCGCTGCATGGCACAGAGCGAGGAGGGCTGCATCCATTATGATTTTAGCTGTATTTATTGAGATGGAAGAAACTATAAACCGAGTAATAAAAGAGAGAGCCGAGGTCCCGGGTCCTTTTGATCTAATTACTGTGCAAACACAAATCATGGATTTAAAAAACAAAACAAAAAAATGGTTTTAAAGAGAAGATGGCGTTCCCGTTAAAGCAAACTTCCATAATCTCAGACATCACCTCTTCCTGCTTTTGTAGGACAGGAATCCCACAGTTGAAAGTCTAAAATATGTCACTTATAAAACATAAACCAAATATATATAATGTATATTTTGGGGGAAATAACTTTTTCCATTTGCTGAGACCCCCCAGGACTCCTTCAAGGACCCCCGCAGTGGGACCCCAGTGTGGGAACCCCTGCTGTAGATCCACCCCCCCCCCCCTCGGGCTCTCTGTGCTGGAGCTGGAGGGCAAGGAGGGGGTGGACCACCGCACTGCCGTCGGGGGCTCATAGCTGGTGGAGAATACAGACGTTATTGAGGAGGGCCGGGGCGGCTGGTCACTCACTTCAGCGGTATGCGCGGGACCACGGCGGCAGTGGAGGCCACGGTGACTACCTGCAGGAGCTGCTCCAGGGCCGAGAGCCCCCCTCCCACCTGAAACGCCACCTGATCCGCATTGTTCTGCAGGGGGAGAACAAGAAACGCAGTCAGGACCAGCAAGCCGGACCGGGGGAGGATAAAGTTATTTTCACAGAGAAACATTTTTTCTTTTTTTCTCTTTTCCCTCCCTTCCATTTCCAAAGGGAGCTGGAGCTGGAGTGAAATCTGAAACAAAGCGATCCCCAATGCATTCCTGTTAAATCTCAAAAGTACAACGCCCCCCACCCCCAAAAAAGCCCCCACTGCAGCCTGATCTCAAGACAACAAACGTCCAGAACTACCCAAAGAACTAGGGGGGGGTCTAGACTGATGCACCAGGGGACAGGAACAGGGGGGTAAAGAATTACAGAAAGCCCTGGGTGAAAATTCTAGAACTTCTATCAACAGCAACATAAACCTCCCTCACACATGCGGTTGGTCGCATTAAACTGCACACATGCATTTTCTAGACTCAAATAAATTAGGCAAAGAAAAACAAACGAGAGGGGAAAAAAAGGAGAAGCATTTTTTTCTGTGCATAACCCAGATTCATATCAAACGTATTCCGTCCCACTTCCTTGAGGTGAATGTCTTTCCAATCTCGCTGGCCCGGCTAGATACTACAACATCGATGAGCAATCATAATATTTTATGCAGTTAATGTTGGGGTCGGGGAAGGAACGGAAGACAGGAGCATGCCCATCTTCAATCAAAGCACTCTGACAAGTGGCTGCCGCACTAAACGGGGTCACCTGAACGATGCCGGTCACAAAGAGGGACCTGCCAAAAGGGCTTGTCTGGGGCCTTGAAGCTGTCATCTGTAAAGAACCACACTAAAAGCAACAGGCTTGAGTGAAAGACGTAATTGCTGTGTGGACCAGCTTCGTCAGCTCTGAACAGGTACGTTTAAGCGATCTGTTTGCATAAGTGACATATTTACTTACTTCCTAAAATTCCTTCCAACTCTGGGGCTCGCTCTTTAAGTGACAGCAGGTTATGGAGACGTATAATTACAGGCTGAGACCCCAGAGTGTCGAAATAGTTCTCTTTTGTTTAGGAGAGGGGGGGGAGGGGAGGGAGGTGGCGTCAGAAGTTCGCCAAAGCCGAGCGCGAAGCCCTCCAATTGGGCGTGTTGGCGCCTCGGTTTATGGGATAGGGGTGGGGGGTGGGGAGGGTGCTGACCGGTAGGTCCCGCATTTTCCGCCGAACTGAAAGCGCAGAAGGAGGCGTGGAGAGGGGCGCCCCGAAAGGGAGCCAGGCTGGGCCCTGCCCTGCCGTTCGCCAGCTCTTCAGGAAGCCAGAGAATTCAGGACTTTCGGTTCCAAGGGCCGTGCGAGTCTGAACACATTTAACTCCAAAGGATGGAAGCGCTATTCCAAAAATTACACGCCAGCTCTTTTTCTGTCAATCACATGTGCCGTCGCTATAATTCTCCATTATCTGGTGGCCAAGAAGCTGTTGGAACTCCGCAGTGTTTTTAGAGATTGGGTTTCAGACAATGGCGGGCGCACGGGGGGCGAGTTGCCACTGCCTCGCCCTGATGTGCGGCGCGGTGCGGATTAGGCCAAACCCTTCGGCGGCCCTCATTAACGTGTCTGCCGCAGGGCAGGAGGGTCCAAACATCCCCCGACGGAGAGCGGAGACTAATATACCTCTCTAAGCCGGATCAATAGGGTTTGACAACGGAGCGGCGCTTAAGCCTGCTCTTAAATCTCCTGTCCACGAGCAGCCCCCTAAAAGTGTTTCGGCTACATTGCAAGAACACGCAGCTTTGTGGCCAATTGTTAAAGGGACATCTTGGGAAAAGTGAGGTTTACAGGGACCTGCAAGGCTGTGGCTACTTACGGTTTGTCTGGGACTAAGAAGCTAGCTTGCCTTTTCTAAAGAATCTCTGAAGAGCTTTTTTTTTTTACAATTTTATTTTCCAATGTTTTTCCTCCCAATTTGTAAAGACATACTGCATTCACAGTCCCCTTTCAGCTGTAGCATCCTCCATCAAATGAGGAGAGCGTTCTCCTCAAAACCGCGTGCTGCCAGCTTCTTTCCACCCTGAGTGTGACTCGCTGCGCAGTCACTGCGTTGGAGAAGAGAGCTCTGGAGAAGCAAGAGTCCCTCTTGCGCAATGACACTGGGACAAGCCAGCCAACTGAAACCCTCCCTCTCTGAGCACCGATACAGCTCGCTTTAAGCTTTCCGCATTGGCGTTGCACACGTACTGACACACGGTGAGGATTCATCACCAGATCGTGGAGTGTGACTACTCTGAAACCTAGTGCGTGAGCACGATGAGCCCCCGGCAGCGACTGTACGGTACTGCTATTGAACCGAGGAGGATCAGAAACAGATTCTGCCCACTACCCTCCCAGTGACCTAAATGGTCCAAGCTTCAGTTGCATGTAGAAGCAACAGCCTTCAAGACAAGCTGAAGTGGTTGTCAGCGTAATTGGGAAACGTCAAAGTTTCCTGTATCGGAGGTTCCGCAACAATTCCTCTGAAGGAAACCGAATTTGCATCTGGCAAAATTCGACTGAACCTTGATCCAATTCCCTGTCCAAAGAACACTGCACTGTCTAATTCCTGT
The DNA here is from genome assembly GCA_029706075.1 of Aldrovandia affinis. Lineage (NCBI taxonomy): Eukaryota > Metazoa > Chordata > Actinopteri > Notacanthiformes > Halosauridae > Aldrovandia > Aldrovandia affinis. The sequence goes on from JAINUG010000004.1 coordinate 8,636,064, forward strand.
AGCAGGTACTTTTCGTAGAGCTTGTATTTTACACATTCTCCATTTACACATTTGGATATGCACTCAGATAAGTGAGGAGGGTGCAGCTCCACCTGCTGCTGTAGCCTGGCTGGACCATGAAGCGCCATACAGCACAGTGTGTAAACCAGCAACCGTTTAGTCAATGCTTCAGTTCCCTTAACCACTGTATGACACCACCTGCCTGCAATGCCCACTCTATAGCTCAGACGCACACACACCGTATTCACTTATTCAGTCCAGTAACAGCCGTAAACTTTGGCCCCTGTCTATCAATGCCTCTGCGGTCTCTTTACATTTAGTGTGGCTGCTACCGCAACTGTAACCAAACAGAAACCCTTCTTGGGAGGAAGACTCGCAGACACACGAATCACGGCGCTCAATACCCCAATGATTTGCAAAACTGCTTAGGCCTGTAATTAACACTTTCTTTTTTCCTGTTATTTGAACAACTCCAGAGACTTCAAAGTCCAACTTCTCGGTACCTTGAGCGTCCCAAAAGCCACAACCGCGGACAACCGTTGCAGCCGTTTTGTCGACGTCGCACGCGTCCACCGCAGGGGAGTTGCACGAAGCGCCGGCGCTGAGCTGAGCTCATGAAAGCGTGGTCGTTTCAAGGTAGAAACATACGCTTTCTATTTATCGTTGTATCGGTGTCGCTGCGGCCAAACTCATTTTGACTGAAAGTTTTCCTTTTTCCGATCATTGCTCTCCTTATGGGAACCATTTCAGTGGCAGCGAAATGTTGCCACTGGAGGTACGTGTTGTTGATACGAGATATGATAGAGAGTAAAAAGAGTAGATTAGTGGAACATTACGCATTACTGAAGCAGCGCACTTGTATTTCACGCTATATTAGAAAAGCAAGATACTGGTAGTTTGAGGGAAGCGGTGTTGATTGAATAACCCCAAGGGGAACAAGCAGACCTGCCTTTCATTAAATAGCCTACACAAAACAGGACGGACTGTATAACAATATTAAGGTGAGATCTCGCCAGCTAGCGTGAAGTATCCCTTTCTCCATCCATGGCCAACTGCTGCCGACTGTTGACGTGAGCGTGGCCAAAAACCCGGCCTCCTTATCCACGCTCCGCCATCGCGACATCTGCGTTTGATAAAGATGCTTTTCAGCAGCCGGTCTCATTACCGAAAGGGCCCGGCGAGCTGCAGCACGCGTGTTTATTTGTCGGTGACATGACAGTGCGTTACTGTAAAGAAACAAGGTGTTAACATGCTGCCTTTGGGCGCGCGTAAATGAACGGGGAAAACAACTGCGCTTCGAAGCTCCCCCTCTCCGCTGGTTTTCTGTTAGGCCCCACAGCTACAGCCTGCCCAGATTTAACATGTAGATTAGACCGATCTTGAGTAAAAATATTCAAAATGGCAGCTGTGGGATGGAGGACATGGGGATACTGTACATACAGAATCAGTGCTAGCACATACTGCTGTGTTAATAAACAAAAGCGGTACGATTTTGGAATGACTGCCGAGGTAATGTCATAAAAAAAAAATTATTACTCCACTTAAATCTTTAAAAAGAAGAAGCTGTGAGACATCGAGCAGCAACCTATTTAAATGAAACGCTGGGGCAAAGGCCGTTTTCTTGTGTAAATTAAGGTTTCTGCATGCCTTCGTAAAGGGGTCTCCAACATGCGCGATGACATAAAACAAACACATGCGGATTAAAAGATAAGAAAATACCACACGCTGGATTATAATGAAATGGTTCTTGTTTGATGAATAAAAAAAACATTAGAAAATCCCCCGTTCCAAGTGCTGAGGAAGTGTTGCCTGATTTGACTCATCTCTGGCCCTCCCTGGAAGATTTCTGACCGAATAATAGGATTAGTGGCTCTTTTTGGGGGAAAAAAAGAGCTTGACTAAAGACCTGTGGAAAGACAGGAGGGGAAGGAGGCGGGGGGTGCGGGGGGGACAGCCCAAACTTGAATTACACGGCCTAGGAATCTTATCCAATTATTATCTTGGGTAACCGTTATTACACAAGCTAATCAAAAGGCCAAGCAGCTGCTAATTTGAGGAGATGATGGAGGTGGTGAAATAGCAGGCCGGCAGGCCGGACTTGTCTTTGTACTTGCCTCCCGCTAGCCACTCTAATTAGCCCACGACAAAGCAGGGGGGAGGGGCCTCCCCGACCCCTCGGGTCCCGGGCAACAGATGGGAAACAACTGGCCGGGGGGTTCATTAGAGGAGCAGGGAGGGCACTGGGGGCGGCCCAGCGTCTGTGCTCCAGGATGGCGGAGCCGGATCTTAACGGCGGCATCCGTAAGCAGCCTCTCGGCCTAGTAGAGAGGGCCAGAGCCTTCCGCAGCCTACCGCCCTGGTAGAGAGAGCTCAAACTGCAAACGCACCCTTGCCCTCTCCTACAGGGCCCATGGGTAGAGACATTCAAGACATTGCCTTTAAAAAAAAGAAGAAAAAAAAAAAGAAGAAAAAAGAAGCTATTTAGGAGAAACAAACAAAAAAAAAAACAAGGCCCCATTTCATGAAGTAGACTGTAAACCAGCATCAAAGGGCTGGGATTCCAGAAGAACTGCCACAGAGCTACGGGTTCTAAATATTTTGAAATGGAGTGAAAGCTTTGGTGTTTTAACAGGACTTAATGGCACAATGTTTGTGACACGGGGGGAGAGAGGCGATTAACAGGAGACGTTTCCCTCAGAGATGGTTTCCCAGTCAACGTTTATCGTAAATACTGGCTTTGACGTTCATTAGTGACTACTGAGGCTTAAAAACAAAGAGACCACATTAACCGCAGTCGGCCCGTTTCAAAGCTACGCGCACAATCGACTTTAAACACTGTTTTCACTGTTTGTTTGACCTCAGTTCCTGTAACAACCGGCACTGTAATTATAAAGTATAAAACAGACATATCCTGTATTGCTAACAAACTTGTCTTGCTCGTAGTAAATATTGGAAACTAGCAGGTACTTGATGGACGAAGTGGATTATAAAATCTTTTATTTACTTCCATTTTATGACTCACTCTGGCAGCGATTCTCTCCAGAACTTCAGTCATATCTACCAAACAGATTCAAGTCTGTAGGAGGCCTTAGGGGAACACACTCCATCCTCAGCTATGTTACATGCCTTTCAGTAATTCAATTAAGCAGCAATAAAAAGCATAACATATTTAATTAAAAAGACTGCACAAGGTTGAAACAAACGCTCAGACTACGGAGTCTTAAAAAAACGATCACTTGGAAATTGGTAAAGGGGGGAAAAGTACCGCGATCAATTTTCTCTGTGGCGATTTCTGGGAAAAAGCCACAATGTTGTGGTCACTTTGTTAAACTTATAGCAGTTGTAAACCCAGTGATTTGTGGCACTCGGTGCAAACCACTGAAGAACGACAAGAACAACAAACACAGGGAGGGCGAGCACATCCAACGCTGACCCGAAGGTCAGCCGGTCACGGAAACACGATCCTCGCGACAGAACGCGGCTTTTGCCCCCCAAAACACGCAAAGGAGAATGTGGTTTATTGACGAATTGCTGGTCCAAAATTCTGGTTTAGTCAAAGATCGGGAGATAGATTACAGCCCCCCACCCCGCCTCTGTTCAGAGTCAAACCCAGCGTGAACTCCAATCATTTCCATGTGGAAGCGCTATTGATGACAGATTTTTAATTTTGCTGAGTGCTCTATGAGTGGGCCAACGTTTCGTTATGATCCCTGCCAAAATAAGACTAAAATAACCTCCGATAAAAAAAAAAAAAAAAAGTTGTTATTTGAGTCAGAGTGCATGCAGGAGCATGCTGTTCTGCAGCGTGTGTGTGTGTGTGTGTGTGTGTGTGTGGGGGGGTAGATGGGAAGACAGTGCAGATGTCTAAGTCACACTCCCTGTTTCTCCTGTTTACAGCAGCGAGCCCTGAGGTGTTTCATTAATTACCACAAGCAAAAGCTTCTGCCGAACCCAAAACCCTCTTAAATTATGAATGCAGCAGTCAATTAGCAAATGCAACTCGAACACGGCCATAACCCTCGAACTGAAGGGAGTTTTCCACCTCCGAGCTGTGAGTTAGACCAAACCGATTCACCAATAGCAGGTGCTGACTGGCTCGTACCGCGAGGCTGCATCAGCAGAATGACAAATGGGCACGCAACTCCTTGTCGGTCACACTAAAAGAACGTGATGTCCGTGTTATCAGCGCAACGCGCACGACAGTCATGATTTAGCACACACACAATACATGGAAGACTGCATCAGTGTGCACGCTTGGTTTCGGTTGGTTAGCACGATAAAAATCAACCAAGGTAATACAGATGATGTGCACCCCCCATCCCCCAACTCCACAAACCAGATATTTCACTGCGTCAGTCCGCTACCATGCCGACCACCAGCGATTGTGAAGTGAAACGTGAAAATGTAAAAATGCAAACTGGCAGAGCGCATCTCAAAAGGCACCGAGGGCGGTTCTGTGAATAAAAAACCCTGCGTTCAGTGTGTGGTGTGACACATCGACAGTCAGAGCCAGTGGCAGTTAGAGACGAGCTTGGCCCGTGTTCCTGTGGAGCTCATTTTCTAATAAATATTAAACTTTTTATCTTAAAAGACACAACTTCAAACTAATGCAAGGCTGAATTTACATATGCGAGGTTAATGATCACTGGAAGGTAGAGTACTGGCTAGATTTTCAGAGCGCGGAGATATGGGCCTTTTAAAAGACACAAAATGTGATTCATCAAGATCAGACTTCAGCAGTGATCAGGGTCGCTTCCCCCATGCACTGCAATGTTCACAGGTAAAGGTGCTCTCCTACGTGCCGTAATGGGTGGGTGGAAATGGGTGGCAAAAAAAAAAAAAAAAAGTGCAAAAATGTAAATAAAAAGCATTACTAAGATTTAGCAGCCTTCTATAAACTCGAATAAGTCCAATAGAAACAAAGAAGCACATTGCTGGCTAGAGCGATACATTTCAGGAATGGAAACTTCTCTTCGGAGAAGAATAGGTGTGGACCCTAAGCACCTGGCATGGCATTTGTAAGCGTTGTGGGGACGGAATAAATCAGGAAGTGGGAGAGGCCGTAGCGCTCTGCTCGCAGTCTGTGAAAGGTGGTCCCATCACACAGGCTTGTTTGCCGGGAGATCAGATAACCAAACTGCAACCCCATCCCCCATTTCCCCTCCAAACTCGGCCACGGTTATCTCTGTCAGATGGAACCACTCTTCATTGTTCCGAGATGAGCGGTTACTCGTGACAGGGCCGCACAGGAAGTCCAATGCCAAAACGCCTCGTTGATTTTTGCTCACTCCCGTGGAAAATGGAAGCAAATGCGTATAAAATTTCATTACGTTTATTTGCTTAAGGGAAAGAAACTGCGTGTGAACGGCTGCTCAACTGACGTGGTCCCTCTTAAAGTGAGTCTCACTTTAAGCAGGTGCTAAAATCAAAAAATTTGAGGGTTCATTCTTGTGGGTGATGGGTGAGCGAATCTGACCAATCACAGGCCCAGTGGAAAATCTGGTAAACTCCGGCAGTCAAGGCTGCCTCATGCCGGCACACTGCCGTCACCGCCTCTGACGGTGTGAAAAGGAGCAGTTTCGGGAAAAGCGCAGGGAGAGAGGATCCCACCCGCCCGACTCATCCTCCCGCTTCTCGAAATGCTCCTCTCCCCCGGCTCTTTTAAACAAACATTTAGGAAACAAGGAACGGGACCACGCGCTCACACAACGCCCGGTGGACCGCTCTCTGCGTCGGACTGAGGGGATTATCAGGGCCGACAGCGCACGGCGCAGGAATGCCTAAACACCGTCACCCCTCCCCGCCCCCAGCACTAATCCTAACAGCGTTGAGTGTCACTGAACAACAATGAGCTGTTTCAGAGGCTTCTCAAAATCAGGCCGACTTCCTGAGCCCTGTCGTGAGAACTGCCACCTAGTGGCCGTCTGACGGAACGAGCGCTGAGCTGGTGAAGACAGACCAGCTCACTTTATTCCAGATCCAGTCCAAGTCACTGAGCTATGAGTGTTATGTACTTTCTGAATCCATTGTCTCCCGTTTATATTATAGCAGTCACAATATAGTAACGCTTACACTCGATTGCCTGAGCCTATGAAACACTACACAGCAGGCTGACAGGGCACTGATAATCATGAGGGGCAGACATTTTTAAATGTGTAAAAATCCTTTTACAATGCATGCGACACGTGGATATTTTCCTCGAAGTAGCCGCGTGGAACAAAAGCGCTGAAAGGCTTTGGCTGCATTCAGACAAACAAAGGCCATTGAATCTGTCACCCCGCTGTATCGGCTTGCACAGTATTCCCAGGGCAAAACTCAGAGGATTACACCGCGATGGCAATAAACACTAACGAACCTGTCATTTCAGGCCTGGGTCTTTCTGTATTGGATTCTGGATGGCGTTTTTTTCGAGACGCAAGCAAGCGAAAAATGTTTTCATTTAGTTTTTCTTCTTCTCCCGCCTGGTCAGGTGTCACGTCAGTCAGCGTCGTCGAGTGTCGAGTCAGTGGACTCCAGTCGGGTTTTTGCCGAGGCCTGCGGTCGCGGGAGTGGGAGTGGGCCGAGGGAACCGGCCAGAGCGGGGTGTGCCCACCGCAGGGGTGAGGCCCGCCACCGGCGAGCTGCAATAGGGGGACGGCCTACGACAGCTGGCAAATGAAAATGTAAATAGCGGGCGCGCTGGGCGGCGTGGGGAGAGCGGAGCGTTCCTGAAAGTCCCCGCCGTGTCGTAAACACAGTCCATCTCGGCTGGCCCTCTATTTGAAAGCAGTGACAAACATTTGGCCTGAAATGTAAATATGTGAGCTCACGACTGCACAGAACGTATGGGGGGGGGGGAGAAATTCACCCCGAAAAAATCTGGGGGAAAAGCGAAAATGCGATTTGACACAAAATAAACCATTAGCGGTCACAGAGGGACCGGTGTGTGGGGGTCAGAGACTGCGGCAGACCCAGGGCGAGGAGAAGGGTGGGGCATCGGGAGCTCCCCTCAAATGTGGAGGAGAAAGCGGAGCCTGGATCAGATATTGCAGTGAAAACAAACGTGGGGTAGGAGGGTCAGTGACGTGAGGGTCGCTCGTTAGGGCCCTGACTTAAAGCAGAGGGCGCGACCGACCCTGTGCTGACAGAGACAACATTTATTTGACTTTTGTCAGGGTGGAGGGGGGGGGCAGAAAGCAAACCTCGCAGTTCGCAGGGCTGTGACGCCACACTGGATCCAGGCGATTGTGTCCTGAGTGTCGGGACGGGGCTGGGCTGGCCTGGGAGAGTGACTCGAAGGCCAGAAAATACATGTTTAAAAAAAGAATAATTCCTGTCCCTTTGACTGTGAGCTGCGGGGGTTCTAGAGATCGGGGGCAGGGTGGGTCAAGGTTTGGGAGTAGCCAAGGGACTTAACACAAGTTTATCGCCCTTTTTTAATACAATTCTTTACGTTCTTTATTTCATTATGGCTGCCACATAAAATAAAAAAGAATTAAAAAGAGACTATAAACTTGTGGTCTCTTTTGGCCAATAATGATTATTTTCAAATAGACTAGCACCAGTAAGTGAATATAACCTACAAAGGTATTGGGGTACAGTGTGGTTGTACCCCAATACTGAGTCTAGGCAGTATAACCCAATAACCTGATTCTAGGCTGGCTTGGAAGGGGCCATAATTCCCAAACAGTGACCATCACCTGGACATGTGAGGGTGGTTCAGCCACGCAGAACAGGGCTGGCAGGCAACAGCGCCCGCAAACACACGGAGGACACCAGCACAACGGCCACTCTGGTCAGGAAGTACACGCACTCACTCACAGGGCTTACATTTCTGCTACAGGAACAGAATCGGGTGCAGGGCAGGGAGGGGGTGCGTGTGTGTGTGTGTGTGTGTGTGTGTGTGTGTGTGTGTGTGTGTGTGTGTGTGTGTGTAAGCTCTCTGATTCAGGCTAAGTGGGTGGTGGTATACAGTGCCATTTTATCCACTTAACAAAGACAGTCTTCATACATTCATCTTCATACTTCATACTAACGAAAGCACATGTAAAAAATGTTTCATGTAAACACACATTATGCGTATAGAACATAGTATGTATGTACACATGCATATGTGAATTTGTATGTAATGTATGTATTTTTAATAACACAATTTTGTCATGTGTACATACACACACATACATACATACATACATACATACATATAGCCCTATGGTGCACAGAAACATTCACAAATATAAAGTAGTTTGGAACAGCAGACAGGGTGCCAGGGTGTGTCTGCTCCCAGTGCCCCCCGGTGACCTCTGACCCCCGTGGACGGCCCTCACTGCCCAGAAGCAGATGCGGCTCAGTGGAGCACAGCCTCAGTTCCGCTGACAGCTTGCACGCTCTCTCCACTTCCTGCTGGACTCCCCCCCCCCCCCCTCCCCCTCCTCCTCTCCCATTACACCCCCCACCTTCTCTTCCCTCTGGGGAAATTCGTTAACAGCCTCTGGCCCCTCCCCCCCACCCCACCTCCTCATCAATGATTGACGCCATCAACTTTCTATCCGCCGCCCCCCAACATGCGAGACGTGTCTAGTGATTTCTCCGCCCGCAAGTTAGCGGGAGAATTACAGCTTGCCGCTGGACGCCGCCGTATATTTCCCCTCTTCATAAACACAGCGACAGCTGCTCCGATCCGTCTCTCTCGACCTTATTGATCAGGGCACAGCGGGAGTAATGCCAGTGACAGGGCCAAACGTAACGTGCGAGAAAGGCCCGAGTCTCCACCAGCCCTGGCTTTGTATTTATTTGTCTGGGCAAATGTCTCCCAGTGTCATTAATACAGTGATCTAGTGCCCCCTCCCTCTCTATAATTAGCAGCCACTGGGACGGGAGTGGGCCTGCAGCTCTGCAGTGGTCACGGTGACCGTGGCCCGGCAGCTTTAGGGACTTTTGCATCTGATGCATCATTTCTGGTATACAAATACAATTTGATTTGATTATGGATTTCCAACATTGCATGCCATGCACAACCGTCATGAGGAGGTCACAGTAATTATATGACGAAATGCCAAAAAAAAAAAAAAAAAAAAAAAAGTGCAATAATAGTGCATGATTACATGTGAAATACCTTATTTATGACCAAAAATAAATGTTTTTTATGATATTGTGCACAGCCTGTGAAAGAGCGAATTGGAAGTTCTGTGCAATCGGGTAGCTGATTTGGAAATTGTGGACAGGCTGTGACAGAACGCATTGGACTCTGTGCTCTGCTGAGCCGCATCTGCTCCTGGGCAGTGAGGGCCATCCACAGGGGGAGACAGCTGATTGGATGCTGTGATCAGACAGAGACAGCTGATTGGATGCTGTGATCCGACAGAGACAGAGGTGCCGTACCTGTTTCTCCAGGATGCGGGAGATCTCTCCCAGGGTTCTGTCCAGGCCTGACACCTTATTGGGGGCCCACTGCCCCCCGTCCTGCCCCTGCAGCTGCTTGCCCAGATCCTTCACCAGCCGCTGCAACCTGCGGGGGGCAGCAGAGAGACCAGCTCTGATCAGCAAGCGGCGAGGCTGGGACAGAATACTTCATCACTCCAAATATATTATTCCACAACCCTTTAAATCCATTGTTGCTCTAGCGCTTGTTAGTTAAAAAATGTACTGATTTTCTTTTATTTCGTGTTGATATTCACAAAGGAAAGGCTAATTAAGTAAATAACTGATGTTAATAACATTCCTGATTGAAAGTGTGAGTGGACTGCAGGTCAATGTGCAGAATCAGTGAGTTTACAGTGTTGTTGTGGTGGTTGGGGGGGGGATCAGTCATGCCCTGTCAGTAACCACGCGCTGCACCCAAGACAAGCTGCCCTGCCTCTTTTCCGTTTCTGACATGCAGCTAATGATGACCGGAGGGTAAGACAGCAGGTTGTGGGGGGTTGGACGCCTGGACTCGGACGCCAGATGGTCACTGGTTCAAATCCAAGGTGCTGCACTCTCGAACAAGGCAGATTAGCCCATCAGCTGGCAGCATTATAAAAACAGGAGTCTGCCAAGCCAAATCTGTAATGTGATGTAATGTAGCAAATGGCCAACATCAAAAGCAAACTAAAAGGAGGGATCAAACTTGGTGATGCAAAAAGAAAAAGAAAAGTGAATTCATTGATTCAGGTTCCACCATATTACTAGAAAAGCGGTCAAAACCAAAGCAGACGCAGGACACAGTGCTGAGCGAACCCATGCTCATACCCGACCACAGTCTTCTTCAGGCAACACCGAATCATGCTGCACGCACCGGAGGTCAGGTGTAGGGTTGAGTCTATGATTGTTCCTACCATGTATTAATGCACATCTTGTAAGTCGCTCTGGATAAGAGCGTCTGCTAAATGCTTAAAATGTAAATGTAAAATGTTAAATGAGTCACTGCGTTCGCAGTAAGTTTTCGAGCGCTTTTATAGCTATTGTTAGCTTTCACACCTTCAAAATTTTTTAATCACTAAACTTTTATGAAATGTGAAAAAGTTTGCTCCACTGCTCCAGCCTCTTTCTTTTTGTTCAATCATTCGCCTTTGAGCACTTTAAACTTTTTTCCCCACCTCCTGTTATTTTCTGACAGCATCAAAAGTATAGTATACTAGCACATTTCCCCGCGAGGATAACGTATCGCGCCAAAGCATGACTGCTCAGCGCTGGCTGGTGGTGGCGCTGACGGGGCGACGGGCGACAGGGGGCCCGGAGACTCACTTGGCTTTGTAGGGGGAGTCCGGGATCGGCATCTTGGCCTCCAGCGTCGTCTCATACTCCTTCGCCCTGCAGAGGGGGAAGAAAGGCAGCTGCTCAGCGACAGACGGCGGCGGGGTCCAGATCCTCCGCTATCAGGGACTGGGGGGAGATAGGCTAAGCGGACGGGAGGGGGGCGCGGGGCCAAAGCAAAGCCTGACGCCCGTGTTTATTTTTCCCTGTCTGTGTTGTTCCTGCTCCCTCCCGGGCGTTGTTTTCTTTGACACTTTCCTCCTCTGGAGTTAGGCCAAAGGTGCCAGTCGCTCTGCGGCGTGTGGTGTGATCTGGCCAGACGGGGCGCAGCGGTTCCCCCCCCTCCTCCTCCACTACAGTGGCCATTGAGATCCTGAGGGATAGATACGGTCTGACGCTCAGTGGATAAACCCAAGTGCTTTCTGGGAGAAGAGCGGTTCTGCAGCCCTGCCTTCCCAGAAACCCTAGCGTGCTGGAATAGCCGGTCGCGCCTTTGTCGAAACATGAAGTGCCCTGGGCTGTTCAAACGTAGCGACAATGACGAAGCGACGCATCCGCCTGAACCAGAGCGAATATGAACTTAACCCCGTTGGAAGGGTGGCAAAGGTAACATTCAGCCCACAGGTTTCCCAGAACTCGCGGTGTTTACAGAATGTGACCGCTACAGTGATGAGTGTTCATTTCACTCAAATAAACACTAGAGACTCAATGGAGACAAATAATACGGCCAGTGGAGCCAGCGTCATATCGTCTCGCTCAAGCCAAATCAAATGGGGTTTCCACTTGCTTTTTACTCTGTTTTTTACCTTTTATCCATATCAAATGATGGGAGAGGCATAAACAACACAAACTGAAGAGGAAGTCTATGCGATATTTATTTTATTTCCTCCCAATCATTCAAATGAGGAGACCGACCATTCCCAGAGTATTAAAAGAGTTTCAAAATGCATAGGTTCACAAGATCTAATGTCTCCTGCAGATGTTGGATGAAAGAAGATTAATACACCTTTATTCCCCATCTTTAAGTGCATTATAAATCTCCACCAACATTGGATGAACTGCATGCAGGTTTTTAGAATCCGATGTGACCACCTTGGTGAACGGACACCAAAAAAGACTGCTTTATCTCAGAAAATAAACCTTGTGTGTTTGTAGATCTATTTACAAGCTGCATATGATACTGACCAAACTATTGATGGCACAAACTGTGATTGTCCTTCAAATAAAAATATCAAACACACACACAAAACTAAAAACATTAAAACACGGACAGTTTCAAAATGCAGGTTCACACAGATGTTGGATGCAAGAAGAGTAATACACTTTATTCCCCATCACATTATAAATCTCCACCAACATTGGATGAACACACACACACACACACACACACACACACACACACACACACACACACACACACACACAGAGACACAGACACAGACACAGACACACACACACACACACACACACACACACACACAGGCCAAGCATCCCACATTAAAAACCTCAAAACTCTAAACACTCGGTGGAAACAAACAGAAAACAGTAACAAAAACAACAACTACTAAAAAATGCAACAACCTAAACATGTTTGAAGCTGTCATGGCCACAAAGGCTGCTGGGAAACCCAGCACATATAATGGGTTTCCCCGCCGTTTGGTTTGGGTGCCCCATCAGACCTACACCTCCCCCCTCAGGTTTCCCGAAAATGACAATGAGACATGTTGACACGGAAACAGATAGGGCCCCCCACCCCCACCTCCCATTTTCAACTTCCCCTCTCCAGGTGATAGCACGGCTGACAGTGATGGATGGCAACCCCCGCCCCCACCGGCCCCTCTCCCCCTTCGTCTGGGCCAGGGGGCGAAGCAGAGCGTGGAGCCGGCCTGCTCAGACGCTGCGGAGTGAACACTGTTTACGTAGGACCGTCGCCAGGCTCCCATGAGACATGAGAAGCCCCAGCCAACAGCAGGTGAGAGCCTTTAAGTGACAACCAATCGGATCCTACACCCGCACAGGGACAGGGAAGGTACACTTTAAGAGCGTTAAATCCAAGCTCTCCAAAGGCACGCTTTAAGAGCGTTAAATCCAAGCTCTCTCCTAAAAGATAAAAAAGGAGACAAGCAGTGTGAGACATTTGGTTCACTGCTAATGAGCTCGAGGATAAAAAATACACACAGGGCAACCTCCCTGGTAGGAGAAAACAATTACATACATGATCTAAATCATAACGCTATATTCATATATTCAAGGGAGATTCTAATGGACACAAATGGGATCTATTAACGCACCAACCAGTTTCTGCAACAATTGAAGGGTTTAAATTGCATCTTGCAACGTAGAAAAAGTATGTGCTTTCACCCCCGACGCCTGTAGAATCTACTCACCCCTACAAGAATCGCAGTGACTGAATCTGTGCTGATTACATCGACACTAATTTAGGGAGATTTGTTTTATTATATCAATAGCATTAACATCTTGAGAAACGATTCATATCTTGAGAAACAAAATCAGCGCTCTAGATATCAATCTGGTTTGCGCAGAATATAATCATTCACCTGCACCATAAAATAAGTGTGTTTAAAGTTAGTGTGAGGAAGGGGCTTGCTCTCGGGTCTTTGAGTTGGGACACAATGTTGTGCTTGCTGGAAGCGGTGTTAAAGAACCATTTAGCCAAGCAAACAAGCCGTAATTCAATAAGAGGCTGAGGCTTTTTAGCAAGCTCTCTTTGGAGCTATCTTGGCACATAATCCCAATCACACAACCCCTTCAGAAGATTAAAAAAATAAATCATGCCCAAAAACACAATGAAGAATAACCCAATGTTTGGGCCCTAACCTACCATCCACAATACCAAGTCTACATTACATTACAGGCATTTAGCAGACGCTCTTTTCCAGAGCGACTTACACAGTTTCACATTTCTTTATATACAATCCATTTATACAGCTGGATATTTACTGAAGCAATTCAGGTTAAGTACCTTGCCCAAGGGTACAACGGCAGTGCCCCCACCTGGGATCGAACCTGCAGCCTTTGCATTACAAGCCCAGTTCCCTAACCATTATGCTACCACTGCCGCCCAGTCTACACAGTCTGCAGTTTTCTAATTAAGTGGAAATATTGTCAAAGGCAAATCATTGTGGACTCAATGTATTGTAGGTGTCAACTGTTCATTTTTCCCCTGAAAATCCCCCCAAATCCCCCTCATAGAAAGACAGTGCAGTGTCGACAAGAGTGCTACAGCTCACATTCACTGACACGCTGCCGGGAAGGAAGTAAGTTCAGGATTCCAAAGAAAGGCACTCTCAATTCGCCTTCATCTACAGGTAACGGAGCTCTGGCGCGCATCGTATTCACGGGGTCAAAATGTGGGAGGGGAAAAAAACAAAAACAGAACCATCCAGCCTTCAGCTCGAGCCACATTCAGCCGCTTCATCAATGCAGATATTACAGTGTTCTTCGGTGACAGCTTTACGCTCTCCAGGGTTAAACGGGGAGCAATTGCCGAGCCATATATCACCCGCTACAGCGGTCCCGGTTAAATGGGTTGGGGTTATAAATATTAGTAATCAGTTTAAGAAAAAAAAAACACACACACACACACACACAAAGCTACGATGCAAAACTAATAATCAATTCATCATGAGCTGCCCCTCCATTCACCCCCGCGGGCAGAGCTCGCAGACAGCTCCCGCCATAAAAACGTCTTTGCTAGGACGCGTATTTAATGTTGCTTACGCTGAAGTGACAGAAGACGTATATCTGTTTTAAGGGCACCATGAGCGCATGCCATCGTCACGCCCTGTTATGAGAAAAATATATATATTACATCACCGGGCCATCATGAAAAATACAAAAGTCGGACCTCGGGGGCATTCGCGTTTCGAGGAAGAGGCAAAAAACCTGCAGCTGAAACGATTTAGTGACGGCGGAAGATATAGGACTAACAGTGCGGAGAGCCGGCAGGTGAACCGTAGGTGACTCGTAGAGCGGCTCGTATTTATACATCGAATGTGAAGGAAAACATTGAATTGCACTTGCAAGTGGCTTTTAATTCTGGGCAGATGTATAAATGGTCACTGGATATATCGGTCATGGGACGTAAATCCTTCCGCGTCCTCCCTCAAGCTTCGGGGTTTAGGAACGGAATATGCACCGGTCACATGACCGCCGCTTCCCCTCTCCCTCCTGTTTAAAGAGAGACGTTCGTCTCAAGTGGGCGAATTCTCTGATCGCGCTTTTCGGCGTAAACAGGGTCGCCTGTGTCTCTCTCGAACGTCGAGGCCGGACTCGGAGGACTCCGTTTAGTCAGAGGGGCGAGACACGCCAACACGCGCCACCTAATGTCATGACCCAAACCCAACAGGAAAAAAAACTAACTCAAAACAATCTTTTCAGGCAGGGACCCCGAACCTGCCACTAATCTGCCACTCCATTTCTAACACACATGTAATGAGAGAGTATAAAAGGCCAAAATGTTGGGGAGGTATATACAAAAAATCAAAAATAATAATATATATATATTTAAAAAAATATATATATATATATATATATATATATATATATATATATAAATCACTACCCCTCAGAAACTGAGACTCATAAGCTGGCTGGTTAAACCGTTCGGAGGTTTACGACAATGATGGGACAAGCAGAGCTGTGAGAGCAGCATACCCTCCCTGCATTTTACAAATTGTGTACCACCGCCCTATAAAATGGGTCATTTCCACCCAGTGGGTCTCCAGCTCACCTCTGCGCCTGCCCCCCCACCCACCACCCACCACCCACCCACCCACCCACCACCCACCACCATTCCCCATTCCGCCCCTTTTACGACCACGAAAAGCCTTTTCCCTTTAAGTGCTTGTCACAGCAGGAAGGGCAGGGGGCGTGACTGACAGGGAACAGAATGTCCTCATGTTGTCACTTTCTCACCATGGGGGTTCGGTCTATTAAAGACCCCCCCTTCCCTGACATTCATTTGAATGTGTGTGTGTGTGTGTGTGTGCGCAAGTATATGTGTGTGCAGAGTTTCTCTGGAGTAGTAATGGCCCACACATTAAAACCAGGGACAAAGGAAATGTCCAGTTAAGACCACATTTGGGCGTTCTCTCAGCTGAATACAGCATGGTGAGCAAGCAGTGAGGGGGTCATTAACAGGCTGTGTGACTGGTCAGCCCTTGGCGATGGGGGTCAGTAAAAGGCTGTGTAAGTTGTCAGCTTTGAGTGAAGGCGTCGGTAAAGTGGTCGGCTGCAGGTGCGAATATAACAGGCACAGAGACACCTGCACTGCCACACACGGCTCCTCTCAAACACAGAAACAAACCGAAATGTACAGCAGAGAGTACAATCACAACATGGATTAACTTAACAAATATTAGCTGATAACCAAGAGTAAATATATGATAAAATCAAGATAACACAATAAAAAACAAGATTTACAATGTGTTTGTAAGATTGAGAGACAGTTGAGAGACAAAAATGAGAGACTGTGAGATAAAGCAGTACAATAAGGTTTTAAAATGGTATGACAAGACTGTGTACAACAATTCTGGAAGATTGTGCAATATGGTTTGTAGGAGAAGGTTGAACGCTACTATACTACTGAGCTGCAAAATACAATTGAACACTAAGTTGTTGTAAGATTGGCTGAATACAGCTGCCGCAGATAGCAATGGGGGCAATATTGAAAATTGTGCCAACAGTTGCAAGTTTCCCCCCCTCCCCCAGCAGTAAATATGACAGGATTTTTCTAAATAAATCATCCGGTGCTCACCATAAAACAAGGAGCTAGCGGACATTAATGGTGAAGACGTTGGCAGGGGAACAAGGCGGGGACCCTGAAACAGCCTCACAAATATTCCCCCACCTCGCTGTCGGCCACACCCGCCCGCACAAACGGTGATGGCGGACCGCTCAGCTACGGCTTTTAAGGACCTGGTCCGGCGAGGCGGCATAATTAGGCCCGTGGCACGGACAGATGGATGGGCCGCTTAGTGCCTGAAAAGGGCTGTCAGGTAGACTCCGAGATTCATTAAATATGTTTGACAGGAGTCTTCGGGCGGGGCTGGCGGAGGGAGGGAGGAGGGGGAGGGTTGTATGATCCAGGACCCAAGGACACAGGGCTTTCGACGAAAGGAGGCAAGGCGCCTGGGGCGACCGCGTGGCCAGTCAGGCGTACGGCACGGGCCCCCTATCGTCTTCATCCCGCGAGCCCCCAATGACAAACGGCCCGTCCTGCCACTCAACTCCCTATCCATCCTGAGGTATTTCCAACTTTCCTCCCCCACACCCCCGACCCGCCTGTTGTGACAGGCAACAAAATTGATTACCGGCCGGTCCCGGGACGTGACACAGAGACGCGTTGCCTCCTATTTGTTGATTACTATTGATTTTCTTTGATACTTCATTTAAAAATCAATAGCCCGAGGAGAGGGGCGCATGGGGGGCGAGGCATGGTTTACACATACTTTAACATACTATTGTGCACCAGGAGGAGGCTGCTGTTTTGGCAGCTCTCTAGCAGCCAATTATGAGAAAAGCTCTTAACAGGTGAAAGCGAGGGCTTTAGATCGATCTCCACTTTTCCTCCCCAATCACAGAAAGTGGCCATAAATTAAGCTCATCAGTGCTATTCCGAAGACAGCCATGAGGAACATAACTTTACCCCCCCCCCCCACCTTCCAACTGCTTGTTACTCAACCCCCCCCTCCCGATATACCAGGCTTTTTGTTGTTGTCCGTGGATGACGCCCGCGACAGACGGGGCGGATGTGATGGGCGAGTGATGGCATGTGATGGATTTGACTGACGTATGATGGACGCGTGATGACGTAACAGATTTGTGATGATGTAACGGATGTGCGATGATGTGATGGATTTGACTGACGCATGATGGACGTGTGATGGATCGGTGACGATGTAACAGATGCGTGATGATGATGTGGGATAGTATGGCGGATGTGTGGTGACGCGGTGGATCTGACTGACGTACGATGGACTTGATTAATCAGCGATAACGTAATGATGTCATGGATGTGTGATCACGTGATGGATGTGTGATGACGTCATATGCATTTGGCGTTTGGCGACATGTGACATCACCTGGAGTTCATCCTCGCCCGCAGCTTCTTCGCTTTCTTCCGCGCCTTCTGCTTCTCCTCGTTGTCCTTCGCCGTTTCCATGGCGACGGAGCTGTCTGTTACAATGTCCACGATGTACTTCTTTAAGGACAGGTGTTCCTAGGGACAGGAGCAGTGGGATAAACGTCAGTGGCCACCAGCCCTCATTTCCATCCATCCATTCGTTTACTTCCATCCATACACGCTAGCAAAAAAACAGACAGGCGTAAGAATGAAAAGTTTGTGTGTCAATAAACTAAGTAGTGCCTTTCCACTGTACTCCAGAATGTATTTTTCAATTCCTCAGACACACTTGAGTAGTTTCACTAAGGGGTTGGAAAACTTAGTAAAAGGAAAGGAAACTAGGAAAAGTAATTAGTGGACAAAAAATGTTGTTAACTGACCTCACTGTTACACCATGTTTTGATGTTCTGGACTTTGGCACCTTCCAGACAGTGATTCATCTTTTTGTGAAGAATGAAGGGGGTGTGTGTGTGTGTGTGTGTGTGTGTGAGGATAAAAGCCTGCCCACCTGCGGGTGGAAATGCCCTTATCTGAGAGCCCATCTCACCTGTCCACCTCACCTGTCCTTATTCCCAAAGACAACAGACACGGCCCCCTGAAACCAACACCGGACTGGTGCAGCAGTGCACGTCCCACCCTGGCCCGGCACGCCAGCTTCCCCCCCCCCCCAACCCCGGTGTGTGACGGGTCAGCGCGTTCGCCGCACGCCGCCGCCCCACCCAGACCCCGCCGCTTTCTCAGCGTTCTCACCTTTCACGCGGCGTATCACAGGAGCGGAACCCGCAACAACACCCGGGAGGGAGCGGACAAACGAGCGGCCAGCGGACACAATGGGGAGAGCCGGAGCATAAAAACCCCGCTCCGCAGAGTCCTGGCCGGCCCATTGAAAGCGCAGGTGTGTTTTTTCCCCAAAGGAGAAAAAAAGAAAGAAAGAAAGAAAGAAAGAAAGAAAGAAAAGAAAAGAAAACAGGCGCGGAGCGTATAACGCGCTCATCCCTTACGGCTGAGGTGTGAGGAGCGTCGCTGTCACAGCGCCATTGTGGCCTCTAATTATCCGGGGTGTCTTCAACACCCGACGCTCCTTTGAACACGTATCACTGCAGCGGTGCTGAGAGGGAGGGGGGGCGTACGCCAGGCTTCCAGAAGCCGTCGATATCCAGCGCACCCCCAAAAGAAAACATGGGACGGACAAATGTACGTCTTGATGTACATGCCAGCCGATAATTATCCAATTATCCTGTCATCTTCACAAATGATCAGATCCGAGGGGTGGGGGGGCAATCGGAGTCTGCGGCACAGAACGCCAGAGGTGTTCGCCGCGAAGCCGGGATGACCGAAGGCGTTATCGTCGTCAGCCAAATCGTTTGAGCTGTCATCACTCTGCCAGTCACTATGCAGTAGCTTTAGTCATTTCCAAGAACATCTCAAATCAATTTCTTTTGTTTTTGTTTTTGATTTTCCCATCAAACCTGGAGATCAATTATATGGGGGAATTCCTCATACCTTGTCGATACGGATCAGCGCAAAATTCCAGTTAGATTAAGCCACTATTGCAAGATGACAAAGCAATCAATTTAGCCTTCCTTAAAAAGTTGAATGCATAAAACTGCTACATCATTTAGCATTTTGCTTGACTGAGCTTAAGTAAAAAAGCAAGGTTATTATTCATATTTCCATAGCAGCAAACACTAAAATAGGCCACTGAAGGGAAGCTATAGTCTTTATTGTGGAGCCAAGATTCAACAGTATCCACATGAAATGAAATCCCCATAATTGTCACTCGTCCTTACTAAATTAGTACAGGAAATTAAAAAGTGGTTACATCCTTTTGACAACTATTTGTGTGGCATATCACATTTCCTATGAGTTTGTCCCTCCTGGGCCTCCTTCCAAAGGGAGGAGCAGGGCTCTAACCCTCGCCCCTCCCCTTCTGAAGGCAGGTGTTCAGTTGTTGGTCCAGCACATCCCACAGATGCTCGATCGGATTGAGATCTGGGGAATTTGGAGGCCAAGTCAACACCTTGAACTCTTTGTCATGTTCCTCAAACCATTCCTGAACAATTTTTGCAGTGTGGCAGGGCGCATTATACTGCTGAAAGAGGCCACTGTTATCAGGGAATACCGTTGCCATGAAGGGGTGTACTTGGTCTGCAACAATGTTTAGGTAGGTGGTACATGTCAAAGTAACATCCACATGAATGCCATGAAGATTTCCCAGCAGAACATTGCTCAGAGCATCACACTTCTTCCCATAGTGCATCCTGGTGCCATCTCTTCCCCAGGTAAATGACGCACACGCACCCGCTATCCTCATGATGTAAAATAAAACGTGATTCATCACACCAGCCCACCTTCTTCCATTGCTCCATGGTCCAGTTCTGATGCTCACGTGCCCATTGTAGGCGCTTTCGGCGGTGGACAGGGGTCAGCATGGGCACTCTGACCGGTCTGCGGCTACGCAGCCCCAAACACAGCAAGCTGCGATGCACTGTGTGTTCTGACACCTTTCTATCATAGCCAGCATTAACTTTTTCAGCAATTTGTGCTACAGTAGCTCTTCTGTGGGATTGGACCAGATGGGTTAGCCTTCACTCCCCACGCGCATCAATGAGCCTTGGGCGCCCATGACCCTGTCGCCCGTTCACCGGTTGTCCTTCCTTGGACCACTTTTGGAAGGTAGACCTGCCGTTTTGGAGATGCTCTGACCCAGTTGTCTAGCCATCACAATTTGGCTAGTCACAAGTTGCTCAGATCCTTACGCTTGCCCATTTTTCCTGCTTCCAACACATCAACTTCAAGAACTGACTGTTCACTTGCTGCCTAATATATCCCACCCCTTGACAGGTGCCACTGTAACGAGGTGATCAATGTTATTCACTTCACCTGTCAGTGGTTTTAATGTTGTGGCTGATCGGTGTATATATATATATATATAAAATTGACATTATTGTCACCCAGGGAGCTAAAGTTTCAGTCTGTGCGATTGCCCCAGTCTCCTCTGGTTTATTGGACAAGAAAGCTGGCCTGGGGGGCCTCAGCATTCACTTTGCTAATGTAAGCTGCCTATTACAGACGCGGTTCGAAACTCGACTGTGCCAGACCAGCCCTGGCCGAGAGGCGATTGGCTGTCTGCCCCAGGGGGGGGACGGGTGAGATGCGCGAAGGGTGTCTCCAGAAAATAGGTGGGCAAGTTCCGTCTCGGAGGAGGCGGATCATCGCCGGCCTCGGGGAATTAGCTTGCCCCGTAGTGACGGGGGCGAGTTCATGGGGGAGGGCGAATCGAAAGAAATAGAGGGTATAATTGGCTACTGAATTTGGAGAAAAACTGGAAAAAAATCTAACAAAATGTATAGAAGAAAGCTGGCCTGCAGTCTGCCTGCATCATCCATGCATGAACTGTAAACACAATGACAGCGCTGCTGAGCTAGCTAGTGGAGTGCAGCCATCTCCCAAACCCATGGAGGAAGTTGCTCTTGTGAATTCCAAATTGGGAGAACAAAATAAAATTAGCATTAGAAATTGTTAAGTTATTTGGAAAAAACAGCCTACAGAAAACCACATCCCCTCACGTTTGAAATGCTTGCCTGTCAGTGACCCACTGCGACAAATATACATTTTGGGTAAATTGAAAATGGCCGAAGTCGCAGTTGGCAAAAGTCCCGCTCGCGCCCATCAAACAGGGCTGAAAGGACAGCAGATCGACAGCTGTCATCCTTTTTTCTTTTCGGGAAGGGGGTTGGGGAGGTGTCGGGGGACAATAGGGGGCCGAGGCAGGCCTGGGGCAGTGCGGGGCTGACACTGACAGTCTGCTCCTGGTCAGGGTAACATGAGAGATCATTGAAAACATCACACCTACAGCGGCAGTAAAACCCCCCCTGTTATGAGCTCACCGCGTCAAAATGATATGTTCACTCCTCACCTCTCTTTTGTCCCCCACAGAAAGGGGCAGAGCGGGATGGCTTTCCTGGCGGTGTGAAATGACGGGTTTGATTTCTTTTACGGGGGATAGCGGTGCGCTCGGTGCGCGCTTCAAAAGACGGCCATGTGTCATCGGAGGCATTATTATACGGGGAGGCGCTGTATCGGGTTCCAGGCCGCCCTGGCAATTACGCTTATGATCCTTTTGTTCCCCCAACTATTTTAGAATGCGAAAAAATGCGGCCTGGCTTTCCTTGAGTCGGGCAGCATGTGGATTCCTAACATATCAAAAAAAGTTCAATTAAAAAGTAACTGTGGTGGGAAGCTTGCTTTTTTTGCCAGTTTTTCTGCCATTTGAAAAAGCCAATTGCACTACGCTCTCTTGTCGCTGCTAAGCCGCCCGCACCCAATCAGGAAGCACTGCAAATAAAGTGCATGACCATCTTATATACTGCAAGCTAAACACCAAAAGGAAGCTTGGTTTTGTTCAAGTGAAAAACTGTGGCGCCATGGCTGGGATTTGAACCTGCAACCTCCTGATTATGAGTCAATCCTGTCACCCTAAAGCAAAGCCTTTCAGAGAGAGAAACTCTTTCCAGCCATTTTCCAGGCATTCCTCTTGCATCTCAACAAATGAAGAACCTGGGAGGTGTCTCTTGGGAGAATGGTGACATGCTGGGCGTGCTCTGAGCCCACTGCCCCATGACTAAAATACACAGCAATGTGGGAGGGGACGGGTCAGGGGGTCCTGCCCCCACCTTGCCAATTTCAATTAGGGTCCAGGCCACCAGAGGGGATTTATGAATGGGACCTTCCAACTCTGGCCTGGCCCGGAGGGGCAACCCCTCACACTCCCACTTCATCAAGCCTCCAAACACACCCCCCCACTGGCCACGCCCAGAGGCCTGAGGTGTCACCGATTGGTTTGGACTGGTAGCCCAAGTGTTTGCACAGGGAGGTCAGTGATAACTCTTTTGTACGAAGTCAAGGGTGAACAATGAAAAAAAATCCAATACGTCAAAAGCACTGGGGGGGGTGGGGGGCTGGGGGTCACAGGGCCCAGCGTATATAATGTTAAAACAGGACGGATGACAACCAATAAACCTAAAGTACGGAGAGCGATTGAAATCCCGGCCCTTTCCCGCCGCGCGCCGTCACAGACCTCCTCGTCCATCGATCCAGCGCTGTTGATAATCGCGTCTTATTTTTAATTTAACTCGCCTGGGGCGCTCAAAACGACGGGGGACGCGTGACAAAATCCGAGCAGGCCGGGAGCCGTGATGGGGCCGCTTCCGACAGCGGGGGGGAAACTATTTTGTGACCTCTGCGCGGTTCAGCCAACCATCTTAATTTTAATTAAAAATCTTTCATTCCGCCAAGAGTTATGGAAGCCGTGCCTGGAGAGGTCCAGGCAGGCCTGGATGAAATACAGCATCACAAAGCACGGGTGGATATAAATAACGCAACCTGCCGCCACGTCAACCTAAACAAATACTGTGCGCTCGACAGTCCTGCACCGCCACCTTTCTTTAAATAACACATTAAAAATAACCGTCTAAACCGTCTTCTGCAACCTGTCGTGTAGCTGCCGTGCGGTTGGCCAAGACCGCGCTCAGATTATGCTGAGGCAGTCAGTTAAACCGCCGTTTTCCGTTCGTGAGCCATTGGCTCTACGCTTCTGCCTGCATTGCAATGAACCTCGGCCTACTTTAATGTCCTCTGATGCAGCTACACCAGTAATTAATGCTTTTTTCATACGTAGGGGGTAAGGCTTTATCGTCAAGTGACAGTCATGCCTCAAAACCGAGGTATAAGCGAGTGTCAAATAAGCCCTCAAACTGCTCAATATCTCACGGTTACCCGATACGCTCGTCATCTTAGCTTTTTGTCAAGCATCCTAATGCATTAGGCCTAAGAAATATATACCGCGGAAAACCTACTTTGCATTGAAAAATGGCTTTTTGCCTTATATCAAACTCAAGGAGGCTTTTACAGGTTACATTTATGCCTCTGCATTATGCAATATGATCCAAGTTTCAAACTGCAGCAGTCGAGTCTTATTTATTCCAGTTCATTGTTTAAAGACCTCAATCAAATCGCCTGCTGGGGCTTAATAGACTTCGTCCTTTCAATGTCACCGTAACTCATGCTCTCTGCAAACCTTGTAGAGCCATTGTTCCTAATTCACTCTTGCCAGTGCTACACAAACAAAGAAGCACACACACAAAAAAACTGCGGTTTTAAATAATGCTGGATAGACCCCGGTTTCTTTTTATGGTTTCCCTGTTCACGGAGACACGTCGAGAGAGAAACGACTCGGGAGAGAATTTGTCAGGGATCTAGTCCGGGCCCTGGTCACGGAGGAGCCGCCATGGGGTGCCGTGTCGTGTTTATCATGAGGTGGGGCAGGGAGAGGCCAGCGCAGAGGGAGCTAATGAATTAGAGTGGAGGTGGAGAGGCATTAGAGATTACCAGCAGAAAAGGTTCAAGTGAAGAAGGCGCTGGGGTCAAAGGTGAGGCATATACCACCAACAGTTGTCAGACGAACAAAGAGCGCGTTGAAACGGCAATCTCATATTGCACACGGGGCCAGAGCAGAGGAGCCTCTGCCTGAAATATGCACAATGGGCCTACAGAGCGCGAACAGACACGGCGGTGATGTCACTCTTCACGTGTTGCCGAACCCTCATGCTGTTTACATTATCCGATTAATTTATTGCCCTACAGACCCCCCCTCGCCACAACACAAGAACGCGACACGGAATACACTGTTAATCTAAAGTCACAGATGAACAGAAAACAAGACATTCACAGCAAAGGCAGACTTCAAGATTACGATTTTGCAAGAGAGCGAGTGGTGCGCACACTCAGGGACATACGTACCACTTCCTCGTCCGAGAGCTCCCGGCCCTGGATGCTGCTGCCTTCTCGGACGGCCTGCTGGTGCCTCTTGCCCTTGGTGTGGCTGAACAGGTGCACCTCGGAGGTGATCTGCAAAACACATGCAGCAGAGCAGCGACGTTCAAGCATGGAACTGCAAGGGGGTGAAGTAGCCCTAGAAGGTCATGGGAGTACTGAACTCTTTTTACAAAAAAAAATAAACTTCCATTGGGAAGTCACCAATTCGTCATCCTCCAAGGCATACCAACACCAAGTTTTTGCCTGACTGGCACCCTCCCACATCACTGCTGTACTTGAAAACTGTAGCTCACGTCTGACTACGGCTTAGCAAACTGTCGTTACGCAGGTAGAGATATTATACAGGAAGAGAAGCAGTGGAGGTCTAAACTCATGGCAAAAAAATGTAATAAATAAAATACAATTGAAAAAAAAATACAAATGCATCCATGGGGTAGAATGATAAGAAATCCTTTGTGAGTCATGCTGCTGGTGAGGAAGCTCGATAAATCTGCTGTCAGGGAGGGTTTCTCCCCCTCCTCCCCCAAGACGTTGTGGTCACACACTCCCTCTGACCTGTTCATTTGCGTATGTACCATGCTTAGAAAACTGAGTCACACTTCCTGGAGCTGAAACGCACTAAATTGCATTTGATACTTGGCAGAGAATATCTCCATTTGTTTAGATTTGGCCATGTCAGTTTCTTTTGTCTCTTTTTCCATCCCCAGAACAGATTAAAGCAGTGTTCACACTCGATGGTAGAAATAGACCTTACCTCATTATTAATATCATATGTGTTCATCATGTAAAAGGGGGAGCTGGTTTTACGTGATTAAGTACTGAAGGAACACCTGCGGCCTTTCACCTGGAACGTGGCTGATCAGTGCCTTTGCTCTTTCATGCATCCCTTCACCAGAAATACAGATTTTGCTCTAAATATGAGCTCCTGCTGGTATATCTCTAGCCTGGGGATAATATATAACATATAATAATATAATAATATATGCCATTTAGCAGACGCTTTTATCCAAAGCGACTTACAGTAGTGAATGCATACATTTTTCAGTATATGTGGCCCCAGTGGGGATTGAACCCACAACCTAAGCGTTGCCAACGCCGTGCTCTACTAACTGAGCCACAGAGAACCACCAGAGAAAATGGGATAACTTGATAGCCATTTTGCGTTGCGCTGAACCTCCGCAGTACAACAAACCTCTTCACTCAGGAAAGGCATTGGGGGGCTGACAAGCCAAGTGGAGACAACCTCTTAGCAGCAAACCGTTCCATCTCCAGGGGAACATTTCACGGTGAACAATTACAAATGATAATCACGCTTGAAGGATCGCCCCAGGCTACAGTATTGATCACACGGCAGTCTCTCTGCCTGCATCCGACTTCCTGTTCCTCGAAGTGCCGACAGGACTCACTTTTCCGCGTGCGATTTTTATTTGATCTTTAAGGGTTTCCGCGATGATCGCTTTCAGCTTCGTTCCGCTCCGGCGCGCTTCAGCATTTGCCGCGAGCGCAGACCGCACGGACAGGCTGCGAGACTCGCCATTTATGAGTCAGACCGTTGACTCAGAGCTGCTGCTGGTCCGCACGGGAAGCGAAAAGCATAAACCTGGCATGTTTACGCAATAACCATCTCACGCCATATGATTTACAGGAGGGTGAGGTCATCAGCTGCCCACGACAGAGTCACAGACCGTCCTCCGATGCAGGCGGGAGACCAGCATCTTCACACGGGTTCCCTCAATTCCGACCCTCTTTCCGAGCACGTCTCCAAACCTTACCACTTCATTCAACACTACACATTTTAATCATGTCAGGCGAGCATGTTGGGATAGCGGACTATACAGTACAGTTGACTGTAGCACTCTGCTCCATAGCTACTGGCTGCTAAGAGTGTTAATGATCCCTATCTGTAGTGTTGCTGGTCTTATTAACCTGTTTGAATGTACATGTGTACTACATACATGCTTGCCATGTTTTGTGAGTCACTCTGGATATGAGAATCTGCTAAATGGATGGAATGTAATAGATTGCACGGTATCAAGACACACAGAATTATGGAAATATCGCAAATTATTGGAAATAATGCTAATAATTGATTGCATTTACATAGAGTAACACCTATGTACCTTGTAGTCCCGTAGCTCAGTTGGTAGAGCATGGCACTGGCAATGCCAAGGTTGTGAAGGTTGTGGGTTTGATCCCATGGGACAACATGTCCGTCGTTTGGATGGGACAGTAAAAACCGAGGTTCTGACTCTCTGTGGTCAGAAAAGATCCCATGGCGCTTTTCGAAAAGCCAAATTCCCCAAGACAATATATATACATACATAAAATTAATTCATTCCCCCCTCCATCCTCGCCTCTCCACTACGTATCTGATGTGTTGTGAGCTTGTACTGGCGCACTATGGCTGCCGTCGCGTTCACCCAGGTGGGTGCTGCACATTGTTGGTTGTTGAGGTGAGTTGCCCCTATTGTTGTAAAGCGCTTTGAGTTCCTTGGAGAAAAAAAAAGCACGCTATATAAATCCAAAGTTCATTCATTCACCTTGCATACCACGCACAGCATATAGTACCTTCAGAACTTCCATCATCAGACTGGATTAGCTCCTGAACATATAATATACGTAGATAGGGTACAGGGTAACCTGGAGTAAACAAGTGACAAGGAATTCAACACAAAAAGCGACAGGGTTATGGAGGACAGAGGGCTGTTTTCTCTCGCCTACTGGAACAAGGCCTACGGGGGATAGCCACTGCTAATGTCATTAAACAGAGTGCTCACCGCTGACCTCGAGATGATCGCTGGTGTCAGACGCCGGCCAAGGGCATCTGACATTTTTAACAAGATTTGATTCTGTAGTTATCTCTCTCTCTCTGCTCTCTCCATCCCTCTCTCTCTCTAATCTCACGGTAGCCTGATCCTCTAAGGTGCGTCAACCTTGCTCTGAAAGCCGGCCCGTCGCAGATAAACGCGCTTCCTCGAGATTTGTGGCCCGTCACCTGAACAAGCCCAATTGAGTCCGGTCGTAAATTTCAAAACCAGGAATTCATGTTTAATTAATATCAGTTAAATGCTCATTTGAATGCATTCTGCTCTGGGATCATGTGACCCCCGCCTTTTCGCGAGCGGTTTCGCGCGGTCGACTGGACGGCGAGGGAGCCGCGCAGCAGCTTAAGAGAGCGGACTGCCGAACAGGAACCACTGGGGCAGGAAGCGGGGCCCTGCGGCTGGACCGCGTGAGCCTGGGCGCCGGGGGGTCCCACGCACCGTGACGTTGCAGAGGGAGCACTGCTTCTTGCGCTCGTACGGCGTGAGCTTCGGGGCGTAGTCGGTGTTGGCGTGTCTGCCGCTGCTCAGCTCGGCGGCCTTCTCCTTCCGCTGCTCCATCTGCTCCATGTGCCTGCGGCTGCTCTCGTCGTGCTGCGGGGAAGGGGGACGACAGAGCTTTTATCAACCCTTTTTATTATTCATAATAAAACGGCCTCCCCCGTTCAGGAATATTTAATTGTATTTGTGGGCCCTCCTTGTTGCCTCGGTCTTCTCTGAAGCACTGCTGCCTCGTTTCACTCTGCAGTCCACAGGCTGAGCTGGAGTACACTCCATGCCCAGCCGCCTGCACACAGGACAAACCTGCCGAATGAAACCCTTTATCCTGGGGCGACCCTATGTCCAATTGTGCGCTGCCGGCCAGTTTCCAGTGATTCGATTCCGTACAAGACCGTGGGGCACATCCACTCACCAGATCCCAGTCTCTTAGCTGGACGAGACACCTGGTAGCCCTGAGCAGGGGAGAGCTCTGATTGCAGGAGGGCTGGAGCACTCGTACATTGGTGTCAGGAAGTGGGATGGGTCATGGGGCTAACCTTCATCTGGATCTTCTTCTGCAGCTCCTCCATGGCCTCCTGCTGGGCGGCGCTAAGGGCGGCCAGCCTCTCCTCTCGGTCTCTGTGGGCAGACGCACACAACATGAGAGGACAGTCATAGAGGACAGACCGCTCTCTCCTTCCTACAGATACAGAACACAATGGGCCGGCAGTCTCGCCAAACCAATTAGGCTCTTTCTCTGCCTGTCTGTATGCATGTCTGTCTCTATCTTCTGTCGGTCTATCAATATAAACGTACATTTATTTATATACAATATACCCAGCTTTTATATATATATATATATATATATATACACACACACACACACACACACACACACACACACACACACACACTACCGGTTTTACAACACCCCCATTTTCCAGTTTTTACTGAAATTTAAGCAGTTCAAGTCCAGTGAATAACCTGAAATGGTACAAAGGTAAAAAAACTGCCTTTTATTATGTAAAAAAAGGCCTTTTGGAACAAGTAATGGGTTAACGTGGGTTAACAGTCACTGTGCTAGTTGGGGCAGGTTTGATCCAGACCATCACGCTTCCTCCTCCATGTTTAACAGTTGGTATCACACACTGAGGAACCATCCTTTGCCTAACGATGGCCTCAAAAACCCTGCGTGATGAAGAGTTCAAATTTGTTCCATAAGACCTTCCAGTCTTCAGTAGTCCACTTGATTTGGCCCAGGAAAGCCTCTTTTTCTTATTTTGCCATCTTAGCAATGGCTTTCAATTATTTAATTGATGTCAATCAGGAAGTCATATGGAAGTCAATTGGCTGATTGGGTGTCTGTGTGAATGTGAATTGTTTAAGTGTTGAGTGATTGTGATTGGGTGATTGCCTCACAAGTCCCACCTGAGCCAGGCAGAAAGTGAGCCTATTTAAGAGCAGGTGGGGAATCAGTTGTCTTGTGTGTGTATTGAGAGTTAGTCTTGTGTTGTCATTGTTTGAGTGTTTGTATGGTATTGTAGAATGTTTGAGGTTTGATGTTGGATGTTGAATGTGTGATGTTTGTTGAGTTTTGTGTGCGTTTGTCGAAAGTGACTGAGTAGAGTGCTTACTGTGTGATTGGTGAAAGAGAGCGAGAGGGTGCCCTGAAAGAGGGTCCGCCTCTCGCCCTCGGTGTGATTGAAAGAGAACTCGGACTACAAAGTTCTTGCATGGGTTTGGGAAGCACTTGAAAGGTCACTGGATATATGTGTGCCTGGGGAGGTTCCAGGGGAACTCCGGACGAAGAGGCGCGGTGTCCCGTAAGTTTTGAATATTTTAACTTGTTATTTTAGTTTGTTGTTTTTACCTGAAAGCTTTGCGGCGAGTAGGGTGAAGATTTTGTGTTTGTGTTTGTTCTATGTTAACCTGCTCTCCCACTGTCTCTCCCCCACGTCTGGGGGGAGAGACAGGGGGGGAAAAGGGTGGAGAGATAAAGAGGGGAAAAAAACAAAAAACAACAACAACAACATCCACGGGTCAACATCATCCTGGCTCACTCCACTACCCACCTGGCTCTCTCGCGTGCCGCGTCTTCCCTGGCCCTCTCCTTCTCCTGCCTCTGCTGCTCGATACGGGCCTCCTGCTCGCGCCTCTTCACCAGCAGTTCCTCCACCCTGGCCTGCCGCTCTGCCTCCAAGGCCCGCTTGCGCTCCTGTCGGGGGGGAACCGCAATATATGTGAACCGCAATAACATTCCAGGGGTTGATATTTTACATAATTACACACTGTTGTTCAGTCTGTGTACGTTTGCTTAAACGTTGAGCCTGACGGTGCAGAAGATCCTTCCATTACATTTCTCAACGCAAAAAAAACCACAATAGAAAGCAATTTCAAATTGATTAAAGTTTGTCCTTTGAAACATAGTGTATTACAGCAATATTATTTGAGGCATTGAATCCTGATTCTGTTGTTACTGCGATTCAATCGGGAAATCGAGACTAATCGTGATGTATTGAATCGCGACATGCGCATCATGATATAAACCGTATTGTGAGGTACTTGCCAATACCCAGCCCTAGTGCGCTCTTTCATGCTCAGGTCAGACTAGCTAGCTCACTTGTACCCGTGAGTGTTAGCATGCTGCGATGCTGCGCTGAGTTGCGCCAGTGAGCATTAGAGCTCTGTGACAGGGTTAGCACGCTGCGCTGCGCTGCGCCGCACCTGAACAGCCTCATCCCGGGCCTGCTTCTCCTCCTGCCTCCTCTGCCTCTCCTCCTGCAGCTCGTTCAGGCGCTGCTCGTACTCGTTCAGCTTGGCCAACACATCGTGCCTCTTGTTCTGAGCCTCGAGAGTGTTAATGAAGGCGATTTCGTTGACCTGCAGGAAAGACACGACACTCTCAATACAGGATACAGGGGAAAAACAATACAGGACGGCTTGTCCAATGAAACAGTGTTCACTCATTTACTTCGGTTTGGAGAACTTCAAGAAAGTATACATTTGTTTTAAATCAATGAGACAGCTACCCCCAAAAAAACTCCATCAAATCACCTCTCACTTTGACATTCATCAATATACTATAACCTCCTATTTTCTGGAACTGCAATGATTTTTTAAAATTTTTCTATTTATAGTTTCTAATTTCCTCGTTTTTCTCCCAATTTGGTTGCCAATTATACCCTCTATTTATTTCAGTTCACCCTCCCCCGTGAGTCCTCCGCCTGTCCTCTGGGTAACGAGCCAATTTTTCCGGGCCGGTAGATCAGTCTCCGCTGAGACGGAACCCGACCACAGACGCCTTTCCTGCTCCTCAACGAACTCGTGCCGGCTCACCCTCCCCCCTTCCCCTGGGACGGACAGCCAAATGCCACCCCCATTCGGGGCTGACGACCAGGGCTGGTCTGGTAGAGACGCGGGTTTCGAACCGCATCCCTGACGGGCAGCGCACTGTACGGGACCAGCCAAACTACGCCAAAACTAGACCGCTACGCTATTTGCCGCCCCTGCAATGATGATTAAACATTAACTTTGCCTGAAATATTTACCCAGCAGCACTGACACGTGAGTACAGTAGATTATGACAGCCCGAACGCTCAGGAGTACACTGGAGAATGGGCGCAGTCGGAGCT
This sequence comes from Aldrovandia affinis, assembly GCA_029706075.1. Lineage (NCBI taxonomy): Eukaryota > Metazoa > Chordata > Actinopteri > Notacanthiformes > Halosauridae > Aldrovandia > Aldrovandia affinis. The sequence goes on from JAINUG010000004.1 coordinate 8,667,695, forward strand.
GAAAAGGGCCGGCTCTCATGCTACAGAGCCGGCAGGTTTTCCACCCCACTGCCCGACAGGAACATGTTTTCAGCTCAGTGACTCTGTGCCGGAGTAGGAATGTAAAAGATCTCACTTCGGTCACCGCTGCTGTAACGGCCCCCTAATGTGCTCCCCCCCAAAAAAAGGGGGAGCAGACATGGCCTGACACGCCCAGCCTGCCTTCAGAAGGAACCAGGGTGACGTGTGAAATTCGGAATGCGATACATATTAAACATTGATGTCTTTATTAAAAAATGATGGAGGCTATCATGGAAGTGATAGGTTTTCAGAACTATTCATCAACGTGAAGGTGGAATACATTTTTAAGAGAGAAAAGACAGGTTTGGAGTGACTCTTAAACCACAAGAAGTTATAACAGCTAAGTTATTACATCTTTTAAATACATCATGGGGGATGGAATTTAAAAACATAACCAAACACACATACGCATTCACACCCACGGTGTGGATTCAACCAATATTTGTCCATAACTTTGACTTGACAAATAAATGCAGTTTGGCAAGTTCATTTTGGTGCCCGCTGAACTACGTCAAACTATTTCTGTGAAGAAGAAAAAACAGTTGCATTTAATTTAGTTAATGTTGAGGACAAACATTGGTTAAATCCAGGCCACACACTCCCATAATTCATGCTCAGAGATGTCTCTTTCAATTGCATGAACTGTCAGGAACTTTGTGGAAATATTTAAAAACTGCTAAATGCTAAATGCTTAAAATGTAAAATGTAAAATGTAAATCCATCCCATTCCTATTCTGAACCGTTTCCCAAAGACACTGGCTGAATGTCGACCGAGTGCATTCATTAGAGACTCGGGTTCAGGTTTGGTCATGTTTGTTGGCCCCTGATTGGGTCGAACAGACACGGTCCTGTCGACCGCCTGTTGTGGTTGGGTGTTGCTCACTTTGGCCTCCTCCTCCTGTGCCTTTTTCACGATGGCCTGCAGCTGCAACTCGCGCTTGAACTCAGCGTGGAGGAGCTTCTCATCCATCATCCTGCGCCTCTGATCCAACAACTCCTCCTTCCACTTGCGCACGTCCTTCTCCTGGGGAGGGAGAGAGAGATAGAGAGAGAGAGAGAGTGAGAGAGAGAGAGAGAGAACCAGGAAATGGAAAAGGCACGAAAAGAAGAAAGGGAAGAGACAGAGGAGTGCGAAAGAGAGAGCGCACAGAGAAATAAAAGAGAGGGAGGGAGGGGGACGAAGGAGGAAACGAGGGGCGCGAGAGAAGTTGGGGAGAAGGAAAGACAGGAGAGAGAAAAAGAGAGGGCGCTCATCATTCCGCTGCAGCGGCGGGCAGCCCAGCAGCCTGACGGCACCGAGACGCTGGTCCGGGGCAGCCAGACCGTCTGCAGGAAGGGTCACTGTTTACTTTCTCCACTTAATGTATTTATTTATGCAGCCGATACAGCGGCTCAATGCAGGACCTTCTCCGAGTGCGGGAGCACAAAAACAAACCGCGCAGAGACCCCGGGGTCCGGCCGGCCGCTCTGAACGACGGCTGTGTTTGAGACAGTCGGCGCGGGTTCGAGGGGTTCGCTCACCCTCTCCAGGAGCTTCTGCAGCTTGTGGGTCTTCTCCTCGCGCAGCTTCTCCCGGAGCTGCTGGGCCTTCAGCTGCTTCTCCTCGTGCTTCTTCTTGGACTCGGCGATGGTCCTGCGAACATCCGGCAGACGCGGTCACCGGGAGTGGGATAACTAACCTCCCGCGCACCCGCCCTCCATCCCACCGCCGCCCCTATCCCTCCCAGCAGCAGCATTTTCCGGACACATTTCGAACTCCCATTTGCAACTGTGGGTCCACCACTGTAGCAATAGCCGCTATCACGTTGCTATGAAGCAGTTAAGCAGGGAATACCCTACCACCCGAAACAATCCCTTGCTCGGTCATACCATGAGCAGTAAAAACACAGTTAGCAGGAATCCTGCATGTCTAGTGGTTTCAACATCTGACGCTGGCCACGGCGACCGGGATTCGATTCCCCGTCGCGCCAGAGTCGGCTCTGGCCGGGAGTGCCACCGGGTGTGGCGATTGGCTGTCCGCCCCAGGGAGGGGGCATCCTGTAATATAATATAATATGCCATTTAGCCAACGCTTTTATCCAAAGCGACTTACAGTAGTGAATGCATACATTTTTCAGTATATGTGGTCCCAGTGGGAATCGAAGCCACAACCTAAGCGTTGTCAATGCCAGGCTCTACCAGAACCACGATGCTGGATGCTGATTGGTCAACCAGACTCCCTGGCAGTGCCAATATTCACGACACAGCACGGCTAAACAGAATGCCCGCACATCATTTTAATATCATCCTAGATATGAAACATTGCAAGCTGTCAATCGTAATAAAAACGCAGACTTTTAAAATCTCATTCAGCCGCCTCGGTTCAATGCCCAGATCCTCAAAATGGGCTGTCCTTCGTTTCACCTACCGGCGCACAGATAAGAAAACTGGTTTCAAACTTCAAATCAACAACGTACGGTGATACACTGTCTCACAGGGCTCTCGAGCACCGCCACTGGTACTGTGTGGACCCGTAGGCACATCACAGAACCAAGAACCAGCACCTCAATGGGATGTGACACTCAGGAGGCAACAGCCTAAACTTGGATTTAGCAAGTTAAAAAAATAATAATAATAATAATAATAAATTCCAACTCAATATCATATAACAATGCAAAACATTAATCCGTGCTTTCAGGCAAAATGGCAGACTTCAGGCAAACATGGTGACGCAAAAAAGAAAGCTAAAAAAGAAACAAACCTGCAGTTAATGGTGCAACAGCGGATAGACTGATTGCCCTCCTTCATCCGTAGACAAGCAGCCACACAAACGACGCTCCCGATTGCCCTGAAGTAGTCATGGCCTCCTTCCCAAAGCCGCACCGCACTGCGCGGTTTTGTAAAGCGCAATGTCAATATGGGCGTAATGCGACACGTTTGGCCAGGGTGGCACGTCGCTGGGGGCAGCGGTCTGCACCGCAAGTGGAGTATCAGTGCACAGGGTTGGCACCCGGCAACCTGCCCACAGCCCGGCGTCTGCTACGTCGCGCGCCGGGAGGACTTGAATGGCAGTGTTGGGGCGGGTCTCAGTTTTCTGTGTCTTAGCGGGGAGTCTTCAGAGCCCCTGTTGAGCCAACGGCATCACCAGCCCCGGCATTTACCGTTCAAATCAATGGTCCTGTCTATCGATCAAAAGGGCCGACGGCAGCGGGGCGGATAGCATAGCGTTCTAACGCGCCGTATCTTGGCTGGTGCGATACGGTGTGTGCTGCGAAATGGGTGTGGTTCAAAACCCGTCTCTACCAGACTGGCCTCTAGCCATTAGCCCTGATCGGGGGCAGCATCTGGCTGTCCGCCCCAGGGGGAAGGGGGTGAGCCGAAGGGCATCCGTGGTCGGGTTCCGTCTCGGAAGAGGCAGATCTACCGGCCCAGAAAAAATTGGCACGTTACCCAGAGGATGAGGGGGGGTGAATTGAGATAAATAGAGGGTATAATTGGCAACCAAATTGGGAGAAAAACTGGGAAAAATTTGAAACTATAAATAATTTTTTTTAAATAATTTTTGTTTCAGATTTTTATCCCATTTTTCTCCCAATTTGGTAGCCAATTAGACCCACTATTTCTATGTCAATCCCCCCCTAGTAATGTGATTTCGCTGCCGTAGTCCTGTGACCGGTAGTGACGAAGGCGACCTGACGCCTCCTCCGAGACGGCACTCGCCAAGTGTCGACCTTAACCCAGTACTACAGGGCCACTCTTATGCGCAGCGAACGTCATGTCGGCTTCCCTCCCCCCTCCCTGGGGAGGACAGCCAATCGCTGCCCCTGGTGGCGCTCCCGGCCAGGAGCCGACTCTGGCGAGACGGGGAATTGAACCCCGGTCTCTGTGGCCAGCATCGAACGTTGTAACCACTGGGCCACGCGGGAGGCCGGAACTATAAATAATTTAAAATTAAAACAAAAAAGGCTACAGGGCCGTACCATGGTGGCCCAATCGTTGAATGTGCCCGCCTCACCTCTTGCGTGACGGGGAGGACAGTTTCTCGTGCATGTGGATCCCGTGTCCGGGTGGGCGCGCTGGCTCTTCCTCTACGATGTCCCCCCAGGAGGTGCTCTGGCGCCAGGGCTCACGAGCTGTGGGGTGCAGGGAGAAAGAAAACGTGTCTGGGCCTGTCCCGTCTGCATCCCTGTTCCACCCCCTGCGGCCCGCTCACCCACCGTCGTAATCAGCCAGCATCTCGCTCCAGTCCATGTTCAACCCACAGCCGGCGCTGCCCACGCTGGTCTGGAGGAAACAGAGGAGAGAGAAGATCAGAGAGCATGGTACTGCTCACACACACACACCGCACACGCACACACCACACAAAGCATGTGTGGTGGCAGGCAGTGTGGTACAATGGTTAGGGAACTGGGCTTGTAACGTTAAGGTTATTGAATTTAATTGCTTCGGTTAATATCCAGCTGTATAAATGGATTGTAAAGAAATGTAAGTCGCTCTGGATAAGAGCGTCTGCTAAATGCCTGTAATGTTATGTGTACACGCAATCATGCACACTCTCTCTCACATACACCCACATACACCCACACTTCCGTGCGCACACACACTACCCCCTCCACACACACACACATCCCACACACACATCCTCGCCCACACAGACACACGCTAAGTGTGTTTGACAGCAGCGCGGGGCTCTCTCACAGAGAAGTCGCTCTCGTTGTCGGTCTCCAGCTCGTTGTTCTCGGCCTGGATCTCGCGGGTCAGCTGCTCCTCCTCGGCGATGGCGCTGGCGATCGCCTCCTCGTTGGCCCGCTCCAGCCGGTCCGCCAGCTCCTCTTTCTTCGCCAGCACCTCGGCCATGGACTGAGGCTGCAACCAGGGCACAGCGTCACGCCCCCGGCCCGGCCCGGCCCGGCCCAGTCCCCTGCCAACCGCCCCACTAACCCACACCAGTGTCTACATCATACACCGTGTACTTACATGTATACCTTTTATAATTACATCGTTAATGATTGTCTCCCAGCCCTTCCCCGGGGACCAACTGCATCTGCAGCTGTTCCCTACAACTGAGCCCTCTAGATTTGACTGAGCTGTTCACTCAATACTCAGCACTGACATTTAATGCGATGTCAATTATTGGTGAAAACAAATATGTTTGGAAGGTGTGTTCGTCCTGATAGAATTGGTTTGTTGTTTCACAACCAGTATAGCTGAATACCAGGCTGAATTTCCCATTTAAGGCGCTCAACACATTTACTCGTCTTTTCTCTTAGAATGAACGCACTTCCAAAATCACACATCCGCGACTAAGAGCAGGCGATGGCGGTTGCGTGATGTCAGATCGTGTGATGAGAACGCTCGTGCACGGTGCGGCCCCAGGCCCAGGGTTAGGAGACACTGGGTTATACTGCGCAACACAGAACTGCCTTTATACTCACCTTCCACCTACAGTGCAGCATCGTTACCAAAAACATCCTCCTTACACATTTAACATAATCACAGAGAGGCAGGACAATACTGTTAAAAGATCATGCTTTGTAGTATTTCCTCATTGGGTTAGAACTCAGGTTCTTACATCTCGCTAAGCACAGTTCTGGTTATTAATCAGCAGTGTTGGGCAAGCTACTTGTAGCAAGCTAAGCTACCAGTTACTCTAAAAAACATAGCTCCGCTATATGAAAGCTATCCCCCATTGAAAGCTATGAAAAGCTATCCCGCCATTTGATTTAGGAAATAGTGATGCTACCGCCTACCACCAGGCTACTGGGAAATGTAGTTAAGCTAGTAGCTTCGCTACTTGTGGTGACGCTACTGCCCATCACTGTTAATCAGGTGCTCAAAAAAATAAAATAAATAAATAAACAACACCTACAATCAACCGACAAACACAAACACTCTCCAGTCCACAGGAACTCAAGCAAGAGAGCATGCAGAGTCAGGGTGAAGATGAAGGGATGAAGGGATGGCAGGAGGAGGTGTGCGGAGGGGAAGGGGCATTCACGCACAAGCAACGCAGCGCAACGCGAGGGGAAGACTACGATGCATCGGGCCCTTCTGCAGCCTTAATGCCATGACAACGTCCATGAGGCGAGGTCCTTCAGCACGCTGGGGGCGACGGCACTGGGAACTCTCCGGAACAACCGAGAGGTTAGTGATAAACATAAACATAAACTTTAACTGACAAGAGAGAGAGAGAGAGAGAGAGAGAGAGAGAGAGAGAGAGAGAGAGAGAGAGAGAGAGAGAGAGAGAGAGAGAGAGAGAGAGAGAGAGAGAGAGAGAGAGAGAGAGAGAGAGAGAAGAGAGAGAGAGAGAGAGAGAGAGAGAGAGAGAGAGAGAGAGAGAGAGAGAGAGAGAGAGAGAGAGAGAGAGAGAGAGAGAGAGAGAGAGAGAGAGAGAGAGAGAGAGAGAGAGAGAGAGAGAGAGAGAGAGAGAGAGAGAGAGAGAGAGAGAGAGAGAGAGAGAGAGAGAGAGAGAGAGAGAGAGAGAGAGAGAGAGAGACACAACGAGACACTCTGCCTCTCTGGGCCCAGGCCCCTGCCTCTCTTTTGATCAGGCCTTGGATAGCGCTCCCTCCAGACCATTAAAAGCACATCCGTCTCAATATTTCCAGCAGGCCCATGCCTTTCGGGGTCCGAGAACTGCCAAGACACGAGGCGACGGTAGCCATGCGGCAGTGGAGGGCATCCCTAATTAACCCCCCACCCCATTTGCGCCAACGCGACGTCGCACTGAAAGCGCCGTCGGAGAGAGGAGCTACAAATACGGGCGGCCCGCTAACGCTAATCAGGCTATCCTGTCGGCGGTGCTGTCCGTCTACAGACACATCCACCGCACCACCGCTGGCCCCATCATCACGGGACCGCCCACCTGTTAGCCGGGGAACAGGCCTGACCCCGAGTGGGGCACGGACCCGACGCCGCACAGCAGCGGAGCGTGGGGGAAAAGACATGTCTGGGCCCTCGCACCCATCATCACCTCAGACTGACCTTTTCACCTCTATGTTTGGAAAAAATAAATAAAAACAATAACTAAAAACCCACTGGAAGTGCCCTACAGCATGAACCCTGTGTTTCTATGACCAAAAGGCAGCCTGAAGCAGGCCGCGGGCTGGAGTAAACAAACTCCAGGACTCTCTGGAAGTGGAAGATTGTCACTGTTGAGCACAAGCATAAAAAAAATAAAAAGTTTATACAAACTTTTTCACATTTGTTCATGCTAACGTTTTGGTCAAAATACTTTGTCAGTGTTTGTTCCTTAATGTTCTGAAAACTATGTTTTACCGTATAGCGTATTTGAATATGGCATTCCCTGGTTTTCCTGTCCAAAACTTTTGATACATTATCAGGTGGTATTGCCACCAAATGGCCAGAAAAACATATATATATATATTTTTGCACTAACTCTCAAACTGATCCCATTCTCCTCCTGGCATTATGCCACCGTGTGCTGTGCAGGGGGCCGGAAAAAGTGATTTTCAAACCTTCCACACACAGATTAACTTCTCTGTGAGATCTCTTTACATGGAACACCACACACACACACACACACACCCACACACACGGGCACACACACGGGCACACACACGGGCGCACACACACACACACACACACACACACACACACACACACACACACACACACAGAGAAAACCAAGGGGGCGAACGACCTATCACTCATTTCACGGTATTTTGGAAAAGTTGGCTTAACGTCCTTGATGGCCCATTCAATAGCGGTAACCCAATACAGCGGCATGTTTGAGCCCCTCAGCGCCGCCTGCTCCCCTGAAAACGCACTGGACCGGGATCGCCCAATACAGGACCCTTAACCATAATGAGGGGGAGCAGGTGGGATTAGGGGGGATTTGGGGGAGGGTTGTTGTGACTGTGTGGGGTGAGGACCAGCAGGGAGCGGGCAGAAGCCCTCTCCCCCGCCTCTCCCCCTTATCCCCAGCGGTGCCATCGATCCATCGGGCCTCACATCAGAAACACGAAACCAGAGATGGGCTGCCTCATCGGTCCGCACGGAGCCCTCCGCGCCCCGGCGTCAAAGCCACCGGAATACGCGCTCCCCCGGGGTCCGACCCCGTCCCCCGACCCCGCCCACCCCAGGGAGCTGCAGCCAATACGTCATCTCCCCTGGGCATGACTCTCAGCACACACACACACACACACACACACACACACACACACACACACACACACACACACACACACACACGTACACACACACACAGGCACTCTCTCTCTCTCACACACACACATGCATGCACCCATATATATACACACACACACACACTCACTCACTCACTATATATATATATATATATACACACGCACACACGCACACGCACTAACGCACACGCACTAACGCGGTCCAGCCTGCGTGTTATTCTGAAGCAGCAGTGCAGTCAGTGTTTTAGTATCGACTTTGTTTAGGGGTTGAGCCCCCCCCACAACACCACCCCGCCCCCTGGCTCCGCCCCTCCCCTCCCCTCCCCTCCATTACTCATCACTCACGGTGGAAAGCTCTGTGGGGTCCAGCGCGCTCTCCAGTTTCAGCGCTGCTGTGGGAGTCTGCCCCGGGACAGATGCTGCAGGGGCGGGCGTCTCGCCCCCCGCCTCCCCCTCGCCCTGCGGGGGGCAGAGCGCGTCTGTGCGGTTTGGGGCCGGGCGGGGGGGCAGGGCGGGGCAGTCCTCGCGGGGCGCGCCGATGGGCCGCCCCGAATCCGTCGCGCCGTCGGCCGGGGGGGGCTGCACCAACACAATCCCAAATTAAACCCCCGCGCACACCCTCGCGCTCGTGTCCGCCCCGTTTCCAGCGGCGCGGCGAGAGGCTCCGCCCTCCAACAACAGCAACAACAACAAACATTCCACAACATAACAGCAGGAAAGGGGACACGATCAAACACACAGTCACAGTAGGAGCATGCAGGATGTCCAGTCAAATGCCCCACGATACTGATCAGGTTCAAAGGAAAAAAAAAAAAAAAAGCGTGGAATATAAACCATGAACTGTATACTTTACCTGTGTTACGAGCGAAGAATGAGAACATGCTCGGCGCTGGAGCCCTGCACACTGTCAGGCTCTCTCCTAGCGCACACGTGTTGGCATGTTCGTACACTCTCGCGCAGCTCGTAGGCATGTGCCTCATGAAAAATCGCACGGCGCTCGTACAATCAATTGTGAGAATCTGATATTCCCGTGTCTGGAGAGCGTATCTATGAATCATGCGGAGCCCCCCGAACACAAACACAGATACTGGTAAAACAGTGTCGTATTGCTATACGTTTCCACTTGAATAATTCATCGGCCCCGGCGGCCGGCCCCGGGGTGATGTCAGCGCTCGGGAGCGCGCCCGTACCTCGATGATGTCACCCTTGTCCTCCCGGGGGGCGGGCTCGGCCGGCTTGCCCTGCTCCGGCGGGGCCGCGTCGCTGGCGTCCTGGGGCGCGGGGGTCTGCAGCTGCCGGTTCTCCTTGTCGCTGTCGTCCCTGGGGCCCAGGCGGAACAGGACGGGGCTCACCTTGGCCACCATGGCGGCGGAGCGGGCCGGGCCGGACGGCCACGCTGGACAGTCTCCCAGCCCTCCGCGTCCTTCTTCCCTGGAGGGGGGCGGTTTGTGTTAGCCGCACCGTTTACACGGGCGACAGGGACGGGGTCGATTCCGTTTCAATTCAGTCGCCCGGGAGATTAATTGAAACTAAATTCACGGGTTGAAGAATGGCCATAATGTTCTACGAGGGCTGAATTCATTTCATTTCCTGAAATTGAAATGGAACTGACCCCAACGCTAGTAGGGGGGGGCGGGGGCTAATGACTGACTCAATCTTTTTTTTTTTTTTTTCCTCAAAAGAAAGTCAGTATAATTACGTGAAAATAATATTACACAAATATAGTAACTGCAAGCAGCAATGAAGGTGCACAGAACTATAAGGCAACAGATGTCACATCATGTCACATACTGACCCATGTTGAAATGTGTGATGTCATACACATGTACCAAGTCTCTAGACCAGTGATTCTCAATCCTGGTCTTGGAGAGCCGCAGGGTGTGCTGGTTTTTGATTTCGTCTTAAAACCCGCAACCAATTTAGACACAAGAACCCAGGCGAGGTGAGCCAATTATATAATCGACGGCTTTATTTCAGCAACTAAGAGCTGAGGAACAACAAAAAACCGAATGCCCTGTGGCTCTCCAGCACCAGGAAGGAGAACCACTGTTCTAGACTGTAGCTAAACAACAATGATCCTGGATGGGCTGGATGGGCTGAAAGGCCTGTTCTCTGCCTGTTCTCTGCATTGTGTCTTCTTCTGTTCTTACATACTCTTCTCATCTGTCAGGTGCGGAGGCTCTGGGAAGCACAGCTGCACACTCACCTGCTTTCTCTCTGGGACCGGGGAGCGGGCCCTGACCGGAGACAGGGAGGGGCTGAGAGGACTTGACCCGGTCCGCCCAGCTGGGGCCCGAGTGGGCGAGACGGGCCACTGCCAGAGTGGGAGGGGGGCCCCTGAAGGGGGGGAACAAAGAGAAATAAGGCCCCCTCACAGAGACAGTTACTCAGCGGCTCACACAGGCAACAGCCCCTCATTCACACAAGAGAAGCCCCCTCCATCACCGTTCCACTCGCAGGTTCTCTGAGGGAACTGACATCACATAACAGGAAGTTCACGCAAAGCGACACGCCTCCCTTCCCCCCCTTCCCCAACGTTCCCCCGACGCTTCTCACACGGGGGGCCCGGGATTCGTTTGAAATCTATTCTTGCGCACCGGTAAATCTTTCAGCGTCTGAGGAAATTTCCATTTTTAAAAAAAAATAACTTTAATTTTTGAAGAGGCAAAAAAAGCTAAAAGCAGCACCGTTGCTGAAGCTTCAGTTTTTTTTCAAGATTTGAATTATGCACAAACCGAAGAAGAACTATGAATATCTTTGCATCGACCGCACGGCGGATTTCCGTCAACCAATCGCTGGGCCTCGTGCGCGTCACGTGACGAGGCGGCAGATTTGGGTCACGTCTGCCGTCGTCGTGCCGACTTCCAGTCGGCACTGAGAGAGAGAGGGAACGGTTATCTCGGGCGACAGCACTCCGGGACAATCAATACCTATTTCCTGCAGCGTCGGATTACAGAGTAATGTACATATTGAACCAATGCTTCAGCAGTCTTTAACCACACTTTTATCTGAATCCCACGCTGTTTCTGTGTGTCTAACGGAAGAGAATCCCTGGAAATCACATTAAACAAATGCTCTCTCTCCCTGGGATCGATTACCCCTTTAACTGTCGGCCGGGCGGATTCCGACAGGAAAACGCCAGCGGAGTGTGGCTTCCGCATCGCGCTTCCACAAAGGACACCATTAATGGGCAACGCATTTGTAATCTGGTTTGCAGTTCACATCTTTTTCCCCCGTGCGCTGTCTGAATCAGCAGTAATGATCCGCAGGCTGCGAACACAGAATCAAAAGTGTCGGCCACGTGGCGCGCCGTAACGCAAACCAGGCCCGGCAGCATCGCGCCGCCTCCCGCAATGCATCGCGAAAGGCAAGGCGGCGACGTGGCGCGCTGGCACTTTAAAAACGGGTTAACCTCCCGGGAAAGTGCAATTCCCTCTCCGAATGAAAGCCAAGGTGGGACACGTCTCCTGACCGCCTTGTGTGAGCAGACGCTCATGAGATCACACTGTGAAGGGAAGAGACCCTATGGGGCGTGGGGGCAGTAAGCGTGAGGGTCGTACCCAAAGTTGATGGCCCTGCGCGCGCTCGGGGACGGGATGATCCGGTCGGCGGAGGGGCTGGGCATCACGTGGCGTCCCGGTGACATCTTGCGCACCTCCCAGGCCAGAGATGTGGGTCTGAGATTAAGGGAAAGAAGGAAAAGAACAACAATATAAATATGCCAAACCACCTAAAAGAAAAAGCCCCACCCCCACCCATTTGGCATGGTGCTGTAATATAACTGTTTATAACTGATTGGCCCCATCTGTCTGGCCTCAGGCTGTCACTTTTGACATTCGCGGGTAGTTAGCTCTTGTTTTCCTGGAAAAGTCACCTCACTTTCTTTGCAAATGCTAGTGCGCGACCAAACTGGTGTTTGGTCCTCTGTGCATTGCAACACCACGTATGTCACGTATTCGAATATTGAAATTAGATTCGATATTCGAATATGGGACAGCCTTAGCCTATCCATCTGTCGGCCTGTAAACAGGGTAACTCAAATAAGTTACGGACGGAGTTTATATAAAGGTTATGGAGAGGCAGTGTGGCACAATGAGCAGGGCACCCTGAGGATTGCAGGTTTGAATCTCAAGTGGGGCACAGCCACTGCTGCAAAAACACCGTATTACGTGCGCAATTACAAATGGCACTCAACTCGGCTGTAGTCGCAGTTCTAAAATCGAATGATCTCAGTTCTAAAATCGAATAATCCTGTTGTTCATTTTTGCAATCGACATTTTTAAATCACGCCAATACGATTTTGTCAAATTCTTGTCCTCATGGGAGAGGGAGCTGGTTCTAGCGGATCGATCAATGCAAAGTCTGCACCAAAGTCGTAACGAGTAGCAGTGGCTTAAAAGCTCTGCTGTTTATGCGTTCATCAATTTAAGGGTGTAGTGGTTAGGAAGTTAAAGAGTCGCCAACAAACAGTCGGGTCACTTTGAGTTACAGCTCCCTCTTTGACCAGGGACGAAGTTTGACCGGGCGCGTTCAGGACGCGACTCGACCGGGCCAGTTTGGCCCGTGGTTTTGACCGTGTCCGAGGCAGGACCGTGACTCGGGGAAGGGTTCCACTCACCTGTTCTGGGCGTCCGTTTTCTCGAGCTTCTCCTGGAGCTGGATCCAGTCGATCAGCGCCTTGAAGTCCCGCACGTAGTTGTCCAACATCATCAGCACCTCCTGGGGCGGAGCGCAAACATTTCAGACCCCGTACAGGCCCTGGGTAATTACAGCCCTCCTTTCTGAAGGGGAGAGCCGCTGCCAATCGATCGCCCCCGGCGCGCTCAGACATAACAGAGCCGGGGCCCGCCGGTGATAGCTTATCTCAGCCCGGCACCCGGGCGAGCGGGCGGCCCGCGAGACACCTCCGGCCTCGGCCCGGCCCGCATTCCTGACAGAGAGAAGCGCTCGCACTCCTGCGCAACTCCAGCGCAAAGTGTTTCTCGCTACAACGGTGATTTGCACTTGACACTAATGGGGGGTGTGAGGAGGGGGGGGTGTGAGGAGGGTTCGCACCAGCGAACATTGCAGCCCCCGGGGAGGGGAGTAAAGGCTGTTCCAGTCTGCGGCCAGACACCGACATGCTTAAGGAAACCCCCGGACCTCCTGCTTGTCGTTCACTCCCCTTCACAAATCACACAAGCCCACGAATGATCTGAGCAGCTACAGGACGCCCGTGTACAATTTTTACAATTTATAATATTGTTCTTTGGCTTAGAAGAGTGCATTAATATGGAATGGAGACCATCGCTAGAGCTATCGAACAGTAAGCTCTAAATCAACATCCTCATATACACCGGTGTATGTAAATAACTGTTAAGTTAATCACTGATTGGTTAAGCTCATAACTCATTCGGTGTTCTGATGGTATATGACCGGTGAGGTTCGGGGTTGGGGGAGTGATTCCTTTCCAGGAGGGCCGGTGTGTAGTATGCTGGGTTTGGTTTCCACCAATTACCCCGGCTCAATTATTCAATTAGCCGTATGCACAAATGCCCGTTCACCCGTAGATCATATCGCGGTGAGCGTTTCATACAAGAAACGAGACGTCTTCGAGCCGTCATTCAGGAACTGAAGAGACTTGGCTAAAATGTCAGATAATCACGTAAACGATGGTTCGCTGCGCAGGTGCCCTTACAGCACTACGGTGCGTGTGACCGCCGTCAGTTTGGGAGAAGCTCTGAGATGTCCCCGGGTCGTTTCCCGCCCCCCTGAGTGAGCGGGGACAATGGGGCTACCCTCGCTGGCTAATGGGCCCATTTGAGGGGAATGTCCGGGGTCCACAGCGGGGCCTTTTATCAGCCCCCCGATCGCAACCCGAACCCCTGGCCACCGACGGGAGACCGCAAACCCCAGCGCTCCCCCTCCCCCCAAGGGCGCTCTGCTCAAGCGGGACGGCTGGCGGACAGGAACAGGGGGTGGGGTGAAACAGAGGTCCCTCAGAGAGCACTGCTCCCCGGCCCCGCCGATCAGCGCTCCTACAGGGTGCAGCTAAAATTACCAATTAGCTTACCAATTGGCTGCGACGAATTCGATTGGTTGGTAATTAATTCTAGTTACTGGCGCATGGAGCAGGACGAATGGCGCCATCCCTTTGTCCCACTGACACACAATCCAGGGCAGCGAGCCCGCGGGGAGCTGCGGACATCGATACGGCCCCACGCTCACCTCCATCCCCGCAGGCCCCCGAGCCCCGAGCCCCGAGACGCAGAAACCTCACCCGCCTGAGAAGGTGCTGACGGCCAGCAAGGAGAGCCAGGAACCTTTTACCTCCGCTGTGCTACACACACAGGTATGAGCGCGCACACACACACACACACACACACACACACACACACACATATATATATACACACACACACACACACACACACACACACATATATACACACATATACACACACACACACAAACACACACAGACACACACACACAAACACACACACACAGACACACATATATATACACACACACACACACACACACACACACACACACACACACACACACACACACACACACATACACACACACACATATATATATACACACACACACACACACACACACACACACACACACACACAGTGCATGCACACACACACACACACACACACACACACACACACACACACACAGGGCAGGAAGACAGAGGTCACATGGCTCATTGATAGCCCTCGCACTGAAGGTCACAGAGAGTGCGTGCAGAATCAGATCCATCCCCTCAGGAGATACAAAAATAAACATACCCAAATGAAACGGCTTAATCCGTGCTTTCTCTTAACAAAAATCTCTATTATTCCGTCTGATAGTTTTGCATTGAAGCTCAAGGACAAGAGCCAAATTTAAAACGAATACCAAAAGAGACAATGTGGCTGCTAGTGTCATCTTATTATTATTTATTATTATCATATTTATTTTATTCATTCGATAGGGACAAATGCACAATTTCCAACAAGGATTTTCGTGCACGTTGTGCCACAGTTAGCTAAAAGGCTAGTTTTCATCTGTAGTCCCCAGGCAGGACTGAACAGCACTACAAAATAATATAGGCTTATCACTCCCAATTAAGTCTTGTTAACTACAACCAGGTCCCCAGGTACACTACAGTACGCAACGTCATTTTTCATCACACAAAATAGCCATAAGTGGAGGGGGCATGTTAACAGTGACGTTCCACTGATTCCCTTAATGCAGAGCCCTGTGGGAAAACAGATGGCTCCAGACCCGCTCCCCTGTGGGCGAGACATCTTGCGGAAAAAGACGCGCAAGATTTATTCGAGCCGTGAAGGGAGTGGTAATTGGGAGTAAAGCTCTACGGTGCTTTTAGTTAATAGACGAGTCAGGCGGTGAGGGATGTGCCAGGCGCGGGCGAGCTGGTTAACGGCGCCGTCCCGCCCCTGCCCGGCCCAACGGGCGCACCGCGCCTCGAGGAACGGGCTCAGCCACACGGACGTCCGTCACTCTGACAGGCAGCGGACTCGCACAGGTTTCGTTGGATTCCGATCGAGCGAGCGACACAGCCGGACAACGGCCAGGCGAAAGGACCCAAGAAGAGGAGCAGAAGGGTCGGATGGAGACGGGCTGAAAACTCTGCCATCCATTTCTGCGCAAAAGCCACTCTAACTGGGAGAAGAATCATCCAGAGGCGACCGATCAGTCTTCGCCCTGCTTTGCTGCAAAGCCTTCCACGCGCAGTCAAAAGTGCACTTCTTAACGGAGGAAACTCACAGCTTACATAGACGCATATAAACAGCCGCCCGCATTGGTGTCGTTTATTCACACTGGCCCGACCGATTCAATCTCGTCAGAAGGTCCTTAACGAGGATCTGAACGGGGCACAAAGAAGGCGTCCGTAACAACGCCTTTCAAAATCAATCACATTCAAATCTGCGACGACTTAAGAGAAAACGATACAGGTTTTTCTTTCTGCGCACTGGTTGTTTTCCAACGTTTGTGTCTGAACCAATGGAAAAAAAATATATAAACATGTTAAGAAAAAAAAAAAGCCTCAACTTCTACAAAAGTATGACAAGCGCTAAATCACAGACTCGGAGGGTAGAAGCAGACCATAAGAACTAATTAGCCCTTTGGGCTGCGGGTTAAAGAGGTTTCGGTGTTATTAAAATATAACCATAAATCAGCTTCCTCGCCACAATTCCAGTAAAAAAAAAAAAAAAAAAAAAAAGGCAAATGGATCCAAGCAAATAGAGCACTTGTTTTGACAGATTGCCTCCCGTTCCTCTGGAAACACCAAACAGGACCCCCTCACTTAATAATGAACGGAGCATCGAGGCCCCCCCGGGGCCCCACATACTCAAACACGATAAGGCAGGGGGATAAAGCGCTTTATATAAATCACGTCTCTCGCACCGAACCCGGCGAAGGATAGCGGGGCTAACATAAAGCCCCCCGTGGAGTGTGAGGGAACGCCGGGCCAGGCTGCGCCGGGGGAGACAGAGGGGCGCTCCCCAGCAGGACCGAGGCGCTACGGGGGGGGGACGGGACAGCCGGGGAGCGGGGCTTCCTCGGCCCCTCTTGCGGTGGACCTCAGACGGACTTTGTTTGTGTTAGCGCGCCACGCGCCGCGGAATTTATGAAACCCCGGGTGTGCCGCCAGCGGGCTCCGCGTCAGATACCGCCGTTCGTCAGAGGCCTCCGCTAGCCTCCGGTGTGAGGATATGTGTGTGTGTGTGTGTGTGGGGGGGTTTGTGGTCAGGCTGGGAGGCTCTGGAGCAGCGCAGCCATTAGCCTGGGGGGATCCAAACGCTGGAGGGGAGATGGGGGGGCTGATCCTCTTACACGGCCCTGATGTCTGCAGTCTGACCGCAAGCCTCCGCCCTGCAGCGCCGACCGCAAGCCGCCGACAGGGCCGCCCTTAGCGTTATCCTGCATGACACGCCGATCGATGACCGCTCAGACACACGCACGCACACACACACACGCACACACGCACGCGCACGCACGCACGCACGCACGCACGCACGCACGCACGCACACACACACACACAGACTGAGGGACAGCCCTGTCCTTCATCATAACAATCAGAAAAATATTCTTCTTTCTACCCTTCTGCTTGTAGCCATGGCAATATCAGTGGCACTGGTCAATCTTCAGAACTGCAATGTCAGTCAGAGCTGGGGGAGGGGTAGGGGGAGGTTTCTCTAGGACATGGGCAGTGGGACGACCAGGCCTGCTGTGACCCTGCAACAGACGTGTGTAACACTGTAATGGGCGTGTGCGTGACCTCGTGGGGCGCAGAACATCGCTCTCCGCTCTAAAAACACAGTGTGGGACCTGAGACCACTGCAGGGGGACAGTCATGTTAAAACAACATGGACAAGAGGCCGGATCACCTCAAAAACTTCAGCCCAATGACACACACTGCGGAGGCTGGCACACCTCTATACAGCCCACCCAACCCCCGCACCCCACACAGGGCACCGCGACCCCCCTCAGCCACAAAGCGGCCGTCTCCCCTCACCTTTCAGCACCCCCGCGCACACACACACACACACACACACACACTGTTTACACACTGTCATCAATCCTAACCCTAACCCCCCCCCCCTCTCCCAGGACGGCTCGGGAGCGGCCAGTGGTAATTCTCTCACCGGGACGCCTTCAAAGCCCCCTCTGACACAAACCAGAAAACAACAGGAATGTGTGGAGGAGGGGTGGGGGGAACAGGAAATTAAAAAATCTCAACAGCGCCATCTGCTGTTCAGTACCGCACTGAAATCCCTCAAGTTCGCAATCAGTCTGTCGCTGTACGCTGTAATCGGCGTGATTTACAGGAAATGTGTAACGCTTTTGATAGTAATGCGCTGGGAAGGGGGAAACTGAAGTTGCGTAAGTTCCGGGATGAAACTCAATTTGGAAGCCGTTCATTTTTAATGGGACACAAATTTCCTTTCATCATTGAAGAAAGTCAAAAGAAAAAAATGCTTGGGGGATGTTTGAATTATTTGCACCCCCTTTCATTGAGGAAATTATTTCTATTGAACTACAACTCCCAAGAGAGCGCGGCATTTCATAGCGGCTGGTGGGAGCTGCAGTTGTAGTTTAACTTGATCGGCCAACTCCTGAATAAAACGGTTAACTTAAAATCAGCCAATAATTAAAAGAACATCCCCCAAACATTTTTTTCAACGTTTTAATCGTTATATTCCTCAATATGACGAAGGAAAGATGGCATCTAATTGGAAACGAAGGGCTTCTGGAATGCTATTTCTTCCCGGAAATTCCTGTTACTAGGGCTGTTCATAACTTTCCCAGCGTGTAACAAATCTGACAGGTGCCGGAGGGCGGGCGGGCGGGCAGGCCGGGCTCGCGTCATACCTTGCATTCCACCACGCTCTGGTCCGACTCGCAGGTGACGTAGATCTCGTCCACGGCGCGGCGCAGGTTCTCAAAGAGAAAGGCCCAGTAGCGCGCCCGCAGGTCCACCTTGCGCGGCTGCCGGGCCTTGGTGGGGCTCTTCTCCGTGTTCTTCTCCGGCGCGCCCCCGGCTCCGCTCTTGCCGTCCGGGCCCACGTTCTGCACGGAGATGGGAACACGGTCAGAACGCCGATCCACAGCGCCTAACAACTAAAGCAAAACAATCCATGAACACATTATCCAGTTAGTGGGCCAGATTCTCACACGGACAGTGGGACTGCAGAAGGCTCTGTGTGTGCGCCATCTGAACGTGGGAATGTCCAAAGAGGCGGAGTGGTGGCAGGGTTGAGACAGAGGGGGGGTCTACAGGCGGCCAGGGCCAGGACGAGAGCGGTCCAAATCGGCCGGACTCTGCCATGACTGCAAACCCACGTGACACATCTCCATCTCTACTCTCCATCCTCCGCCATGTCAGTCACCATGAAGGACAAACAAGATCAGCCCTATATTTTACGCACGCATGTTCGGTTCCTGATAAAAACGAACGTGAGAGTGTGGCGGTGTGGTTCTGCTCACACCCCAGTGATACCACATCAGAATAAGCTGTGAGGCACTACAGTGCTCACCAGATCACACGGGCTCAGCGCTGCAGATACATTTCTCCTTTGGTGCGGAATTTAGGTAAACTCTCTGTCTCACTCTGCCGCTTTCAGACTCAGTTCAATTTAAGTTGACGTGCTTTATTCAACATGCGTGAAATATTTCCCTCTCCCTCTCCTCTCCCTCTCCCTCTCCTCTCCCTCCAGCTGCATTGGGGTTGTCAGTGGGGATGATGTCAGAGACCGCTGCGGACCCTGCCCCACTTGTGCAGGCCGTGTGTAATTACCCCTCCGTCTGTCAGGAGGGGAACAGGTTTGCCCTAATGCCCCCCTTTCCTCTACAGCTCCCCCCACGTTGAGGGGCCTACTCCCTGGGCGCCACCACAGACCAGGAGCCGGTGACCCTGCTGAGAGCTGTAGGCCAGGTGTGTGTGTGTGTGTGTGTGTGTGTGTGTGTGCTTCATGGGACCTCAAAATGAAAAAGTACAAACTGCCAATGTTTCTGCCATTGAAGCCAGGGTGCACAGGGAGTGTGTTAACCCCCCCCAACACACACACACACACACACACACACACACACACACACACACACACACACACACAACACACACACACACACACACACACACACACACATATATATATACACACACACACACACACACACACACACAGAGAAAGCATCCAAGAGGAACCATGGAATAAGGACAGAAGACAGTGAATAAAGCAGCCGCTCAAAGCAGCGCTCTGAAAGGAGCAGGCCACGGGTAATGGAGAGGTCAGGCAGAATCCCTGGGGCAGCGGCCCGGCCCAGCACTGCTCTGTAAGTGCCACCCGCGGGGACGCACCCCGACCACACGGCCCATTCCCACAATTTTACCCTCCATTAGCGGCATCATCCAGGGGTCACATGACCCAACCGCAGAGACAGAAACACACAACACAGCAGCATCAGCTGAAGAAAAAAGCTAAGAATGTATTTTAAAAAAAGAATAAAAAGGGAAAAATCATGAAATTAATAAATAATAATTTACAATAATTAATAACATTTATAATTATAATATTAGTCATAATTACAGAAAGTTTGGTAAGCTTACCAAATTTTCTTACCAAATTCCTGGTTGCCAGTGTACATAGCTTATATTATATTTTTAGATACTTGTTTGATAAGCGCTTTATAAATAAAATGTATTACTATTATGATTTATTATTCTATTTTGCATATTTACTGAAGTTATTCTAATAACGTGCCTTGAGGGTCCAGCGACCTACAACCTACAACAGGTTCAGTTCCTGAATTACTACGACTGCACCGCCACCCGAGTCTACAATGATGCACTGTGGGTGTCAGTACAGGGTAAAACAGTTCCTTATCGCGGTCAACCAACCGACGTGAATGAATACTTCACATCTCGATCAATGCACGGAAATGTCAATACTAATGTAATAAGCACAGGTCTGATATTGCATCTATTCCTGCTTCCTCACAAATATCTGAGCTTGCTTTGTGTTCCCTTTTTCTTTTCTTTTTTTAATATTTGGTTTCAGATTTTCTCCCATTTTCTCCCAATTTATTAGCCAATTACACCCGCTATATTTATGTCAATCCCCCCCAAGTAATGTGAGTTCGCTGCCGTAGTCCTGCGACCGGTAGTGATGAAGGCGAAGTAACGCCTCCTCCGAGATGGCACTTGCCAGGCCGTCGACCATAATCCGGTACTACAGGGCCACTCCTATGCGCAGCGAACGTCATGTCGGCTTACCTCCCCCCTGCCTGGGGCGGACAGCCAATCGCCGACCCCGGTGGCACTCTCGGCCAGAGCCGACTCTGGCGCGACGAGGAATCGAACCCTGGTCGCCGTGGCCAGTGTCGAACGTTGTAACCACTGGACCACGCGGGAGGCCCGTGTTGCCTTTTTCAAGAACATATTTAGATCGGTGAGGTGCTGCCCTCAGATAATTAGCTAAATTATTAACATGGTGCAAAGTCTCTCACATCAACTGCATTTTTGCATCACATTAATTCTATAGAATGAAACATTGTCTGCCACCGTACCGGATCAGAAGGCCCTGGTAAATAAAGACCGGGTATTGGTTCACTGTACAGCCATGGGTTCACGGCCTTGAGATAAATAATCAGTAACAGATAACGGAGTTCTGTGATATAAAACTGGATAGCTGATTAAAAAGAGTATGGGTATGGGGGTTTTATCATGTAAAACTGGATAACTGATTAAACAGTGAGTGGATATCAGGCTTATCAAGCAGCTAGAGGAACTGCTCCCCCTTATCACCAGACACTCATCACACGCTACACCCCAGCCAGAGCCCTCCGCTCTGCCTCCTCTGGCAAACTGTCTGTCCCATCCCTCCGGGTGCCGGGCAGCCGCTCCTCGCGGTCTCGCCTCTTCTCTGTCCTGACCCCTCGGTGGTGGAATGATCTTCCGCACTCGGTCAGGACCGCGGAATCACTTGCGATCTTCCGCAAGAGACTCAAAACCCACTTTTTCACACTACACTTCCACTGAATTCTGTACATCTAGCCAATTGTCATCAGCCCTGCTTTTTGTATATGTATACTTACTTAAAACTTCCCCTTAAAAAATAAAAAATAAAAAAATTTACTAACCTTTCCCTTCCCGGTGTGACAGGTATGGTATGCAGCTGTTATTGCAACAACAATATCTATCGCTGTATTACTGCACTTGACCTCTTGGTCGGACAATGATTGATCATACCATGTATTAATGCACATCTTGTAAGAACATCTGCTAAATGCTTAAAATATAAATGTAATGTAAATGGATATAGAAGTTTTATAATGTCAAACTGGATAACTGATTAAACAGTGGGTGGATATAGGGTTTTATAATGTAAAACTGGATAACTGATTAAACAGTGGGTGGATATAGGGGTTTTATAAAGTAAAACTGGATAACTGATTAAACAGTGGGTGGATATAGGGGTTTTATAAGTAAAACTGGATAACTGATTAAACAGTGGGTGGATATAGAGGTTTATAATGTCAAACTGGATAACTGATTAAACAGTGGGTGGATATAGGGTTTTATAAAGTAAAACTGGATAACTGATTAAACAGTGGGTGGATATAAGGGTTTTATAAAGTAAAACTGGATAACTGATTAAACAGTGGGTGGATATAGGGGTTTTATAATGTAAAACTGGATAACTGATTAAACAGTGGGTGGATATAGGGGTTTTATAATGTCAAACTGGATAACTGATTAAACAGTGGATGGTGCACTCAGGATTCAGCTCTAATGGACTGTGAAACGAAAAGCACCACATCTGAGCGTCTGAAGACGCTGATCTCTGCACCGAGAGGGCCTCTGGATTTTCTCACTTCCTGCTTAAGGCAGCCGTGTGCATTTCCACCGTCAGGCGATCAATAGCCTGGGATCTGCTCACCCACGAACCCTTTCAATGGACTCGTTCGACCGTGTGCTGCTAGACAGAGGCCTGCCTGGTCTTAACACCAGGGACAATTGAGGAGCAGAACAGTGATTTAGTCCAGCGTGCCCCAGCCTAAGTCCGGGGAGCACGCCACATCTGTGTGTGTGTGTGTGTTCCTGCTGGTTTTCATTTGAGCCGAGATCTCTATTAATGCTGTAGGTTGAATTGCATTGAATTGTATGTCCACATTTAATCTGCTACATCAAGTCATTTGTGAAAGATGTATGCTGTCGCAAGTGCTTTCATGATAATACAAGTAATAAGTTGTTTAACTGGCCTATTTTTGGTTAATGTCTGCCCCTTGAAGACCCAATTGTTTTTTCAATTCATTGTTAATTGCTCTTAATCATAAAGTTTAATACTTCTTTGCATTAACTAATTGTTTTACAGCCTCGTATGAATAAAAATTCACATACCAAACACATGTACAGTACCAAGGGTACATGCTTATTACAATGATGTCAAATTCAGATCAGTGTTCTATCAACTCAATCGAACCTAATTAACTGTGAGCTCAATTAAACAAGAGGCACAGTGTGCCCAGGACCATATGTGGGAAATTATGATTTGGCCTCTTTCTAATGAACTGGGAATGGGTCCAGCACATAGGCAATGAGAACAGGGGCAGTCACAGACAAGGTAAAGTAAAGAGGTCTATGTCTCCCTCTGGTGGACAAATGACTGAATCGCATTAAATTAAATTCATTCTTGACAGCGATCAGTAGACTGGATGAATAATTTGGCTATTACACCTCATACATCGTGTAGGTTAATGTATGACTGTAACAAGTTCCAATTGTTGGTGACGGGAAGACGCACACACCTGTTTTTTGTTCCTGTGCAGACCCAAGTTGATCCTCTGCGATCGCGGGTTGGTGTTGGAGTGTGACTTCGACTTCCCTGCGAAGGACAAAGGTTTCCATTCAGTGGGTGTAACAGAAGAACAGACACAGCTACCCACAGCCAGGCTCCGTTCTGACAGGTTGATGAAACGTAGCGGAGGGGAGAAAGGGGGAGGAAAACTGACCCACGTAGAAGAACGGACTGAGCGCAGAGCATAATCTCCACGGAAACCAGTACGCCAGAGAAAGGGAGGACAGGCGGGGAAGGAGAGAGGGAGACATTTTTATGTTAGACATCCCCTTTGTTTTAGTTTTTTTCAATAAAACGATGAAAACCTTGAACATTTTTTTTTCAGGATGCATCCCCGACTATGCCACCCGCAGGCAAAAAATCATTGCAGCTGAAACGCGTCCGCTATTCTGGTTCACTCATTCACAGATTCACTGCAACCCAGTGACTATACATGTACAGGAGAGAGCTAGCACTGATAGAAAGAGAGACACACCCATCACTGACCCCTGGTAGCCACGGTTCTGTGTGGCTCAGTTGGTAGAGCATGGCGTTGGCAACGCTTAGGTTGTGGGTTCAATCCCCACTGGGGCCACATATACTGAAAATGTATACATTCACTACTGTAAGTCGCTTTGGATAAAAGCGTCTGCTAAATGGCGTAT
Organism: Aldrovandia affinis; assembly: GCA_029706075.1. Lineage (NCBI taxonomy): Eukaryota > Metazoa > Chordata > Actinopteri > Notacanthiformes > Halosauridae > Aldrovandia > Aldrovandia affinis. The sequence goes on from JAINUG010000004.1 coordinate 8,691,912, forward strand.
ATTATTATTATTATATTATTATGGGTGCCTGGTGCATTGTGGGAGCAACTGTACCGGTAACCTTGACTGAGTTAAACCCACTCTACCCCTGACGGGACAAGGACTCCTGCTTACAGTCGGCTTATGACATAACTGAGACTCAAACCCATCATGCCATTTTTTTATTTTTCACATTACATGTAGCCTAAATGTCTTCCTGCCTTGTCTTCTCTTTGGTCCCACACTACCCGCTTTTGAAATTAAATGAGAGAGAGAGGGAGAGAAAGGAGAGAATGAGAGAAAGAAGAGCAAAGACTAGGAGACACAACGGGGAGAGGGGGAGAGGGGGAGAGGGAGAGAGAGAGAGAGAGAGAGAGAGAAAGAGAGAAAGAAGAGAGAGAGAGAGAGGAGAGAAGAGAGAGAGAGAGAGAGAGAGACAGAGACAGAGACAAGAGAGAGGGAGAGAGAGGGGAGAGAGAGAGAGAGAGAGACCTGCATGTTTAAATGCATCCCTGTGTCCAAGGCCTAAGAGAAAGCAGCTGGTTTGTGCTTGCAGCAGTCGCTCAGCATCAGATAAGCAGCTTAAGCTGGCACCAGATCAGGACAGTCTTAATGAACACGAGCCGGAGGGATTCTCCAAACCCTGACCCCCTGACCCAATGCAGCGACAGGGAAATGCGTGACAGAGGCCCAGCTGTTCAGGACTCGCTCCACACTGTTGCATGCCGAACAAGGTCTTCGCTCTCAAGGGGAAATCGGCACAAAGTTTGTCACAGGGAACGCAATCAGAACGTTTTTGGTTGTACTCTTGCTTGTCGACTTTGGACAGGGTTAAAGTGGACTACAGAGTAGACGGGAACTGCTGTAGATGACAACCCCATCGAGAACAGCACGGCTCAGAAGTCATTCACTGTAAAGCCAGGTTTCTATGCATTTCCCAAGGTCAAAGTTATTAATCGCATAACTTACTGCGCTGACAAGAAAGAGATCTGACAGGTCACAACATCTCTGGAAAGAGGCGGGACTTAAGTGTAAGGAAAACATCTGAGGCTGCAGTTTAGTTATGAATTTGATAGTTTAACACACTCAGTGGTACCTGACCAGTGAGAGAAGTCAGACTGATGACAACAGCATGGAACGCTGAACTGAAGTCAGACACAATCTCTGCACTGACCTAAAATTGGGAACAACTCCCCCCGCCTCCATATGCTTTTGGGTGAGCGTAATTGACTGTGTCATAGCCTGCAGGGCACTCTTCCTGCTCTCCCTGTCTGGTGCACTGCTTTCTGCAGGACGCGCTCATTCACTCGAACACTAACGAGGGCTACGAGAGCTCCCAGGTCTAACTAGGGCCTGCCTTCGTTTCTCCAGTGAGCAGATCATTAGCAGGTTTAGGGTGGCAGTACTGCTGAATTCTCCCCCCCCCCCCCCCCCCCCGCCCCGCCCCAGTCTCCATTAACTGATGGCTCTCTGCTATGAAAGACATTGATCCTCCAGCCTTATTGATCTCGGCCCATCTGACTGTGTAACCTGACCGTGGATAAGCCAAGGGCAGCGTCGACACCCCCACCTCCCAAGCCAAGGGCAGGGCTAATAGCCCCACCTCCGGATCACCCAAGTCATTAGATAGCCTCGCCCTCGTCTATCCGTTCCATTACCACTCAAACCCCGGGTCCGACTAAGTGTGAGAGCAGGAGGAGACGAGTGTCAGTGAGAGGGAACAGGGTTATTGCAGCACAGGAAACGTGTGATCGCCACATCAGTGCACTTACCTGACCGGCAGAAAACACACATCAGCGCAGCATGCCTTGGCCCACAGGTGTGCATGCGCTACACAGAGATTCCCGCGACAATACACAGCTACCGGAGCCGGCTTTAACAAAACAATGCCATCGCCTTGACAAAACAATTGGTTGGAAATATGAAACATTTCATAGCTGTTGCTCTCGTCTTCCTTTGAGGCGCAACGCAATTTCAAACAGCGACCTCTGCTGGTCAAAAAAACATAGAACGGGCACAGATGGTAATGACATTTTAAAAAAGAAATTAAAAACACGACACGGTGTGAGCAAGATCAAGTTGCCAGCGCCGCGGCAAGCCTGAATCTCGGTCAGTAAACTGGCTAGCTAAATCAAATATTATGACAGATATGTAAACTATTATCAAATAAGATGACGTTCAAATAATCGCTGCTTTATGCCTTGACTAATTTATCATGCTGTCCTTATGCTAGCTAGCGAAGTGATGACCTGAAAATGAAGCTAAATGTTAGCTAGACTAGTGGCTAACAAAGTAGCTAGTTCTTTTATGAAATATGCTAGCAAGGTAATTATAAGCATAACATCCATTGCATTCAACAACGTAACACAGTATGTGGCAAATAATGTTGGCTTTAAATGTCTTATATTGAAACTAATGTATTTTCAGTGCACATGACCTTGTTTAGACTGTTTAACGTTAGCCATAAAAAGTTAACATTTGTTAGCAAGGGATATAGCAGGTAAGCTAGTTAGCCGCGATGTTGGAGCAATAGCAATAGTATCCAGTGATATTGCTCAACACCTTGAAAAGCAAAATTACTGCGGGAAACCCTGCTACATGCGTGTGTGCGTGTGTGCATGAGTGTGCTGCACTGATCTCGTGCGCTAACTGATTGTTCCTACCATGTATTGATGCACATCTTGTAAGTCGCTCTGGATAAGAGCGTCTGCTAAATGCTTAAAATGTAAATGTAATGTAAATGTGTGAGGGTGTGCGTGTATATGCATGTGTGTTTGTGTGTATGCACGTATGTGCAAGTGTGTGTCCATGTGTATATGTGTGTGTGTATGTGTGCACATCTGTGTGTATGTGCATGTGTGTGCTTGTATATGCATGTGCGTTTGTGTGTATGCACGTATGTGCACTTGTGTATGTCCATGTGTATATGCGTGTGTGTGTGTGTGTAGGTCCGTGTGTGTGTGTGTCCGTGTGTGTGTGTGTAGGTCCGTGTGTATGTGTGTGTGTGTGTGTGTGTATGTGTGTGTGTGTATGTGCAGGTCCGTGTGTGTGTGTGTGTGTGTGTGTGTCCGTGTGTACTGTATGTACGTGTGTGTGTGTGTGTGTGTGTGTGCAGGTCCGTGTGTGTGTGTGCAGGTCTGTGTGTATGTACGTGTGTGTGTGTGTGTGTATGTACAGGTGTGTGTGCAGGTCTGTGTGTATGTACGTGTGTGTGTGTGTGTGTGTGTGTGTGTGTTGTGTGTGTGTGTGTGTTTTGCATTAGCGTGCCTCACCATCCTCCTCCTTGTTCTCCAGTGGCACGCTCCAGGTGATGAGGTTCCGTGCGGCGCGGCCCTCCTCTGCCACTATCTTCCGCACTTTATCGTGGCTGTTGGACCGCTGGAAGGAAGCCTGGGGAGACAGCAGGGCTTCATCAGGGCCAGTACGATACCGGCAGAGAGCTACAGCACTGTGTGATACCAGCAAAAACCAAAGCATCACACTGCTCTGTCCTCATTTCTGCCCATAGCACAGTGCTACTTCAGACCAACTGTGATCATCTGTTGTGCACGCATACTTAGTTACTAAAAGTGACCACTGTTCAGACAAACAGAACTAATTCCACACGAGCCATGACAGGGGTTTGCTGGCATCATTACTTGTGAAGTAATGCACTAAACATCTAGTACAGTTACATTAGTGCAATTATGTGTGTGTGTGTGTGTGTCAGAGGAATGGAAGGGGTCATCACCTAGCTGCAGAATGTCCAACATGCACGTTAGCCACCTTTCAGTACAATTCAGTCACATGCAGACGCATCGTTCGATGACAGGCAGTGCATCCCCTATCACTTTATAGCCCCATGCCGGAATTAAACTTTTTATCCCAACTTTATTTCCCCAATTTGGAATTCCCAATTGTATTTGTAACCCAGTCCCATTGTGAAGTAACATCCTTTTAACATTCTCTCTCAGTTCGGAAGAGCGCGTGGCCGTTGAGGCATGGTCTGGTATCAAATCTGGAGCGTGCCAGTGCCAACTGTGACCGGCAGCCCCACAGGGCGGAGCATAATTGGCCATAGCGCCACCTAGGGGGTGAGGGTTTCAGTCGGAGGGATATCCAGTGTCTCATCGCGCACAAACAGCCCCCTCTGGTCAGTCGGGAATCCACAGTCCGCCTGCACAAGCTGCACATTAAGTGTCCTAGTCCCTCTCAAGGTCTGTGAGTGGACCTCACAGTGAAAAACAAGTGGCGGTTGGCATTACCTTTCGGAGGAGATCGTGTGCATATCTACGTTCTCCTGAACGGAGGTTGCAGCTGTGAGCATCGGCTATGACTTGACATTTGTACTGTGGTTTATTGTTGATTGATAGAAATACTGTTTGAAGTAACATATGTAGAAGAGCAACTGTGAAGGTCATTGCTATAATCAATATTAACCAAAGCACTATTATTATTGTTAAACAAATGAAAGGCTGTTATTCACATTTCTATCTTGCCCTGTATTCACCCAGCGATCATAATAAAATAAGCTGTAACTATGGTAACAGGATAACTGATGAGCAGCATTATTTGTTCAGCCTATATTGACAGTCGTTGGAATCTTAAATGAAGAAATGGCACAAAAAAAAAGAATTCTTGCAAACATTATTGTACTATAGCACAACGTGCATTACCAGGATGCAAAGATTACTCTTCCAGTTAAAGCAGAGAGCACAGTTCTGTGTCTGGCTTTGTGTTTTAACAGTGTTAACAAGGTCCTCTATATTCAAACAGTAATTAGAACACAATGTCACTGACAGCATTCCAATAAATGGATTTTGCAAATGCTCATGGTATTGAGTGTGAATGTTGATTGCTCCCGATCTACAATGGAGCGCTAGCATGTTAGTCTGTATGAAGTGCAAGCATTTTAGAAAGGACAGTGAATGGTCATGGGAGCAACTCCCACTTCAAGATGGTAATTAAGCTACAAGCACCTTTTGCAAATGCTAAGAAAACATTTAGCACAGCATTTGGTTTGGGAACTGCGCTGAATTTAATTGTACGTTTGAGAACAAGAACAGGCTATTCAGCCCATCTAGGCTTGTCATTTCCCCTACTGTCTATGGAGTGTCAAGCACGGGGTCAAGTCTGGTCCTGAACATCCCGCGGGTGTCCGCTTCTACCACGTGATCTGGCAAGCTGTTCCGTGTGTCAACAACTGTGACTGAAGCTGGTTTTGTACCCGAAAGTCCGTAGGTTCGATTCCCAGGTGGGGGGAACAGCTAAATGCGGTTTCAGTAAACGTTGCAGAAATGGGCAGCGTGTATAATGAGCCATGAGTGTCGCCCTGAATAAGGATATTTGCTGAGCAAATAAACAGCACTGCTGGTGGGTCATGTGACCCATTTTCCTTCTCTCTTCAATCACTCAGACGTCCGAAAGCCAGAAGAAGTCTTTGGGAAGCTAATACATTCTGGCCAGCGTGCATGCTGGAACCACAGGCGCGGGCTAACACGCTTTCTGGCAAAATGATCTAGGCTCCGAGCGGATTCTTTTAATTGCGTGGGCTGCAGCTTCCTCGGTCTCGCCACAAACACAGCGCTGCTCCTTCTCTCCCGTTGAAGTCGCCATGCTTCCCAGATCCATCGTTCATCGGAGAGTCAACGCATCGGCCTCTAAACCCACGCTTCCCTGCTCGCCCCCGAACAAAATGTCCATAAAGGTTATTAGGACCTAGACATCCATTATGGCACATGCCGTCCTCACACGCTCCCACCCCATGCCCCCAAGCTTAATATACACACAACTGACCTACTTTTAAAGAGCAAAACAGCATCTCAAGATATAATGGCATTCTCCTAAGAGCTACAAAACAAGGACAGGGAAGACAGTGTCGTAAAAGCTCCAGAAGACGGAGAAACGGGAAACCACGAAAGGTTCAGAGACGGGAAGAGAGGCTTGAACCCTGCCAACCAACGCGCCAGTTTACACCCGGTTCCTGGAGCTTCGGCGATCGATCAAGCGGCGGGTGAGTTGAGGAGAGTCGTTCAGCGATTAGGCCGGCCTCGGTCAGACACGCCAGTCGCGGATTACCCAAAGGCAGCCCCTGATCCACTTAATCAGACACCTGTTTGGCGCGGCGGGGCCAAAGGCGTCTTTTACACTCTCCCTTTCCCCCTGCTGTATCTGGAAGGAGAGGGAGCTCAGCAGCAAGCCAGGCACGGTGAGCCCCATGACCCCCGGGGGCCTGGTCTGACCTCGTCCTGAAGCATGCGGGGGGGGGGGGTTAGAGGGTATGGTACGTACGGAGTCCAGGCAGAGCCGGTGAGAGGGGTCTTCCTCCTGCTGCGGCCCCGACATGTTTCAGTCCGTCTGGCTCCCGGCGACCCGTGCCCCCTCGCTGGCCGTGCTCGGTGACATCGTCATCTGACCGCCGGACCCGAAATAGACTTCCCCCGGCACGAGGCCCGGCCGAGCTTGTGCGGCCGTGTCAACTTTCCGACCGACGGCAGCTGTGTGAGCGGCTCTCTGGCCCGCCTGCTCCCGCTCCCGCTGTAATCGCGGCTCAGCCCGCGCACTCTGTGCTGAGGTCCACAGCCTCCACGGGGCCCGAGGTGATCTCACCGCAGTCTGCCAGCGTGTCAAGCAGCCTGCCTGCCTGCCTCCCTGCTACTGCTGCTGCTGCTGCTGCTGCTGCTGCTTCCACGAAGCTTCCCGTGTTCACTCGCGCCGCCACGGCGACGGCACGCCGCAATCCCAGCCTCTCTCCCTCCCTCCCTCCCTCTCCGTATCTCAATCTCCTGAAGCTCTTTGTGGTTCCCGGTTTGCGCTTGCAGCCGAAGCACCGCCTCGCTCCAGCGCTCGTCCCCTCCCTCGCGCGGCGCGCTCTGCCGCCCCGGGCCGCTGGGGAAGAGACCGCGTGTTCGATCTGAGGCGACAGGCGCGGGAAGCGCAGTGAACCGTACGATGAGGTGGAGAAACGGCAGCTTCGCCACGCCGATTCCCCCGCGGGTCACCACGTCTGCGAGGTCGACATTCAGAGGGATCCCGCTTTCACAGACGGCCGGAGGAGGGAAGCGAGAGGAATAAGCGAGCTGCCTGTCTGCAGTGAAAGCACAGCAGGCGCTGGACCAATGCTGAGCCTGCCTTTTTTGTGCTCGTATCGTTTCAGCACTGCCAAAGCGCTGTATCAAAACAAGGCTGCCCTTGTCCCTGCTCACTGTACATCAGACACTAATGCACAATAGCTGATGACACGTGTTCCAGCAGTCGGCTCAGAATTACCTGAGGGTATTTTCATGCTTTTTCACCTGAAAACAAAGCCACCTCTGCCTGCAAGCATTACAACATAAATAAACCCTTACTGTTACCCTTAACTTCAAAGAGGAACACACCTAAATACTGTATAACTATGCCTGATCATGTGCACCACTGCACCAGAACATCATTCAACCTACATCGTTTTATAACTGGAAAACTGAAATGAATTTAATAAGACATTACAAATTCCACTGACACAAACATGTTTACATTACAATGAGAAAATGTCCAAACAGAACAAGTAGGCTAAAGAAGGAGACAGGCTGCAGCGCAACATGGTCATGATGCACAATAAAAACAGATGTCATATATATGTGTAAGGACTTACATTCCCTCAGAAGGAGGAAACAGGGCTTCTACAGAGTCATTCCAGAGCTGTAACAGAGTTGCTAAGCCTTAGCTATCCCTGTAAACCAATCAGCTGGCAGGGGGGCCGAGTGTGTGATGTCATCCACATACCCTACCACCCCAAGTTGTTTACTTCTATCAGACGGAAAACAAAATGCTGTATGACTGAAGAACATCCAAGAAAGCTTTTACTGCTCGTCAGCTAAGAGTTTGATAGTGGGACAAGTATTTAGATGTGTTCCCTTTAAATTGGACTAAAAATGTAAGTTCTTTCCACATCATTCCTGAGAACTGGGCTACACTTTCACATGGGTGCCAAGAGATAAGATACATAAGGAAATAAATCTTCCACAAACTGCTATGCTCAAAAAGAGAACAGATTTATTCAAGCCATGTGTCTGGTAAGGTCTGCGTTTCGACTGCACACGGGTCTGTATCACAACGGAAGATATAAAACAGCTATCACCATCTAAATATGGTCAGTAATGGACAGTATTTTATCATGGCTTTTTAAAGGCAAATGTTAATACTTATGCTATAGCCCAAATCTCTATGTAACCTAAAATTCTTATAAAGCAGCATAGCATATTAAAATGCAGTGTATTGATGCAGAATACATTATTGGTACTCGTTTTTGATGCATTTATACAATATAAACACCACCATTCACTTTCTAACATTAATTTATAGGTGAGCTATTCGTTCAAGCAAGGACAGCAAAAGCCAGCTAATGGAAAAGGACAGCAACAGCCACAAATGCATCCAGTTCAAATACACTTTCTTGGTACATTGTGTTATTGAGGTTTTTTCTCTCGGCAGGGCATGGCATAGCTGAACACACGTGCACGCTATTGAAGTGCTTACAGGATCACAATCCATAGGTTAACAGTGGCATGTGCCAAGGTTTAACAGCATAGCTCAATCCATTGAAAAAGGGACAAACGTCGTCCTGGGAATCATTAACCAACAAGAAAATTGTATAATAGCAAGAGTGTGCTTTGGTTGGTGATACAAAATTGTCAAAAGAACATCAGGATGATGTTGTTAACAGCACTTTACAATTCCAGCGAACTACTACTGCACAATTTTTTACCATTACGGTTATTAAAATGCAAAAATATATAAATGACATAACAGGTTTCACCATACGGACTAGAATCATCGCTACTTTTCTACAGTACCCTGCCTAGCTATTGCGTTGAATGAATAGTGTTATGTGTACGTTGGGTATTCTTGCACGTAACAGTCTAAATCCAGGATGAACGGTTTTGATAACCCAATTGCTCGCAGCATTTGCAGGTGCATTCCCGGCCTCTCCCTGGCAAACCAACTCCGCGTGTTAATAGTCGGAGACATTCTGGACACGTCCAGCCCAGTTCAACCCAGCCGCCCCCTGCACCTAACGACGTTACCTGGTCAAATTCATCATTAGCAATAGACTAACACAGGGACAATAGATCTCTCTTTTCTGGCACATTAAACAGAACATCGATTAATAACACGTTTTGAGGATGAGATAGTGATGGAATACTAAACATTCCTAGGGGTAGGCCTAGCAAGCGGCTTGAGACTCGCCACCGCATAGTTACTATTCACAACGGACCCTGCCCCAAATTCAGCATACTGAGAGAGATTTCGAGACAGCTAGCTAACGTTAACTTCACTTAGGTAGTAACAGTTAGTTAATTCCGTCGCGGATGGATTACCAGACTCAATTTGAATGACTACGTGTTAGCTAGGTAGCTACCCAAATCAAAATTGGAAATACCAGATGAGACTACAGCTAAGGTTAAATGTGATAGTGCTGGGTAAATTAGCTAACGCTAGTACCCTAGATTATTGTTACCTTAAATAGTTGACTAGCTACCGACGGTTTGGACCTAGTTTACTAGCTTTTATCTATGATATGGCCCCCATTGCATGACAAAGACTCCACATACAAGTCAGCTGGCTACCTTTAATGCGATGTTTATGGGTGTATTCCTGCCTTTGCCACCTCCATGCGATGATCCGGAGCTGTTGCTCCCAGATCTTTCCCTCCCGTCAGCGCCTTGGCCCATCCTTGGTCCCAGCCGGTGCGGACCAGCGCCACGCCGTCTACCATCGTGACGGCTGTCTTTTGACATTGGCCAGACTTCTAGTTGATCTCGGTTTTTGGAAACAAAATGCTAAAATGTTCTGAACCCCAACTTAACTGGGATTCAGGGTGTTGCTAGAAACGACACCAGTCAACAACTGACAGCCAAAGAGCAACCTAGCCTAAAGCAGGACGCGTCGACCGACGCGATGATAGACATTGCTATAAACCAATGGCCTACCCGTGTTTGTTTCAAAGGCGGAATCAAAAGATGCTATAGCCAATGATATTGGACACAGCTAGGGTCAACATGGGCGTTGCAGGTTGAGCCATGGCAACCATGTAACTAGAGCGGGACAAAAAAATGTTTTGCTTTGGTAGGTCTGCAATGTAATTTTAGCAGCTAACAGAAAAGATCGCATATATTGGTAGTTTGAGCCACAATTTACATTGAGTTAACTAGGTACCTTAATGTCGTTACCAAATAACGTTAATTTATTTGCCAACGAAAGCCTCGTTAAGTTAACCGTAACGTTAGCAAGCTCGATAGCTGGCTAGATAACGTTAGCTAGCAAACTCTTGCCTGAGTGAAGAATGTCTTAACTCTCTTGTTTACTAGGTAGCAAGCTGTCTTTTGGTTGGGCTGAAAGATGTTGAGAGAGCAATGACAGTGTATCAAGCAAGCTAAATGCCAACGTTAGCTAGTTAGATCGAGTAGCGTTATACGAAGTTTAGCTAATATTTTCTTGTTGCATGCGTAATGGTGTAGTTCACGCTAGCTAATCTATTTATTCTATTAGACGGATTCCATCCGTTCTAGTCTCAAGTGAACATGCTGTCTGCGTGAGTGTCAGATATGTTATCTCGCGAAAAGTTTTATCAGCAACTAACGTCACCCATCAGCTAACTTTAGAGGTAATTTTGCTTTGGTCTGAAATTGATTCTTGGTGTAGTTGCGACTAGAATCCACGGGATGGCAGCATTGCCTTGAATATTATGGAGGCCAGCGTACTATCAAACGGGTGATGCTAGTAACGTTAGCTACCAATGATTGATTTCATATTATTTAGAGTTGTCTCGTGTCTTTCAGGTTTTTTCGTCTAGAAATTTATGAAAATGAAGTATACTGCTGTGACTTTTGCTTTTTTTGCACTGAGTTGTGGCTCTACAAAAAGCAGTGGCAAGGACTTTCACGAAGAGCATTACTTAGGTGAACAGCATAATCCGGAACATGATGTCAATGTACTCCTTGGCAATCGGGTATTTTAAAATCATAAATACAATTGACCTCACCGTCATCTCTCTTATCACTTACAGTATTCACAGGTGATCCAGTCTGCACCGGTATGATTGTTTCTATTATATGTTTATTTATAGGGTGAAGATGACATTAAGAAGCTCAGCCCAGAAGAGCAGAGGAGGAGGATGCTGGAAATAGTTAAGAAGATTGATACAGACGCAGATAAACGTTTGACAACAGGTCATGATCAGATTGTTCTTGTCAATATTGTTTGTTGAGTATTCAAAATTTGGATTAACTGAGTCATTTATTAACGACACTGAAAACTGCTGGTCTGAAGTAGACCAATTTGTGTTCATGGAATTGTGTGCGTCGTTAACGGATACGGACGGTTTTAATAAAGTCGTATTTAATGTCTTACACAGAGGAGATCAGTCTCTGGATACAGCGGGTTTACAGGCAATATGCACTCGAAGATGCAGAGGAAAGGTTCCCCGAATACGACACAAATACAGATGGCGTGGTATCCTGGGACGAGTATAATATGGTTGTGCACGAGCGCATCATTAATGTAGACGAAGATGCAGTTCTGGAGGACCCGGAGGAAGAATCTATTCGAGTTGTACGTCAACGTTAAATTAGCCCCGTTATTTAAAAAATACGAATGAGCCTAATAGTAAATAAATGACGTTTCTGTTTTTACCTTTGTATTTGGTTCTTGCATCTACAGCTGCATTTGAAGGAGAAGAAGCGCTTTAAGTTCGCAGATGCAGACGGTACCCCTGGCCTGAATCTAATGGAATTTTTGGCATTTACACATCCGTCTGAAGTGGATGAAATGGCTGTAAGTCACAATTACACCACGGAGCACACTGATGCAGCTGTCAGTCTGTGACGGGCTACTCAGGCCTACAGGCAAAGTGATTCCCAGAGATACTACCATTTCATTTCATTTTGTAATTTCTCGCCAATGAAACTACTATTCTGTGTGGCCGGACTGGAGTGCAGCTTAATGTTGTAGATCAGTGAAGGTATATGGCAGGAAGATATATTCAGGTTTTTTAAACCCTTTAATCCCTTTATTTCTTTTATCACATCTAGGATTTCACCATTGAAGACGTTTTGAACGAATACGACAAGGATAACGATGGGTTGATCAGCATCAAGGAATTTCTTGGAGACCTTCGGACGAATGGCAAGTACAGCATGTTGCCATATGTGGATTTTCCTCTTGGAAACAAGTTTTTGTAGGTGCCCTGAAGTTCTGATTCTGAAGTTATCTAAGATCTGTCTGACATGATAATACTGTATATAGGCATCGCAGATGAAACACACTGGCTGCTCTGTGTTACGTTAAATGAGTGATGTCTGCATTCTTTGACAGTTGACGACGAACCGTCACAGTGGGAGATCGAAGAAACCATTCGGTTCGAGCACCTGTACGACCAGGACAAAGATGGTCAACTGAACCGGGAGGAGCAGCTCCGCTGGGTGGCTCCAAACAGCTACAGCTCTGCTAGAGAGGAGGTGATTGCTGTCAATCAACATTAACCCTGGTTCTATTGCAGTGTTCTTATGAGATATTTCAGAGAATTGTTCTGAGTGAGGTTTTAAGGGTTTTTGTGTGTGTGTTTTTGCTTGACATGGCACTTATACAGAGCAACTTACAAAGCATACATTTCTGACATTATCCATTGATACAATTGGATATTTACTGAAACCATTCAGGTTAAGTCCCTTGCTCAAGGGTACAACAGCCATGGCCTACCTGGGATTCAGACCTATGACATTCTGGTAACAAGGTCAGATCCCTGGCTGTTTTACTGCACTGATCTTGTGCGCTAACTATGATTGTTCTTACCTTGTATTAATGCACATCTTGTAAGTCGCTCTGGATAAAAGCGTCTGCTAAATGCTTAAAATGTAAATGTAAATATTGTGCCACACTGACGTTGCTTCCAGTAAAATTTTGATGTAGAAAAACAGTGCGAGAAGGAAAACAGTTTAGATGGAAAACAGGTGTCATTTGCATTCACCACTGAGAGTGTGAAATTCCTGAATTCTATTCACAGGGACAAGTTGTAGACTGTGTGCTGACTGCATGCACATTTGCCTGCCTTTGTACATTTGCCTGCCTTTGTACACAGTTATTGGAACTGAAACTGGCACTGTTGCTACACCAGCTTTGAATGAATGTCAAAATAAAGTTCTGTGAAAGGGGACGAAGCACAGTTATTTACTCTATGTAGCCTAGGGGCCATTTGCTCTATGTAGCCATTACCACTTCAATAGCTGTCCTCTCATAAAATGTACACATGAATTTCTGAATGTCAGTTTGCTGTACTTTATTTTTACATTATATATTTAATTTGGCAGACACGTTTGTCCAAAGTGACTTCCAAGGCCATTATGGCAAGCAACATCAAGTTCAAATAAGCAGGGTATGTACAAGTGCCAGAGTGAAGTAGACCATAACATTATAGATGTATAGCTGATCAGACTCTGCTACTACACAAGGAAGTGAAATATGATATTAAGTGCCCAAATACTTAAGCCAATGCACTTAGTATTTATCACAAAGACAAACTTCACAGTCAGTATATTACCATAAAATAAAAGGAGTTATTTAAATAAATTGCAATAATTATATCTGTAATTGTAAGACTTGCCCACCTCTACAGGCTAGGAACTGCCTGTAGAGACAGATGTTTAACCTACACTTGAATTCTTATTTTAAAGGGACTTTTTAAACATTGCATCAGCAGAAATGAATGTAACAGCACATTTTGATATATATATACATATTGTATAGCTTTAAAGTTGTTGTTTTTTGTTTACATTTTAAACAGGCAATCCACTTGATCAAGGAAATGGACCAAGATGACGATGGGAGGTTGTCAGAGGCTGAGATCTTGAAAAATCTGCAGGTTTTCATGAGCAGTGAAGTCACTGATTATGGACGGCAGCTCCACACAACCCACGATGAATTATAATTGTGAATGCCTTTTTAAAAATCTTATTAAAACAAGTGTATTTTACCACTACAAGTTGTTTGTTGTGTTTGGAAAATATTTTCATTACGATGCACTGGTGGAACGTGCCAAGCTGAAAATTTGTTGGCAAACAAGTGTTACACTAGTTCATACTGCTAATTTAAAATATTTGTTATTTGTGCCTATTCCTTAAATGGCACAGGTATTTAAATCAAATTATCGTACTATTTCTGTTTAGAAGGGATCACGTACCACTTGTGTAACTGTGTGTCTCAACAAAGGTGTCATAGGTGGCTGACTCCTGGTTGACACCGGTTTACAAACTTGCAACAGTTCTTGACAGGTCGAGCGCGTGTCCCTCAAAACACTCGTGTTTCAGAAGTATTGGCCAATATACCATCCAAATAACAACCAAAGCCGAATATTGTTATCGTAAAAAAGGCAGGCCGTGGTCTATGACATCATCTGACGGTGCTTCCTCATTTGAAAATACCCTGCACTCAGCGAGCATATTTTTGAAAAGGTAGTGGTTTCTATCTTGCGCTTTTCCTTTTTTCGGTTATCTGTCACTTTATTTTCATCCTTACGTTGACCTCCCTGGGAGTTTTTTTTATCTCCACGTTCGTTAACTCTGTCAATAAAGAAAAAAGTTCTCGATTGTCAATTTAGAACAACGACCCTACGTCGGGATGACATTGTTACAGTTCAAAGATAATTTTTGGGTAAGTGACGGTCTCGTTTTGTGTTGTACTCGGGCGCTCTGGGTGATGATGTTGCGATGGTGCAATTCAACTGAAAGTTTTTAAGGTATTTAATGTTTGACGTGTAGCCTCAATAATAATTTATTTTTGACGACATTGAGGCAGTCTCCATTTACAGTAGTACTAAAATCCACGCCGAGTTCTTCGACCATTGAAATGTAGCTATATGATGTAAAAAAAATAAATCTTGTATGAAATGTATGAACGTTTTATACCATCTATGTCACTACTGGATAGCTACCACCTAGCATTAATATGTTCAGATCTAAACAATCCTCTTTGAAATTGGCAAAAATGTATTGGATTAATTTAACAGGACGCATGTGTCAGACATCTAAGGTTAAGTTTTTGTACAGACTAATATGTGAAGATAAACGTTAACTACTGGTGTATGGTTGCGTCTTGCTATTAATATTATTTGAACCTATCAGTGTACATTTGCCAGGATTTTGCAGTGTAGTGTTAATTCCTCCAATAATTGAATAGTGGCAGTGGTGTTCAAATAGGAAATACAACTGATGTTGTACAATGGACCACAGACTATCCCACTGTGTCTTGAACAATCCAAGGGTCTCTGCTCCCACTGCAAGCACTGGGTGCAAGTTATACCATGTAATAATAGCTCCCTGTGTGGAAAGAAATACCTTCAACAACTTTCCACCTATGTCATTTTGTTCTACCGACATCTCTTCTTGAAATACATTCTGTAGTCTGTACCTCCTGATGTGTAAAAGCAGCAGAAGACACGGTCAAATCCCCCTCCTTTTCCTGTGCCCTATTTTGAGATGAAGTGTAGGGCAAAATGACACCCATGTGTCTTTATTGTAGACCAGTGTAGATGGTGTAATGGAAATTGCCCAGGAATCCAGACAGAAGGACGGATGCAACACCCTAGCACAGGTTCAGAATCTTTATTCATGAGCTTCTGGGGCCTCAGAAACCTTGCCTGCCTGATGGCCTGTGGGTCTCCTTGTTATAGTGAGTGAGTGTATACAGAATTGAATCACTGGTTAGTAAAAAGTTTGAGTAAAAATGTGTTGACCAATAAGTCATGTGTTTGGATTCTGATCTTCTTGGAGTTGTTAAATGCTAATGCTAAATTTATGTAATGTAATGTACTCTTCATTCTACACTGAAGCCAGATTTGAGTCTTCATCTTTTCCTCAAAGAAGTCCAAGAGATTTTGTGAGCACAATTTCCCTCTATGACGGCCATGTTGATTATCCTCTACGATACTGCTTTTGTCCACACAAAAGAATACTGATGAGCTGTGAGTACACAATGTCGATAAGGTGCATTTTGGTCATCCTGCGCAGGCAAACAGAATGTGGTCCAGTCTAACCTAAATGCTCATGAACAAGCATGGTGCCATCATTGACAGGTTGATTACTCTGTGAATGAAACCAGGGCACTAAGGTATATAGCTTTGGCAGCCAGCGCAGTCAATATTAGATCAGCACACCAAACTTACAAGCCTATGTCACATGACACAATTTGAGGGTTCTACATATGAGCTGGGAACTATGTTTAGGGGAGAAAATAATTATGGATCACCAGAAATCAACATGGTATATTTGGTCAACATGGTAGCAATATTCTTTGCCTGAGCATACTATGTCTCTCCAAATACTAACTCAACCAACATCTCAGTATAAACCAAGCTGTCTTGCCCAGGCGCTATCAATGTTTGGTGTCACCACAAATATAACCATGAGATGATCATATCAGTGGCACCTTGAAAATACTGTATATCTTGTGGTAGTAAGTGACTGAAAACAAAAATATAAAAAGGGGTCTGAATCTGGATTGCGCTGGGCCTTACCACAAATCGTTAATTAATCTTGCATTAATCAGACAACCCCCCTCCTCCAATCACTTAAAGTGTGACCTGTTGATGGCTTGAGCTCTGTTGTTTGGCAGTTTAGAGCAGCAATTAAAAGGTGATTCTTTGTTTTCCTGCATTCCTGGGTGATCTGTGGCCATATGTACAAAGATTGTAAGAGTAGGAGTGCTGATCTAGGATCAGTTTAGCCTTTTAGCTCATAATGGATATGCTTAGGATATGGACAGGGGAAACCTGATCCCAGATCAACACTCCTACTCTAACAATCTTTGTACATATGGGCCCTGGTCTGAACTTACACTTCGGCTAGGTGTTTTTGCATTTGGAGAGAGACAAACTTGGTTTATGTGTCAATGTCTTCCGTTTCATCTCTTTCATGATTGTCAGATATCATTTTTATGTCTAGGGTTTAGTATTTGTTAAGGTAGTTGAACCTGCGTCTGTAGATTGGACGTTGATACTTTGTCTTTGTCTACGTGTTGTAACTTAATAGCTCTTAGTTTTAATTTAATTGTGAGTTGTATATTTTGATGAAGGTTGATCCACCAGATTGATCTGCTGATCAATTAATTTTGTGATTTAATTGATCATTGGTATCCTGTGTCATAATTATTATATTAAATCAAATAAATATATTTTACATGTGGGATAAGTGAGGGTTTTTAACATGTAATATCACTTGTATTCAGTATTCAGTATTCAAAGTCCTGAACAAGGGCATTTGACCGTTAAAGCTACTGGATTCAGGGAATAGACAATTTTTATTCAAACTTCACTGTTCCAACAACTATTATACTAAGTTTACTGTGCAGGTCTTAGCTGTTATGTCTACATTTTTGGTGCCTTACCCATCAGTACCTATGCAGTAGTGTTCAGAGGTGTGAGTTAGCACATGAACATCCACTACCAAGTTGTTAAGTCACCCCTGGAGAAGCAATAAGAGTGCGATAAGTTCCACAATGGTCTTTAGATGAGCAGGCTAATCATATCTTTTGTTGTACAGAGCAGCTGGCCATGGCCATGTTTTGAAACTCACAGCAGACCTACCCATGTTACATCTTTCCACATTTGGCAATAGGTGCATGGTTGCAGTATTCTTTTAATAACATTTCAGCTCTGGTGGTGGACTGGTCTGGTGGTGGTTTTCTGAAGCATTGACGTCGGCTTCCTGTAAACAGTGGTCATTGTAGCTGTTGAGCTGTGATCTCTCTCTTCTTTTTTAGAACAACTTTTCACAAGTTAGAAACCCTGTGGCAAGACCATCCCGTCAAACATCCTGTTGTTTCAGGAGAGTGCAAACTGGCGATGGCAATGATGAAGTCCACTGGCTGAGACACGCAATCATTGGCTCAGCCATTGGCATGAGCCTGTAGGTGTGGCTGTGCCCTCTCCACTGACAGGCTGCATTCAGCTGGCAAAGCACCACAGAACATTTCCCAAAAGAGGCTGATGGGAGGTGGAGTCCAGAGCTCATCAAACACACTCCAAAACAGTAAAGGTATCTCACCTCCCATTATGCTGCCTGTGAAGTGTTTTGTGGCAACCTTGCCAGGCGATTACAGCCTAGGTCTGGGTGTGGTGTCACCCCCCCCCCTGAGGCCTCTCTCACCACAACGGAGATGGGTCTGACCTGAGGGATTATGGGTAACACCCTATGTGTCATCTGTCAATTCCACACCACTGTAAACATGGTACCTATACCACAGCACACAGGCAGATGTCTATCAGTCGGCGATGTCTCACTTAAAGATAAAGGATTCAATTAAATCACCTCAGTAGGGGTTTAAACCTTGAATCTATACCAGGGGACCACCAAATCTCACTGATCTAGGAACAGTCATTCCAATTCAGCCTGAACTTGAGGTTTAATACATTGTTAGGGTAACTGCAATTGGCCGAGTCATCAGTGTAAAGTATGCATCTGGAAATAACAGAAGCAGTTTCAATTTGCCCTGTGTCAGTTTTGAGTTAGGAAAGAGAGAGGTGTTAGGAAAGACGGGGGGTGCTCAGTGTTTCGGCGTTCCCTGGGACAGGAGACTCACTTGACACCCCCTCTGTTCCAGTTTTGCATTTCATTTGCGTTTCAGGGCACTGGTTGTGCATCCATTTTCGGGGGAAATCCCGTTTTTAGATCACTTGTTTATTGGGTGATTGTGAAAGTTTAACATGGCTGCAAAATGATCCATATATGTCCCTCCACAGGGGGCGGATTTCACTAGCCATCTGGGGTACGAGGCTCTGACTCAGAGAATGAGAGACGGCCGGCGTACGTGCAGGGATTTGGAGGACCTCCTGAAGATGAGGTACAGAGCACAGGAGACTACACACACCGCTGCCAGGGGCAGACGGCGGGAAGCCAGGGGCCTGCTGTACCTGCCATCACCCTGAACTTGTTACTGGCTGTCTTGCACCATTTGAAACAAACTAAGCTGTTTGGAGCATGGCTCACCCCTTTAGATGCTCATTCCTTCTCTACGGCGCCTGACAGCATCCAATGCGACAGCGCCGCATTTATGCGTTGCTCCTGATACCATTTCAGTTCAAAGATATCCTCTGATCTTTTTTTCTCATGAACAAAGTAATTTACTTAATGTAAACCAATGCCTTTGCTGCACTTAGTGGGATATAATGTGAAATCCACTGTAGGTGGTACAACGATACAACTTTAAAGACAGTCAAGCAAAACGGAATCCACTGAAGGGCGGATGACGTCTGACTTACACTGTTAAGCTCATTCATTCTGTTAAATCACTGTTAAAACAATCATAAGTAGGTTTGGGACAGGGATCTATCAAAAGGCTAGTGCTCTGTCCCTGATGTTCTTGGTCAGGGCCCGCCAAGGATGCACACTGATCTCCATCGCTCCGGATAAGAGCTGCTACTAAACGAACGGCATGTAATGTAGTGTAATGATCTACGTTCCCGCTGCAGTTCCAGTGAAGATGGTGAGAAGTGACTTTAATGATGCGGACCACATACAGCATGGGCATCGTACTAAAATGTGCAGACGGCTGTTTTTCTTTCGGTTTCTGGCAGGACATAGTGAGAGTGTTTGTGTGTTTCTGTCCCACGCAGGGCACAGGCAGAGGAGCGGTACGGCAAGGAACTGCTGATGATAGCAGGGAAGGCGGGGGGTCAGACAGAGATATTGTAAGATACTGTTTATACCCTCTGTGAGTGTATGGGTGTGTATGTGTTTGCGTGCATGTGTTACAGCCCCGCCAGCATGTGTGGTTTCAGCAAGGTATGTCACAAACAATCCCTTGCAGCCACTGTAACATTTGGAATGTTGTGAAGATGTGTCTGGTTCCAGTTCCATTCACTGTTGCTGCCGTTAGACCACAGAGGGTGCGGCAGGTCTTTCACAGCTGTCGGCTCACACTCAACGCACGCACATTCTCAATTTTCACAGATTTTACCTGCAGGAAATGAAAACGGAAGGCAGTGCAGCATATTCAAATGAATAACTGTATTCCTTTGCCTCTGAGAAACACAGAAGAAAAGTGTGAACAAGATCACCGTTGACATTATAATGCCTGCTCAACAGAGATGTTTTTGGTTATGGTGAACTGGGATGGAACTGGCCAACACCTTGCACATGAATGTAACCATTCAAATAAAAAATAAAACTTAGGCTTTACACAAAAAGCAGGCCTCACATACAAAGAAGCACTAACAGAAGAAATGGGAAGAAATGTAAAACAAACTAAGTAAAACTGAACTGTGCCACTGGTCCAACAGTCTTAAAACTTGCCTTCAAACAGTTGAAAGTTCCTGTTCTGTTGAATGCAGTAGTTAATTTGATGGAATTCAGGTGTGGAGTAACTACCAAATTCTAGAAAATAATGAGTCCTGAACACAAAAGCAACCTAAATGCCCATAATTATGTACTTAGCCCATGTGATCCACTAAACAGATTGGGTAAAAGTTTTTTTTTTAAATCAGCTGAAGATGATGAAAATTATGAACCAGTGTTTGTGGACAGCAGTGTTGATGACTCAGGCTCTCATGAAATCCCCCACAACTACCACTTCTGTTGAAACTATGGTATTGGGTGAGCAGGAAGGAAGAGAGGTGCATTTTGCACATTCAGACATGTGTATTCTGATTCATAGGACATTTTACCTTTATAGAAAGGGCTACATTGTGTATTTTTCATCAAAAGTATCAAATGGAATGATTATCTGGCTACCCATCTATTGTTGTTTCCATGACATGATTTCCATTACCTCTGTCAACAGCACTTTGAGAGCATCATTTGACCAGCTCAAGACCCGTAAGTTGAAGACCCCACCAGTTTTTCTTGTGGTTGTTCATTCAAAAACTTGTATCTGCTTGTCTATCAAATCTCAAATGTTTATGTTTTTATTGAGGGGAGGGGGGTTGTTATTCATCTTGCTATACTGAATAGCAACCTCCATGGTGGGTCCCATTTCACATAAATGTTGTTCCAGAGATGGACAACACTGGACATTTGCACATCCAGCTGTCCGTTATGTTGAAAGAGGAAGTGAGGAGAATGGAGCAGTTCCGAGAACGACAGAAGGAACACCGGAAGAAGGTGGGAATTTGAAGGTTTGCCCTAAACCCTACACCCCCCCCCACCCCAAGAAAAAGCAAAAATTGGCTCCAGGGAAGGAGGGAGGGCTTTAGTCACCAGGGTATTGCCACACCTCATTGTGCAAGAGCAGCTCCTCTGGTCGATTGCAGTCACCTGCAGTCTTCCGGTGTTGCATATGCATGTGCAGTGATGGGATGGGCCTACAAATCCCATCGGGCTTTCCATATTTGGAGACAGTAAAATTGACTGATTGATTGATTTTAGTGAAACTGATTTAAAAAATATATATATTTATACTTATACATACATATATAACAGCAACATAAAGTGTGTTAATAGGGCATTGGGCCACCACAAGCCACCAGAACAGCTTCAGTGGAACAATTGGAGTGATGCAACACCATTCTTCCACAAAACTTCCATCATTTGGTGTTTTGTTGATGGTGGTGGTAAACACTGGAGATCACTCAGAATGGCTTTGTATTTGTTGCCATTTACCTTGCCCTCGAAGGTTGAGTGGACCTAAACCATACCAGGAAAATGCATCCCATGCCATAACAGAGCCACCAGAACCCTTAATTTACTCAAGTATTTCCTCTATTTAGGTAGTTACCTGTATACGAATATACAGTATATATACTTATATACTGTATTTCTTTAAAAAATGCATTTGTATTATATTTTATTTAAGAAAACGTATTAGAATTATATCTTGAGCTTGATTTTTTCTTCCTTTCAATATAATGTACTATGTACTATGCCTCCAAAAACATTTACATTTACATACAAACAAAAAGAGTTTGTAGTGAATTTGTGTCATGAGTTTACACGAATAATGAATCCACCAATGGATAGCGATGTTAGCATTGATGTCCAAAAACAATGGGGGCCTATGCAGGTAGCATGCCGGAAATTGCATGCCAAAATGACCTCCCAGTAGCTTCTAACCAAGTCTCTCAGCCATGTGGTTCACTTAGAAATACAGATATAATCACTCAAGAATAGGGTTGTGGTACTGTGGTCTGAATTGCAACTAGTCTGCTTTCAGCTTACTTTTTTAAGCTGCTGTTAAAGTATGATCCAATAGGTTTGAAACCCGACTGTGCCAGACCGGCCCTGGCCAAGAGCCCCGATCAGGGTCGGCGTTTGGCTGTCCGTCCCAGGGGGAAGGGGGAGGGTGAGCCAGCACAAGCTTGATGAGAAGTGTAAAGGGTGTCTCCAGAGAGTAGGTGTGTGAGTTCCGGAGGTGGAGGAGGCAGATCATTGCCGGCCTCTGGGAATTACCTTGCCCCGTGGAGACAGGCGGTGAGTTCGTGAGGGAGGGCGAATCAAAATAAATAGAGGGTATAATTGGCCACTAAATTGGGAGAAAAACAGGAACAAATCAGAAACAAAAAATTCAATTAAAAATAAAAATAAAAAAATAAATAAAAGTATGTTCGAATATTATATACATGTTTAACTTCCAAATTAACCACATGGCCGAACGACTTGGTTATACAGCTATGCTAATGGATATGCTAACCATGCTAGCCGTCTGAGGATTTTCTGTTCCTGTAGATAGCAAATTTGCTTAAATCTCTTCTTTGCACTGTCCATCGTACTGAAAGGAGAAAAAATTACACCTGCATCGATTTTTGATTGAATTGTCACTTTAAAATGACAGCAGGAACTTACCCTGTGTCCTGCTCACCTCCATATACCTTTCAGCATTTCTGTACTTCCACTCAAATTACTGTAATGAATTAATAACTCCTGCTTTTCTGCATCACTGTGTAATAAAGAAGCCACAATAAATGAATCATCGTGTTGGCATATTAACACAGTTGCAGAAGAAAGGAGGCCAACGGTAAAATGCAATTGAACAGAATGTCATTTTATTTACAATGTACATATGGACCATGCTCAAAGCGATTTGTAGGATGTTTGCAGACTGTTTGTTTTCTGGCATTAATGGCCTGTTTTGTTTTGCCACAGTTTGAAGGGATCCTCGAGAAAGTTCACAAAGTGAAGGTGTCCTTATATAAGAAAACAATGGAGGTGAGACAGTTCTATGTGCAATAGTCACACTGTGACAAATTCCCATTTATTTTGTGATAAAGATATTGAAAATATCTGTTTAGAGGAAGAGGGGGGGTTAGACACACACATAAACCACCACAAGAACAACCACATACTCACACACACACCCACACACACACACAACACTACAATCAAACAACCACACATTGCTTGCTTGCTTGCGGCTGTCCATCGTTGCTGAAGATAACATCACTTCCTTTGGGTGGTTGGTGGAGTGTTGTGGCTACCGCTGCTGCAGTGCCATTGGAGGTGGCTGTGAAGCCCGATCCTTGACCCACATGTTCTGCCACAGCTGGGGCACGTGAGGGCTGAGTCTGGTGATGCTTGGGGTTGTTGTGTGTGCTGATGCCTGCGCTGTTGTTGCGCTTTTCTCTGGGACGTGCGTTTTGATTCTAGGAGGTTGACGCCAGAGTTCAAGGATGCAGTCCAGGCTCGGCGGTCCATAGCGGTTGCTTTAAGATCTCCTGGCTTTATTCCACACTTCTTAAGTGACTCTTTAAGATGGTCCTTGTACCTTGTACCGTTTTTGGCCTCCAGGTTTCCTGCTGGCTCCCAGGAGCTGACCATATAGGGTTTGTCTTGGGAGGCGGTGTTCAGGCATCCTAATGACGTGCCCGACCCAGCGGAGTTGGCGCTGCAGCAAAGTTGCTTCCACACTGGTTGTCTGGGTACGTTGAAGGATGGTTATGTGGGGTATGCAGTCCTGCCAGGTGACTTTTAGTATGCGCTGGAGGCACTTGATGTTAAATGCTTCCAGCTGACGTATGTGGCGTCGGTAGGGGGTCCATGTATCGGCACTGTACAATAAGGTGGAGACGCAGACTGCTTGATAGACTGCTACCTTTGTAGACAGCTTTAGGTTGCTGTTCTCAAAGACACGAGAGCGCAGTCTGCCGTAGGAAGAGGAAGCACGATTGATTCGTGCTTGGATGTCGTCATCAATTTGGCAGTTTGATGCAAGGATGCTGCCAAGGTAGCAGAACTGGTGGACCACCTTTAGTGGCATGCCATGGATACTGAACTGGGGGGGAGTGGATACAGGAGCTGAAGTCTGGACAATAATTTCTGTCTTCTGGGTGTTGATCTGAAGGCCAATGGCACTGTAGATTTCAGCTATTGTGTCCAGAGCGTGTTGCATTGCAGCAGGGGTGTGGGCAAGGAGAGCGCAGTCATCTGCATATTGAAGCTTGTGTATGGTGTTGGTTGTGGTCTTGGTGAAGGCTTGTAGACGGTGGAGGTTGAAAAGGTTGCCGTCAAGGCGAAACTGAAGCTGGACCCCGTCATCATCGACTTGGAGGGAGTTACTGCTGCCAGAAAAAGATTGAAAATAACTGGAGCAAGTACACAACCCTGCTTTACCCCTACCTGTACGGGGAAGGGTGGGGATTTTTGTCCGCCGTTGAACACACAGGACACATGTTGTAGGACACTCAAGAATTTGGGTGGCACCCCAAACTTTGCGAGGATGCTCCAGAGTGCCTGACGGTTAACCGTGTCGAAGGCTTTGGCGAGATCCAAGAAAGCAATGAACAGGTCTTGGTTTTGTTCTCTGGCCTTCTCTTGGACCTGTCTAGCAACAAAAATCATATCGCTGGTGCTACGGCCTTTTCTGAAGCCACATTGAGTTTCAGGTAGAATAGAGAACCCCACACAACACACACAACCACACACATGCACAACCACACACATACTGAATCACACAGAGAACCACCGACAACCAAACAACCACACAGACACACACACACATACACACACACAACCACACACATGCACAACAACACGAACAGTTATACGCACATACATAACCATGCAGGCAACCACACACACACACACAACCACACATGCAAGTTAAGCCAGTAGCGAAGAGTTATCTCACAATATGTCCTTAGAACCAATGCTGTACAAAGTGTAACAAAACAGATGTCATTTCAAATGTCTTTCAGGGTTTTCATGGTGTTTTAACAATGAAGCACAGCAGAACTGCAATAATTAAAGTGTGCAATGATGTGTAAAAAGTGATTCTGCTACTTTTGTCATACTGTCACAATGTGTGTGTGTGTGTGTGTGTGTGTGTTGCTGAGATGTGTGTTTAGAAAGCCAGAACACTCTATGTGTGTGGCTGGACGCAAATCAAAATGCAAAGTCTGTGTGAGGTTAGCGATCTTACCGCTCAAGAGTGAGGGACTCTGCAACTTCGTGGAAGTGCTGCAGCGTCGCAGCAGGAAGTCTTGCTTCACTGCTTTTGCTTTTATTTATATCTCTCTGCTATCGTGCGGCTTGCTCAATGGCATGTCCCCTGCCTGGCATCTCATTGCCGCTTCCTGTGAACCAGTCGCTCACATCCTTTGAATGCTCTGCAGAGGCGTTGTGCAGGAGGTGCGTGCGCTGTGCAGTTGTCCGAGGACTTGTCATGTGGACAGGACCTGTGCTGGTTCTTTGTTCTTGAGGATGACGGCAGGGGTAACCCCCTGTTTTGTGTTTCGCCAGTCCAAGCGATCGTACGAGCAGAGGTGCAGGGAGGCCGACGAGGCAGAGCAAGCTGTCGAGAAACTGGGCACCATGGCAACAGCCACGCCCAAGCAGACCGAGAAGGTAAACCTCCCATTTTTGCTGCATTCAGCGCCGCCTCTTCGTGGGTCCTCAAACTTTCCAAGCCTAAGATCCACTTAATAAGTGAATTCATTTTCTTTGAGCCACACAATGAAATTTAGCCTGACATACTGTACCCTCCAAAATTATTCACACCATTGATAACATGAGTTAATAAGGCTGTATAAAATAAATAATACAGGTAATGAGCTATATTGTATGCTCAAAAAAAACCTAGTATTTTATACTAATACAATTGCCCAGAGAAAAAAATGATTTTGTTTGACAAGTAATATTATTTTCCCCTAAAGTGATATATATGACAGATATGACTTTTTCTGCCACTGTTGAGTTTACCTCAGATGTAACGCTTTCCTTTTAGAACAAAAATGTCTAATTTTTCCTCATCTGACCAATCACTCAAATGCTTTGTGCAAACTCCCTAATCCTCACCTGGCTGCTAAATTAGGGGTGGCAAACTTAATTCATAGATCATACACAGTGGGTATGAAAAGTATTCACCCCCTTTGGCACTTTTCACATTTTATTTTCTTACTTCATAGAATCAAAATGGATTTAATTGGGATTTCTTGCCACAAAAATACTGATAAAAAAATACTTAACGGTGCTCCAGGGGATATGGAGTGCTCCACAACCGACAGCGTTGACATAAGTCTGGGACACATTTTGTAGCAATCCCTGTTTTGGCTTAAATCATACTCAACTTTATCCAGTTTTCATAAATTATTGTCTGTTGCTTGGGACAGGATGTTTTCAGGGAGAGACAAAACTTAAAAAATAGATAATAATGGCATATTACTGGAACAATTGTAAACATGTATTCCAATCACAAATGTAATTCTTGGCTGCACTTACTTATATTTTGTTTTATTTACTCATTAATAAACAAAACATCTAATAGCCAGACAGGTTTTTATCCCAATTCTCAATCAGTGAATTATAATAATAACTTTACTTATATGAAGCCCTTCATACAATGTTTGTGCTGAAAGTGCATACAGTAAAACAAATTTAAAAACTATAAATAAACCACGCACTTCAAAATTCCCCACTTGGTAATGAAACAATAGTGAGCAGGTGCTTCTTTTTTATGAATGGTGAGCTCGCAACTCGGTTCTTTTAATGGACTCGCAAAATTGTATTTTGTGGTTATGAAGAGCAGGAACTGAGAATGCAGAAAGACAGTAAAGATCTCCACTTCTTGCACACCTGGAGGTTTGCCCTGTCCTGTTACTGCTCCCAAAAGGAGAACACGGTCACCTTTGTTCTCCATCTTGTGGTGTTGTCATCTTTCGCTTACATGCAGTGACGGGTGTCTGTTCTCTTCCGGGTCAGGCACAGAACAAGGCCAAGCTGTGCAAAGAGACGGCCAATGAAGCCGGTGAGTATCCTGGTACTCCCCTGAGGCTCGACTTCCTACCGACTCTTAAAGCGCCCCACATCATTTACAATTGCATCAATGAGCAAATGGTTAATAACGCCCACAGCACTCAGTGTCTCACACCCTCTTTGGCATTTCTCCTTTCAGACAGCATTTAAAAGACACTGCTTTAATTAAGGATAGCAAAAAGGTCTATGCTTGAACACAAGTCAGAAGATTACAATGGATTTTGTTTTGATTTATAGGTTATTATAAGTTGCACAAAACTCAGATGTTACCCATTTAAAGCCCCTGCAGCTGAAATGTTTTTATTTAAGCCTAATTTCTGCAAATTACATTTTTTTAAATGTATGCCCTTATTCAATTGTTTGGTATTTCCACTCGTGTCAAATAGACTATCTCTTTCTTTTTGTGGGCAGTTTTTGTTCTGTTGTTTTTCTGTGTAAATCATTGAAATTAAGCACACACCAGAATTTGAAACAAGAAAGAACTTGATGTAGCTTGCTCTAGAACTGCAGGCAGGATGGGACATAACATGCGTCCACTGTTTTGCATTTGTAATTTGTGCGTCAGAGTATGTATGTTTAGCTCTGCGTTGCCGAGGGAGTCAATGCCTCGCTCAGCAGCGAATCGGATGTGGTTAAATAAAATGTATTTAAAGACACTCGAATGACCTTCAGACCATTCGTACTTTCCATGTCCTTTCCAGAAAATAAAATTCAGCATTCATCCAAAGAAGGCAATTATATTACATTATAAGATGTTTCCTCGCAAGAACAATTCCAGCACAGTGTGTGCAGTGGGCAGCGGAAAGTGAAATCTTTCCTTATGTTTCTGTAGAGAAGCAGTACGTGTCCAATGTGGATGAGCTGGACAATGTTCGGCAGGATTGGGAGAGCACACACAAGAGCACCTGCGAGGTATGAACCACACCGTGCACCATCCTACACTTCCCCGACCCCAAGTTCACCCACGACAATTCATTTTTTTGGGGGGTTTCAACAGCCGCATGATTTTTGCACTATGGGCCTATACCAGAATTGTGTGGAAGAGGGGGATTTCAGGGTATGTCTGTGGGTTGGTCCATGAGCACTGATGGATTCCTACACTAAAAAGGGCAAACGATGTGAGAGAAATCAGTCCAACTCTAGTGCTTGCATAACAGGGTAAAATATGTGTGGTGACAGTGGTATCAGTGTGGAAGACACTATTGAGTGTGATAGAAAGCAGGTTTTGTCTTTGTAAACCCAGTGTTGTTGTTCTGGTAGTTTCTGGTCCAGGCTACCATGGCAATTGAAGCAGACCTGGTCTGTGTTTCAGCTGTTCCAGCAGCAGGAGGAAGACCGCATCAACGTTCTGAGAAATGCTATATGGGTCCACTGCAACCACCTCTCCATGCAGTGTGTCAAAGATGACGAGGTCAGTTGCAGGCGTCAGAGCTCAACCGAATTAGCTGTACCTCACACATCTGACTCTTGTCCTGGTACCTGCATGTCAGCTGTGTGCCAGGCCTGGCATCAATGTCTAGTGAAAACTGTGCTCTGAATTGAGGAAGAATCAAAAGCAGCAGATGATTCTTCCACCCAATCAGGTCACAATACATTTCTAATTACAAACAAGTACCAAACTCCTCCTTATAACTAGGGGCAGTCTGTGAATAGTTATCTCAGTTCAGCGCACTGTTTTCACCAGATGTTTTAAGGTTGGTGAGCAAGGCTGTCTGTGCAGACAAAGATTAAAGACCAAAGCGGTAATGTAGACTCACAGTGTTCATACAGTCAGGAGGGCATTACATCAAGCTACTGTCAAAGTGAAAAGGCTAGGTGGCTAATCCGAACACTTAAATGGTGTGGAATGAACTCCTCTTTGTGACAGACTTTGATTGGTTTAAATTGGATCAGTAGAAAATGAGAATTTGTTTGAAGAAATGCTCATTTTTCAGGGTGTATGAGTTCCTACAGTATTCGTACAGCCCACTTTTTACCTTCGAAAGTTTAAACCGAAAGAATGTGGTCACACTAGTATAGGAAGCCATTTTGCATTCTGTAAATACAGAATAGCTAGGAAAAGGCCAATAACTGGCCATTGCAATTTTTATTATTTGATTACCTAGAAGCATTTATTCGTTTTTTGTATTTATAATTAAACTGTACAAATATAGTGAGTAACCGCAAAGTGTACGAATACAGTGAGCCAAGATGTTAAGACATTTTAAAATGACCAATTACAACTGTTCTTACATGTTAACAATCCTTTTGCATATCTCTGGTCCGTTAGCGTTTTTCGTAAAAAGCGGCAGCACTTCTTGGTAGCTACCAAGGTGTGTGTCACGGTAGTAAGAGTGCAAGACCTAACCACACTGTATTTGCAGTTATATGAGGAGGTGAGAAATAGTCTCGAACAGTGCGACATCTCTACAGATATCAACTGCTTCATCGAGCTGAAGAGGACTGGACCAAGTCCACCAGGCAAGAACTGTATTGTTTCTGTCCCTGGCTCAAACTTAGTCTTAACTGCAAGTGCACCTTGATGTCACCCCATTGGGGTTAGTTTGAATCTGGGCCCTACTATAATGGAGAAAGCTTTATTACAGTTGATAAACACATCATAATTGAATGTTTGTTATTTAACAGTTTTTATGTCATTGCAATTTGAATCATCTAATACTTAGGCATACATGTTTTACATTACATGTAGTCATTTAGCAGACACTCTTATCCAGAGAAACTTGAGTGAACAGTAGAAGGTATTCATTTTACAGTGCCTTGCAAAAGTACTCAGACCCTTGCACAATTTTCACATTTTGTTACTTTCATTTATAACATTTATTTTACTTTCATTTTTCATTTATTTAGAAATACAACCTATTCCTCACATTTAGTTTTGTTTTTTAAGTATATAGATACTTAAAATAAAATAAAAATTGAAAAATGTTGATTGCAAGAGTATTCAAATCCTGTGCTCTGGCAGCTGTAAGTTAATGCAGGTGCCATAACAGTGACTGTCATGATTTCAGGATTAAAAACACCTGTCTTTGTGAGGATCATTGGTTGAGTAGTGAATTTGAAGGAAAAACACCAAAGATCTTTCTCAGGAAGCCAGGGGTATGGTTATCAAAAGGCACAGATTAGGAGAATGATACACAAAAATATGTAAGGGTTTGGATATTCCAGTGATCACTGTTGACTCAATAATCAAGAAGTGGAAGCTGCATCATACCACCCAGTCCCTGCCTAGAAAAGACTGTCCCTCCAAACTCAGTGACCAAACAAGGAGGAGACTTGTGAGGGAAGCCACTGTGAGGCCAACAATGGCTTTAAAGGAGCTACAGAGTTCAGTGGCTGAGAATGGAGTAATGTTGCATCAGTCAACAATATCAAGAGCACTGCATAATACTGGCCTGTATGGCAGGGTGGCAACCAAAGCCACTACTTAAAACAAAACATCTCACAGCCCACCTGGAGTTTGCTAGAGAGTGCATGAGTGATCCATCTAAGATGTGGGAACAGGTTTTGTGGTCAGAGAAGACTAAAATAGAGCTTTTTGGTAAAAATGCAAAGCGTTGTGTATGGCACAAACCTAACACTACCTATGCCCCACATAACACCATCCCTAAAGTGAAGCATGGTGGTGGCAGTATCATGCTATGGGGATGCTTCTCTTCAGCAGAGAATATTAGGAATAATGGACTGAGCAAAGTACAGACAGATACTACAAGAAAACCTGTTTCAGTCTCTCAAAAATAGAAAAACTGAAGCTACATTGGAATGGCTCAAGAATAAAAAGGTGAATGTCCCTGAGTGGCCCAGTCAAAGTCCTGACCTGAACCCCATCCAGACTCTGTGGCATGGCAGTGGAGTGTAATGGTTAGGGATCTGAACTTAACTCAGCGGTTGCTGGTTCAATTCGCAGGTGGAGCACTGCCGTTGTACCCTTGAGCAAGGTACTTAACCTGAATTGCTTCAGTAAAATATCCAACTGTATAAATGGATTGTCTTTAAAGAAATGTAAACTGTGTAAGTCGCTCTGGATAAAAGAGTCTGCTAAATGCCTAAAATGTAAATGTAATGTAAAATGCACAATCTGAAAATTGCTGTCCATAAGCAATGTCCAAGCAACTTGAGACAGCTGGAGCAATTCTCCTCCCAAGAATGTATGAAAATCACCTCCAACCAGTGTTTAAATTTGGTAGAAACATACCCAAAAAGACAGAAAGCTGTTATTGCAGCAAAAGGTGCCTCAACCAAATATTAATGCGAGGGGTCTGAATACTTATGCAAGCAGTTTTTTATTTTTATTTAAAATATTTGCTGACATAACTAATTATCTTTATGAAAATTCAGTTTGAACATGTGAGCTTTGAATAAAGAATATTAAATAGAAAAAAATTTGAACGTATCATTTGTAATCCAGCGACATTTGAAAACTTTCCAAGGGTCTGAGTACTTATACGAGAAACTAAATTGTAAAAGAAACGGCAGCTACATGTTGTTTACACAGTATTCACCAAGCTGGGCCAGTCTACTGCTTAGTCCATGACTCTCTCTGATTCTCTCATGATTCTCTCTGTCCTTGTCTCCCCAGCACCCATTGTCTTTGAGAATTACTATGACAGAGAGCACCCCCTGACAGCAATGGCACCATGCGTTTTGGGGGCGCAGGAGTGGTGATAAAAAGGTCAGGAGTCTGGAA
The DNA here is from genome assembly GCA_029706075.1 of Aldrovandia affinis. Taxonomy (NCBI): domain Eukaryota; kingdom Metazoa; phylum Chordata; class Actinopteri; order Notacanthiformes; family Halosauridae; genus Aldrovandia; species Aldrovandia affinis. The sequence continues at coordinate 8,723,763 of JAINUG010000004.1, forward strand.
CTGGGTTGCCAGATCGGTGAAAGATGGCAATTTTTTGGGTTCAAAATTGGAGAGATCTGTAGTGGAGAAACATATGCCTGAAAGTAGGGTTTAAGAAAAAGGTTGGCGAGGCAGCACAATTGAATAGGATGCTTGGTGAAATAACATTTTACATTTTAGTTTACATAACTTGGAGGGGTTTTTTCTCACAAATTGTAGAATGGTTTGGAATTTCCTGGCAACCTTGTGTAGGGTCCAGTTGCCCAGAATATTTTGCAGTGTTTTTGTTTTTTTCCTGTGTGTGTGCGATAGAGATTAGTTGTTGCTAAGGGAAGTTTCAAAGTTTTCAAGTTGATCCTTTAGTTGATCCTCTTATATCATGAAGTACTGTACTTCATGATATAAGACCCACACTAGCTTGTATATTTCAGGGTGCTGTAAAAATTTGCAGATCATTTTAACACAAATATTATTTCAAATAATACATGTTTTAGCCCTTGACAGCTTTGCTCAATGTTTCTGGAAGTTGCGTGGCTGTGAAAATGAGTCACACAGGATTTTCCTTTTCTTGATTAATTTAGGAACTTGCACAACTCACATACTGCTCAATGTTTGCTTCCTTTTTTAGGTTTTCAAATCTATTGCAAGGGACCTGTACCGGTGGCTCAAAGCTGAACATCAATGTGAACTCTAATCACATTCCGCCATCTAGTGGTCAGTACCGAAATGCCATGGTTTACTGAGTATCGTATTATTCAGTGTAATAAAAGTATTGAAAATATGTCCCTTCCTTAAATTTGGGTTTTAGTTTTAAACATTTAACAAGTATAAGATTACTTCAGTGAGAGTGCAATTTAGCATGTGTTTCCATCTGTCAAGCACTAGAGGGCATCATGCTGTCTGGTTTATACTTCATCCTTTGCTATGAACAATGAAGTCACATCTACCAATACTGTGTCAATAATCTATACTAAATAATCACTCATTCATCTACTGAGATGCTTCTAATTTTCAGGTTGTGTAATATTGTAGACGATCATCTCTTCATTAAGCTCTGGAAATGAGCGTTCTTGGCTGCCTTGACACAGTAACTGAACTAAAGTCATTCTTTTCATTGCAAAAATGTTGTAAACCTCAGATGAAAAGGCAGATGGAGTGTATGCCTCCATACCTGACGGACAAGGGGCAAGCAGTGATAAGGCAGCACATCAAGATGACTATATTGCACTATATGACTACAGTGCCCTGGTGAGTAACAGCGTCCACAAGAACACACTACTGACACACATTCATTTTGTACATGTTTGTGTTGCTCTGAACCTTTGCTCTACTCAAGGACTGATTATCAGATGTCCCTTTTTTTGCTGTGTTTTGCACTGTCATCATATGACTGTTATGTATACATCTGTCAGGTGCACAGTACGGTTATATTTTATGCCCTTTTAATTGTACAAGATGTAGTTGGCGAAAACATTTTCACAGTCAGGGTTATCATTTATCTGGAGTTTTAGACACCAGGCTCAAGAGATCCCAGTGAATGTGTGCCACAGCTCAGGCAGTGCAGTTCTAAACCATGCTTGCGTTGCCCTCCGCCTTCCAAAGAATGAAGAGGAGCTGTCCATGGCGACAGGGGACGTTGTCACGGTGATGGAGCAGGGCGAGGACGGCTGGTGGAGGGTGGAGAGTAACGGGCAGACAGGACTGGTCCCGGGATCATACCTGGGGAAAGCCTGAATGCTCGCTCTCTCTCTCTCTCTCTCTCTCTCTCTCTCTCTCTCGTGTACCCCACTGCTTGCATGATACTCACGAGACCGACCAGAACCATCCATCCTACGTCACAGCCCTGGTCGTGAGATGGCCATTGAAGCCTCCTGCAACAGCCCCTGATCTGTATTCTTTCATATTTATTTCCTGGAATCTACCTACAGACCTGGATAGAATGCTTCTACATAGTCTGTCTCAGCAGTACTGTCTCCAGCAACAAGAACACAGCTCCTTGGAGAGATAATGTGGTACAGAACAGTGGAGTGATCTATTGGTGTTTAACTTCAGGGTGGGATAGAATATTGTACAGGCATAATCTGATTATTTCCCCCTGCAAGTTATGACTGGACACACACTGCCCAAGTCTGGCTAAATTGAAAATTCTCAAAGCATTATTTATTGAAATTTGGTCTTTATATCTCATACACCAAAGAGCAGACGCACATGCCCAAAGCCATATTTGTAGCACAGGTAGTGGCTGAGTTTCAGTCTAAGAATGCAGATCTACCATTTTACAATATGATGCACAATTTAGACATGCTTTTAAATATAATATCTTCCTGGTTTTACAGTAGACCTTTGTAGTTCCCAATCAAAATTCCTCCACAGCTTTGAGGAACAGATGCTCTTTTCTTACCACTGGTCTCTCAAAGACTACACATAAGATCCATTTCAAGGGTCTCTTTTTAAGATTTGCAATCAAAGTTTCTTCCAAACTAAAGCCAGCTTCCACCTACTGCTTCTTAGTGTGTTTTTGAATCAAAAATAAACTGAAGTACAGTTGTTTTTTTCTGCAACCACGAATGGAATGAAAATAAATGTGGAAAAATGAGTGCACCTTGCCTGCCTGCAGTGTTGTAATATGTCCACCAGATTGCGCAGTTCTGCAGTTTAGTTACTTGTCCTCAATGAATTTCCACCTGCAGTGGCACTATTTCTACCCAAAGGGGAAGACCTCTTTAGATGTAAAATTATTTATGTTTTATGAAATTGAGTATTGCAACAATTGAGTATTCTAAAAAGGCAAACCGTAAAGCCTAGGCCCAACCATCCTCCAGTCGATTATGTAAGTTAGCCTTACGGTCAACCTTAGCTTTTCATGAACAGAAAAACACCAAAATTATTTTAAAAGTTTTTTTTTTTTTTCAAAGCTACTTTTTTAACTGTGATACATTAGACACCAAGAATCATATAGAAAAAAATGCCTCAATGAGTTTATCAACTGATGTTGTTTAGAGCTTCAACGAGAGGTGATGGCCACAAACCTTAATTATTTTATTTTTTTAAGAATTTGTTTCTGATTTTATCCCATTTTCTCCCAATTTAGTAGCCAATTAGACCCTCTATTTTTCAAGTCAATCCCCCCCTCATATTGTGAGTTTGCTGCCATAGCCCTGTGACGGTCAGTGACAAAGTCTCCTCTGAGACAGCACTCGCCAGACTGTCGACCGTAACTCCGGTACTACAGAGCCACTCCTGTGCGCAGCGAACTTCCTGTCAGCTTCCCTCTCCCCTCCCTGGGGCGGACAGCCAATCGCCGCCCCTGGTGGCACTCCCGGCTAGAGCCGACTCTGGCGCGGCCGGTGGCATTGAACCCCAGTCGCAGTGAGCAAACCTTCATTTGAATGGAGGATAGCCTCCATTTTCACTACATTTCTGAACAATAAAATGACCAGTGTCATAATTATATGTATCGTTATACAAATATTAACAATTATGGCAAGTTGGTGATTTCACAGGCTTCATCTATAAAATGTTATAATATTGTGCTTAAAGCTTATCTTTTAGTTTAGTTTCCTAGTACAAGTGTGGGCACAGCAATAGCCACCACCCTGTGGTTTTAATGGCTAATTTCACTCTTAAACATTGTGCCAGTTCTGCCTCTTCTAATGAAATAAGATCACTATCTAAATGATAATTCTCCACATACCAAGCTATAACTAAACATCGAACAAAAAGTTCAGAAATGTTTGTTTGGTAGATTTTTTCTGTTGTAACAATGCTTCTTGGCAATAAATTGTATACTGTTGGAAAGCCTGTTTATTTCCCTTTTAAATGGTGGCCCATTTGTAAGGACCATGAATTTGTGGGATGAGCAAATCAGCAAATCAGAAGATTTGGCAAATTTTTAATGGGCGCAACCCACATACACAGCTGTGCTGCTCATCCCACAAATGCATGTTCCTTACAAATGGGGCACCATTTAAAAGGGAAATAAACAGGCTTTCCAACGGTATAAAATGTATTGCCAAGAAGCACTGTTACAACAGAGAAATAATCTACCAAACACAAATTTCCGAACTTTTTGTTCGATGCTTATTAAAGTTAAAACCAACATTTGGCCCGATAACACCATGTGACCTCTGCAGAAACACCTGATATGAACCAGCAGACAGAGGCTCAAGAGGCACTCCCACATGCCTATTAATACCCCACGTCAGCTCCATCTGCATTTGCAGTTTTTCACAATGGCCTTCTTTAGACACTTGGCTGCACTTCTGTCGCCAGGAGCAACATTGGGCCAAAAGACTAATATCTAATGTGTCAAACGCCTGGAATTATTGAAGTGAATCTTGTTGCAGAAGTCAGCAGGGCTTTTATTGTACTTACCAGCATATGGACAGGAAGTATGCTCTGGTAAGCAGGTAAATAGCAGGTAAAGCTAATTCATACATGGCTATCAGTCTGTGGGCCACTGAGAGACCTAGATCAAAAGCCCTTGATTAGAGGGTTGGGCAGGACTGAATTTGATAACATACAAGTACCTGTCTCTCTCCCTCTCACATACAGAGGCCTGCCATTGCTCCAGTAACAGGGCGGTTATTGCGTAGGAGTAGAGTTCCCAAAATGATCGATGGCACAAATAAAAAGCCTTGGTAGTAAATAAATGCTTCACACAGCACTGGAGAGAGGGGGAAGCCAGCACTGGCTTTCTCCTTTTTTTTAACCAATTTTCTCCTTTTTAGATGAGCAACATCTACTTCACAAACTAGGCCTCTCTATTTCTTGGAAGAACTCAAACCAAACCAATGGCAGCTGCCAAAAGCTGAACAGGAAGCTTGGTATTTGCAAGGGTGCTGCAATTTTATTATTTATTTATTTTTAACTGAATGAAATTGCCCGTCTTACTTCATTGGTAATGACTCGAGGGTCTTACCTTGGACTTAAGGATCTGAGCACAAAGCATTTCAGGGTCACTGTGCAAGGTTAAATGTTGAAGCTCTCAAACACAAACACACACCATAAACCAAAATCAATTAAGGCAAACTTTATGTCCCATTTCCCTGGGAAAGAGGTGACCTCTAGCCCCTTTTCCACACAAGGATATTAAGCAAATGTGCAGATCGTGACTCCTTCAATGAGACAGCATTCAGACAATGGGCCATTGTGGGCCCACATGCTTTGTCTGCAGGGAAGCCTTGCTCTAGCAAGGCATTCCTGCAGTGTTCACTGGCCCTGTAAAGGAATGTGTGTGCGCATGCGTGATAGAGAGATAAAGGTGGGGGATGTATAGAATGTTTAAAGATGCATATTCAAGACCTTAAACACCTCTGAAAGCAAACTCGCTGTAAACACGGTTGAATCACCATTAGAGTCTGCTCTGAGTAATCATATTTCTAGTCGGTGTCAGGATTATTTATGGCTTAACCGCAGCAGGACAGATGATCATAAGGTTTGGTCACATGATCATAAACTCCTTGGAATTCACCTACAGCGGTCAAAGTCTAACATTCGTCATGAAATCAAAAAATCACGAACAAAGACCTATCAAATTGAGGACCATGTTTAGTTCTGTTTCATGCACTTTTACAGAGACAGAACAGCCTTGCTACCCTGCAAATGGACATAGCCAACAGGGAATTCCCTTTTCAGAGCTTCAAAAACAAAAACAAAAACATGCTGGCACTGCACTTTACAAATGAGCATCCAAGACATCTTTCATTTGGAATTGACAGATTTTAATTGAAAGTTGTTGTTTTTTCCTCCAACCCTATTTACATATTCATTTCACTTTTACAACATTTCAAGTTATTCTACGTAGCTACACACATCCCAAAATCAATGATCTATGTCCTACAAAGTACGCTTTATCACACAGAAACATCGAAAGTGAAAGTAAATGACAGAATCTCAAATGTTAGTACAGAATAAGTAGTGCATATGGAGTATTCCCTCCCCAAAAAAACAAGAGGCTAGCTTTCATGTTGTCAACAGGGGCATGATTTCCAGCGTCCGAACAGAGGCCTGAATTGGATTTAGACGTGCGTGACTGGAACCTTCCATTTAACCCTTTATGGCTGAGGGGGCCCTAACGTTGCACTGATATTACTCCTGTTCAGAAATGGAGATTGTGGGCGTTGGGCAGGGGTTTACGTCAGGACTGAGCTCATAAGCTTGAGGTAACCTCATACACACATGCATACAAATAGGGATTTCCTGTCCCTGGTATTTACACATTATTAAATATTTATAAAATATTTCCAAAGGCCTACACATAGTGCAAACTGACACATGAGGAAAGAGTACATTCCAAATATCGCTCCGTACAGTAGTTTCTCATCTAGGGATCCCCTAATATTCACCCCCGCCCCCACCCCACCCCGCCCTGCAAAAAGGGGGAAAAAAGGTTATTAAACGGCCATTTCTCTTTTTTTTATAGCAAAAAGAACACATTAACATTTCATCAACGTTTTAGAGACTTTGGCTAACAGCATTTCATAGCACTTTAAAAAAAGGTTTAAATGAAAGAATACCAGCTTCCAAAGCACGTAAATAAATGTGTTTGTTTCGCCGCTTAAACCCATCATCAGTGTAGAGGACGGACGCTCCTAGGGGGATGGGAGTGTTTCACGTGGCTGCCGGAGAGGAAAGGTAAGGAGTGTTCCCCTCCCCCAACCCCCACAGACAGATTCCCCAGCACCCCCCGCAGTGTTCTCCTTCTTCACGCGTAGGTGCCTCCAGTGACCAGCAGCTCGTAAGCAGGGTCGCGACCCCTCCGGCACAGCACCACACAGGCACACAGCATTCCCAGCATCTAGAGGCAGGGAAAGGGAGAGGCAGGGGCAGTGCTCAAACCCGTGCTCGGGGGGAAAGGGTCCTGTCTCGCATGCAGGCTTGCAATAAAACACAACACAATAAACTCTTATACAGATCCCGGAGCAATTTACAGGAAGAATACATTTAAAATAAAGATTCAAAAGACTCCAAACGTCCAAACTAAGGGGAATAGGCAGGCACACAAGAAGTAGCCTAAACTTTAAGGCCTGATTTAGAAGAGCCAATTGTAGCAGCTGCACCTCTGATATGGCTTGAAACCGACATGGTGTAGAACGGCTAAAAAGCTCAACCCCACTCCCAAAACTGTTTATATTAGACTTATTAGATTTACCCAGTCCCCATATGACCCCCCAAAGCCAGGGGACGCCTGAATAGAGGCGCACAATGGTGCTGCAGATACGGCCCAAAGAAGGGCTGCGGCTCGGTGAAAAGACTGCCGGAGTAACCCTGACCCCCCGATCTGCTGGATGGCTGCCACCCTTCCCACGGGGACGTTCACACGCAGCGAGACCACGGGGCTTTGTTCCAGCCACCATGACGGGGCCCCGGCCAACAGAGCCCCTCTGCCTCTCGAATTACCCCGAGGTTGCACTACTTCCCCAGACGCTTTTGTCGCAGCCTGACACATGAAATCGGCCACATAGCAAATCTCACAGATCAGATCGCCCCGTCGCAAAACAGGGAAGACTCTGCCTTCCACAGATGTGAAATCGGCATAAAGGTGAACTTTTTCTAATTTTCATTATGCGTTCATGCAGACGCCAGAGTGTACATATTGTGCCTGAAAGCAGTGGCAAGAGATGATAGGAGGATTGTGGGAAATCCCCCCACACACACACACACACACACACACAGAGACACAGCTGCACCCCGTCCCCACCCCCCATGACATGACAAAAAAAAAAAGTTTCACTTGGGAAAAGGATACTCTTATGTTAATCTGCTGGTACACTTTCCCACAGCCTGAACCTCATCTATTCTCCTGCCTGCATTATAACTGAACCACTTTACCATAATAATCCCCAAAGCAGCCCTGCCCAAGACAATGTTTTCAGAAATGTATGAAAACTGTCCTGTTTCTAAGAAGAAGAAAATAAAAATCATACTAAAAGACAGAGATAGAAAACTTAAAATTTGAAACCGGATTGTTACATCAACGTCTATAAATCCAAAAGACACGCCAGCCAAAAACCTAAGCAGAAAAGTTTAAAACAAAAACAAACAAAGAAACAAAATAAATTTTGTAAGACAAAAATGTTTACATGGAACGTGTGATGGCCCCATGCTAGCATTCAATCTCTGTACTCTCAAAAGAACATCGGGAGGAGAAAAGTCTTTCTACTTCCCCCAACAGAAAAAAACGGTTCACTGATCCATGACGTTTACGTGGGAGCCCCAGTCAGCAATCCGAGCCTGCTGTACCCAAGCGCATGAAAATACAAGATGCATGCCGTTAATTAGCCATGTCAACAGGAAACCAACAAATTTACAGAGGGCGCCAGCCATTTCCACTGTGTAAATAATTCTGATCTGGGACCGTTTAAGAGATCCAGGAGAAAACATACTGCAGAATCCTGCACAGACCCACACTTTGTGCTCAGCTAGGTTACTTGAGAGCTGTTGAAATGTCAACATTTGGTGTGCTTTTAACCCAAAATGTAGAGAAATGTTTCAGTGTCAGCGAATTGCAACTTTGCTTCGTTGGAGGGTAACTGTTTTGTGGGCCCCGCCCCACCCCCCGCGGACAAAACTCTGGAGGAGGGCCTGACGAAATCAGGTCAGTGCAAGAGCCAGGGGTCCGCTTGGAAAAAGCCCGCCTGCCGCTTTGGATTACTGCGGCTCTGTCGCACACGCTCCAGGCCCGCACATCGTCCACTCCGCGGATCGGAGACGAGCCCCGGTTAAAGCGTGCCGCATTGTTGCCACAGATGTTACCGTTTCGGTGACCCGCCAGCGTCAGGGCGGCTGAAAATCAACGAGATCTGTGAATCGCCGAACACTTCACACTTTCTCGGGAATGTCAACACAATGTTGCCACAGACTGCCAACATAATGTTGACCTGGTCTTTGTATGAACAACCCCCAGGGCAAATATCACACGGAGCAAAAGATTACACAAACAATAGAGTAACAACGACTCAAAATCCATATACATGTACCATCAAGAAAATCACCCCCATTATTGGATGATCCCTGGTCCCAACCAGGATGTATTTAATAAAGCAACTTTCTCATCCAAAATCCATGTCTCTGACTACAGGTCATGGAAAAGAAAATACATTTACAATTATTCACATAGTCTATTTGTATTTATGTATAGGTTTTCTTTGCATGTCTTCTGAAAAGTAATCATTTTATTCTGTGTGGTGATCATTACTCACTTGTATAGCAGCGAATGTCAGCGCAGCCCAGATGACATGCATCATGATCTCCTTCATCTTCTTCACAACGCGAGCCTCACATCCCTGGAAACGCATAAGACAGACGTGTTTTTTTACAGCGTTACAACGCACCGGGATCATGTCGAAGTGTCACACCCCTGAACCCACAGAGAATATAGAATTACAATAGACCAACATCACATTTGAGCTTTAAATCAATGGAGATGCATAACCAGATCTCATCCATATATATATATATATCCAACATCAAATGACACCCCAGGAGAGCGCTTTGTGCCATGTCTGTCAAGCCCAGTTCAGATCAAAACTGTGAGAGCAGCAGTTTAAAAAAACAAAAACCATTTGGAATATTATGGAGTAAAGACTACACAGTCCATATGAAAACAACGGTTAACAAATTAAATGACTGTTTCCATAACAACTCGTTACGAGTTGGTTGAGTGAATCCCTCTCGTCTTTAAACTCTGGACACATGATTTGACATGCTGAAGGTTGGATACTACAGCAGCCATCAGCAGATGTCCTACATCTTGGTAGTTCATACTGAACCGAATATCTTCTGTAAATGTTCTAGTCTCCTCAGCTGAAGACTTTCTGACCTGAAATGGCCTTAAGGGTACACACTCTAATGCTATTCTACAGGCAAAGCAGGTGGACCATGTCCGCATATGAGTGACTCCCCCTTTTTGTGTAGACCCCCCCAGCCCACAGGGGGCGCTAAACCGGACAGGACCTCCCCGTCTCTCACCTCCGGGTAGAGATCCCCAGGGCGGGCGAGGGAGCCCGTGCAGCTCGCGAAGTTGGGCTTGCAGCAGCTCACAGGAACGCTGTTGTTCCGGGACTCCTTGAACCAGCGAGTGTTTCGCCAGTCAGAGGAGTTGTGAATTCCACAGCAGTGGAGCTGGGGAGGGGGAAAAGAGACACTGCACACATGGAAACAGACCAGTGGAGCAGGCAGCATGCGACAGCCTGTATCCACGACAACCTGGTGTAGCTTTAGAATCATTTCAGCAGGGATAGATGGGGCGATGTAAACCCTAGTATCCAGTAAATCTGGTTTAACCTTTAGGAATGTAAATACAGTCAAATAATTATTCGGGGTGTGAATGACTGTGACATCTGTTTTGGGGGGGAAAATATTACTTACGATCTTTTTCTCTGAGCAAAATTTGTATTAGTATAATATAATATAATTTTCCTATTTTTGAGCATACAATATAGTTCATCACCTGTATTTTTATTTTATTTTATGCAGCCTTCTTTACTAATCATTATCATGGTTGTGAATAATTGGAGGGTACTGTGTGTATATGTATATATACATATACAGTACTGTGCAAAAGTTTTAGGCAGGTGTGAAGAAATGCTGTAAAGTAAGAATGCTTGTTTATTTTTATCAATTTACAAAATGCAAAGTGAGCGAACAGAAAAAAATCTAAATCAAATCAATATTTGGTGTGATTACCATCTGCCTTCAAACCAGCATCAATTCTTATAGGTACACTTCACAAAGTCAGGGATTTTGTAGGATTATAGTCAGGTGTATGATTAACCAATTATACCAAACAGGTGCTAATGATCATCAATTTCATATGTAGGTTGAAACACAGTCATTAACTGAAACAGAAACAGCTGTGTAGGAGGCTTAAAACTGGGTGAGGAACAGCCAAACTCTGCTACTAAGGTGAGGTTGTGGAAGACAGTTTCATGTCACAGGTCATACACCATGGCAAGACTGAGCACAGCAACAAGACACAAGGTAGTTATATACTGCATCAGCAAGGTCTCTCCCAGGCAAAGATTTCAAAGCAGACTGGGGTTTCAAGATGTGCTGTTCAAGCTCTTTTGAAGCACAAAGAAACGGGCAACGTTGAGGACCGTAGACGCAGTGGTCGGCCAAGGAAACTTAATGCAGCAGATGAAAGACACATCATGCTTACTTCCCTTCGAAATCGGAAGATGTCCAGCAGTGCCATCAGCTCAGAACTGGCAGAAACCAGTGGGACCCAGGTACACCCATCTACTGTCCGGAGAAGTCTGGCCAGAAGTGGTCTTCATGGAAGAATTGCGGGCAAAAAGCCATACCTCCGACGTGGAAACAAGGCTAAGTGACTCAACTTTGCACAAAAACATAGGAACTGGGGTGCAGAGAAATGGCAGCAGATGCTCTGGACTGATGAGTCAAAATGTGAAATATTTGGCTGTAGCAGAAGGCAGTTTGTTCGCCGAAGGGCTGGAGAGCGGTACAATAATGAGTGTCTGCAGGCAACAGTGAAGCATGGTGGAGGTTCCTTGCAAGTTTGGGGCTGCATTACTGCAAATGGAGTTGGGGATTTGGTCAGGATTAATGGTGTCCTCAATGCTGAGAAATACAGGCAGATACTTATCCATCATGCAATACCATCGGTGAGGTGTCCGATTGGCCCCAAATTTATTCTGCAGCAGGACAACGACCCCAAACATACAGCCAATGTCATTAAGAACTATCTTCAGCGTAAAGAAGAACAAGGAGTCCTGGAAGTGATGGTTTGGCCCCCACAGAGCCCTGATCTCAACATCATCGAGTCTGTCTGGGATTACATGAAGAGACCGATGGATTTGAGGCAGCCTACATCCACAGAAGATCGGTGGTTAATTCTCCAAGATGTTTGGAACAACCTACCTGCCGAGTTCCTTCAAAAACTGTATGCAAGTGTACCTAGAAGAATTGATGCTGCTTTGAAGGCAAAGGGTGGTCACACCAAATATTGATTTGATTTGGATTTCTCTTCTGTTCATTCACTTTGCATTTTGTTAATTGATAAAAATAAACTATTAACACTTCTATTTTTGAAAGCATTCTTGCTTTACAGCATTTTTTCACACCTGCCTAAAACTTTTGCACAGTACTGTATATATATATGTTTTAAACTGCATTTTAAACCATAATGAAGGTTTGAACTATAAAAAAACAAGCCTGAAACAGATCAATCCCACTCCTTTCATTTTCTCTGCGTATTTAAATGCCCTCACCTGTCTCTGTACGTAGTCAATAGCACGGCTGGGAGCATCTGTGTTGGTGCCATTGTATTCGTTGTACACCTTCTGAATGGAGCGATTGACCTCATCTTCTACCTGCACACAAAAACATCAGTAAATCTGCTGTAGTTAGTGCTGCAAGACGTCACTATCTAACGCCATGCTTCCCCAACCACACTATGACACCCTTCCTGATAGGTGCCAAGCTTTTGTCACACACAACACAAATGTCTTTGTTACTACATTCGGTTATGATGAGATGTTCTCACTGTACATTTTCTCAACAATGATTTTGAAACTCAAGTGGCACATGCTTCCGCTCAATGTTCATTAGCGAGGAACGTGCAAATGACTAAACAGAGAGTGGATTTACACAGAACGTTGAGTCAAACGCGCTATAACATATTTTTTTATAATAAGCAATATTTAACAAATGATGGAGGACTCACCTTCGCTCTGTAAACGTAACCCAGCACCACCACAATGACCTCCGTCACAAACACCAGCAGAAGAATGATCACAAACTGTTTGGCACAGAGAGACAATAAATGAACAAAGGGGCCCCACTGCCCTGGAGGTTCATATGGTTTTAATGCTATATTGGTTTTTAACGCTATGTTGTTATACCCTTATTGTTTCTTTTATTTTGCGCTTTAAATGTTTCATTTATATTGTAAAGCACCTTAGGCTGCAACTGCTTGTATGAAATGTGCTTGTTATAAATAAGGTTATTATTATAAACAGCCAGCGCTGTTCTACAGTACAGTGTTTCTCATTGGCATACGCTACGCGATATGGCTTTAATGGCCAACAAGTTATCTTAACCTTTTGTAATGCTGTTGCTCTCTAACAGCTACTGATTGTATTATCCAAGGAAGAGAGTCTCTATGGCTGAATATTGATGCGAACTGAGAATGACTAACTGCTAGGCAGAAGGACACCCAAAGGACATTTTCAGCCAGGCTCGTCTCCTTTATGAGATATGACAGGAGGGAATTTGAATAATTGAACAGCCAGGACTTACAGTTGCCAACCCACAGCGGCTCTCCCGCACTGTGGCACAGCAACCAATCAGGCCGATGATGAACAGGAGGGTGCCGACGGCGATTATAATTATGGCGGGATCAGCGTGTAAACGTCCTCGAAGAAATGATCGTAGTCGTCGTAGGTGATGAAGACGTAGGCCCCGACATAGCACAAGATCCCCGCAGCTGCCTGTGAAAAGGGGGACAGAGAGGAAGCAGTCGTTCAGTTAGCCAGAACATGGTCTCAACTCCAGACCCTGGATCTCTGATAGCGCATCAGGGTAACTTGAGAACTTTTTAGGCCCGGACTTCCTTCAATCTGATTGGTCCCAGATTTCCGATGGTGGATTTGGTTGGCTTAGGCGGTTTGTTATTTCACACACCCACGCTATTGCTGGATTCGTCAGGAGTAGTAACTGACTGTTTGTTTATTTAATAAAGCACATCGCTGGAAGTCTGACAGAGATATATCACATGCATCTATCAAGCTAAAACTGCAATGCAACACAAAACACAGCAAATCAGAGCATTGTTAATAGGAGGGCAATTAAAATGTAAGAAACTACTAAAAAAAAATCCAAGGTGCTCTCCAAACACATGGTAAGCAAATGTGATGAACCAAAAAAGGAAGTAGCTCCAAGGTACTTTTCTTATACGAGAATGATTTTACTTAGAATGAAACATCCATACAGGAAGTAAAACTGGCAGATCAACATTGACATTCCCTTACAAAAAGGCATTATGCTTTTTGTGAAAACATGTGGGTACTCCTAACACAGTGCACAACTGAGGGTACAAAACTTTTTTTATTTTTTATTTTAATCAAATTTTATTTAAAAAAAAAAAAATTCAAAAAAAGGCCCAGGCATAACAGGCCCAAAATAAAAGTCTGCAGAATAAAGACTGCTAGATTTTACGAATAAGGCAATAAAAGTGCAGAGCACCCAACTAGCTGCTCAAAGTAGAACTGACCGTGTGCAACTTCTCCATCATTTAAAAAAACTCATCAAGGAAACAGAACCACCAAAAAAGATTGTATTAGAGGCATTTTAATATTAAAAAAGTGCCTTGGAACATCATCCTTTTTGGTTTTATCATTATAATGCAATAGCTGGAAACCTGGGTCAGTAAGCGTCGATGCTGGGGTTGAGAATAAAGCAGTAGAGGAGGAGCGTTTCATAGGGTAGTTTTGGATCGGTGACATGGTGTAAAAGGCCACTATATATATAGGCCTATACGTTTTTTTTTTTTTTGTTTCTTTCTCCAAATTTCTCATTCAACTCATACTTCCCTCGTACTACGAGCTCGCCGCTGCAACCCTGGGACCTGCAATGACAAAAGTGCCAAATCACCCCCCTCGAGACAGAATTAGCTGTTAACCAAAACTCTCCTACCGGCTTCCCTCCCCCCTCAATCTGGGGCAGACGGCCAATCACCTCCCCCCCCCGAACGGGGCTCCTGGCCGCAGTGGGCAACTCCGGGCGAGTGCCTTCACCGTTACGCCACACCGGGGCCCCTAGGCCTATACGTTTGAGTAGATTGTTTCATAAGGGCAGTGAATCAACTTTATGTCAACAACATTTCCCTCTGGCTGAAGCTTCCTGACTTACTGGCCCCAATCCATACTTTGTGTGGCTACATTTTTAAGATTTCAGGCCACAAACTTTAGCCTCAACTCAATTAAGACAAACTACATGGTAGCCATAAAGTAAAAGTTCTACACTAGAATTTATAAGGAATGACATGGAGGGAAAAACATGTTTCTGAAGAGAGTCTAACCTTATTTCAATCCAAGAAAAGAGCAAAATCATTCAGAAGAGTAGAATGTCAAGCAATTACTATTTCAATAATAATAATAATAAAGGGAGGACAGGGGGTAATGGAGCCATACTTGGTGCACACACATTTCAATAATGTCAGTGCATTTCCTGGAATGTAAGCACTTGGAAGTCATTTAGAAGTCCTCAGACAAGAAACATAAAGCATTGAGGGAAACTCCAACCCCCTGCAAACTATCCCTACAATTAGAACAAAGAAGCCACCCACACCAAACACACAGACACACAAACACTAAAGTGCAAGCATCTTAAGCAAGTGGTAGTAATTTAGTACACTAAGGTAATCATTACAAGGTAGCCCAATGATAGAAACTACGTCTAAAGTGCAAAGTTTAGCCTAAGTTCTTTTCAAATTTCACACGGACGACAAGTCACATCAAAATGGCGAGGAAAATGTACATGAGAAATTTGAATGATTTTCTAGATACAGTACTTAAGGATACCTTCACGAGTCAGGCTTTGCTTTTATCTGTTGATATTCTCCCTGATGCATGTTCGGGAAAGGTCAGAGGACGGGATAAGTTGGAAGGAGCAAAGGACCTGAACAGAAATGGCCAGGAAAAGGTTGGGTTGTGCATATATGCATACCAGCCAAGTTCAATGTAGAAGGAAACTTTCAATAAGTACAGCTCGGGACAGATGGCACACGGGCAACCTGCTGATGCTTTGAAGTCGGAACCAAACGGTGAAGATAATCCACTACTGATTGACTCGTGGAAACAGCAGCTGCGAGGTTTGAACACAACATCGCCCGATGTCTAAAAGATTCCAGGACCCGTATTCAGAGACGTGCAGAGAAACCATTTGTTGTCTTGCAAAGCGTTGCCCATGACAAATGGGACACCTTTTTCAGCTACAACTGCATGTGTTTCGTATCTGTGTATCGTAGAGGTTATATAATGTAGCCATTGTTTTTGCATTCCCATAGTGTTCTATATGATTCTATAAATTTACATTAGAATATGTTTACGGTATTCTGCACAATGTGGCCTAAGTGCTTGCACAACACCTATAGCAAGCAAAATATATGATACACGATGTACCCACTAGTTCAAATGTCAGACAAATACAATAAATATTATAGGCATCAAAGTGAATAGTGCTATCGTTATATACAGTAGATTTCTACGAAATATTTATGGACAGCTGTCGATGTCGCCAGCTAGATAACGTCATCAAAGTAAATTGGTCTTTGGTTAACAATGTTAGCTAATAGTTTTCTTTCTCAGTATCTCGTTAATAAGTTACTCAACTACAAGACAATGCGCGCAGTTGATTGGGCTTGCTAGCTATCTTAGGCACAGGACAGCAAGTTTATGAGAACAGCCTGATAACGTTAGCTAATATTCTTTACCAAGCTGGACGTAACGTTCGCTACTGACAGGAATTTCTGTGCCATCGCATCGTAGGACAAAACTGCGGTTCTTTGCTTTATCAGACAATACCAGCTGAAGGACCAATGCAAGCGACCGCAGATGGAATACCGAGCGAGCTACTTCATTTCATGCGTCACGTCGACAGTATTTACTGACTGTACAGATACACAGCAGATAAACAACTAAAAATGCAATTGGCGATTTGCCCCGAATCCTATTAAAACACTCGTGTGTCCAAGCAAAGCTGATCACGATTTCAAATGATTTTGCAAGCTAGCTTTTTATAGAGCACATGACATTGCATCTGAACAGCGTTGCAATATGATGTTTTCCAATCCCATCTTTGCGTTGACACTTTGATGACAGAAAATCGCCACCTGGATAGCTAATTAATACATTTTTTATAAAACACCAAGACTTTGGCCATAAAACACTACAAGACGTCCACAATAAGGCACAGTCGATCGTTCGCTATAAATGGCAAGCTACGTTACTTAACGTAGATATGTAAAATGATTATGCTAGCTTAGCTATAGCTTGCAATTAAAAAGGCTAGTATGAAAAGGGCTTGTTCCAACGCCAATACCATAGCGTTAGCAATGCCCTTTGTTTTTAAATAGCCGGTCAACCTTGATAAAACAGTGGTTACTAGCTAGCTAACGTTAGTGCTACATCTCTGCGTATGTCTAAGCAAGCAGTATGCATCCTCATATACAAACGTCGTTTAAGCTTACCCAAAAAATGAGGTTAAGAAACACCAAAACTGTCTTCGAGGAAGTAATGCCACACTGTCCCATGTTTCCTACTGGATATATTTATATCTAAATTATATTGTAGCTATAAAATGGCTGTCGTTCTGTCGTGCTCCACAGTCCCGGCAACTCTCTCTCTGCCTCACCAAACGCCAACACCACAGCAACCAACCAGCTGGACCACATCACGTGACCAGGTGAAATAATCTTTTCTGTCGCAACAGTCTGGGAACTGTCTGCTTCCAGGACGACATACAGTACGTGACGTTCACAATCAGTGTTATTGGTGTAATCGACAGGTTTATTCTCCTAGTCCTGCATTTTGGATGGATTTTGTTTCACTGTGGAAACGTGGACGCAGGTTTAGACATTCCTGTTTTAGTCATAGTTAGGCTACCTTTACTGTAGTTATTGTGCAATAATCAATTTGAAGAACTAAGTGCGCCTGCTAAATGAATAAACATTATTTATAATACAGTTACCCGAGGCGGTCCTTGGGCTAACGTGAAAATCAAACGTGTTTAAATCCTAATATTGGTGGAGCATGTATGTGATGGGTTGCCCATCGCAAGAAACCACAGATTTGCACAACATTCCACGTTTGTTCAATGATTTTTGTGATGATCACTTCTGTGGGGGGGGGACAGTGACACATCAACTAAAACTAGTGATCCATTCTGTAAAACCAGCAGCAACCCTCGGAATCATACTGGTGGTAGGTATATGATACTGTACTTGTTTTAGTGTGGCCCCTTGTGTGAGTTGCATTGTGATTGCACCTTTGAATTGGGCTACCATTTCCCATGGAAAGTTTAAATGTTTCAAGAGTGCCTTTTGTTGGAAAGTATTATTATATTGTCAAAATCAATCGCTGAAAGTACATTTTGTGCATTGACTATTAGTGAAATGACACAGGGTCAGCAGCTTTGACATAGTGTGTAAGTACAAATTACTCATACCTGTTCTTCATGGTGTTCTTTATTATTCTCTCCTCACATCTGAAAAAAAAAACATGCTATCTGTTTGCTTCCTTTAGACCTTTTCGTTTATCATATTTTTATAAACAATCCTTCCTGTTCCCTGTCACCATCCAATAGCCTCTCTCTTTGTTCTCCCTTTCTCCTCTCAAGCTCCCCAGAAATAGAATAAAATGACCACCAACATTAGAATAGTTGCTCTGATTACCTTTCATTGTCTCCTAAAGACAATTATTTCCCATACTCTGTGTTTTCCTTTGATTGATTCCCTTTAATTTACTTTACTGACATTTTTCTGTAACAACCCATGTTAATAACCCAACACAGATATTGTTCATAAGCCTATCTAGCTTGCGTATTCATTGTATTCCCATTTACCACATGCAAGATTTGATATTGATATTTGATATTGTATTTGTTGTAGTAATAATAATACTAATATTAATACTAAGGATACTACTACTGCTACTAATACTACTGCTACTACTACTAATAATAATAATAATACATAACTAGAAAGCTAAGTTTAATTTTCAATTTTAAACATTTAAACACTAATACTTTTAATATTATAATGATTTGTTTTAATACAATTCTTGGTAAAGTATTGTAAAATGATCTTTTATTGGATGTTTTTAACAATTCAAAACCATTTTTGCTTTAAAATTGTACACATTTATTCCAACAAAAGAGAAAAATTCACAAGACATTCATTTACACAAAGAGGTCATTCCACAAAAACTGATAGCTACATAACCAATATTGAAGGCTTTAAAATACAACAAATTATCATGGTTGGGTAAAGTTGTCTTCTTTGTAAGCCAAGTAACTAACGTTATTTGGTTAGGTCAGTATGGTAAACTGTTAGGAGTGGAGTTTGCGCATTATGACGTCAGCCAGTAGCAGCATGGTCATCGTTGCTATGCTATGCTAGTTATCAAGGAGTTGGCAGCCTAATAGCTAAAAAGGTTGAATATTTCATCAAGTATTTATCAGAACTCTATAAAGAGCGCGAGCTGGATACACGACCATAAAATGAAGGTAGGTGTGAAGTCTGGTGGCTACACGTTAAATATATTGCTTAAAATAGCTTGTTTTTTAAAAGGGGAGGAACGTTCTATTACCAACGTTCCAACGATACGATTTCAGTAAATTGATCGTTCGGCAGCCAGCTTGATAACCTGGTGCAGGTGTTAATGAAATGAGAATAAGGCTCATGTTGACATCTAGTGGCCAAAAGGTGTATTTATCCATGTACAGGTAAGTCATTGTTACAGGCCCTCATGCCGCTCAGTATTTCAGATTCATCATATTAAGAAGGCTAAACAATCACAAAACAAGATGCTACAAGCACGACACAGAATACATTACTATAAGCATTGGGAAATGTATTGTTTGATAGTAAGTCAGTGCTGGAAAGCAACCAGAGCTGGAAGCAATTAAGAGACAAATCCATTGATCTGTAATATAATTAATTGAAATAGAGGCTGGTTTCAAATCCTTTCCATAATTATTTATGCATGCTGTGGAAACAATGATCCCAAGTAGGAGCAGCTCCAAAGTACAGTGAATTCATACAAGCAGACTGAACAACCTGATATTCAAATGACCTAGTTTTACAGAAAGATTAGATGTTGATGTGGCCACCTTGAATTAGAGCTGTACAGCATTAGTTGCATCCAAATCAATATTTCATTTGGAAAAAGTGTGGTGATAAAACACAGCATATCAATTCCTCTCTTTACTCATGATTGTTTTGGAAATCTGTGAAGCAAAGTCTATAGGAATAACGTTTACAATTTACCAATAGTACAGCCGTCACTCTTCTGTGAGTTTTCACACAAAACAATTGAACAGATATTTCATTCAGCTGAGGTCTAAAAAAAAGATTACATTTGCATACACCATATTGACTTATCGTTTGTAGTGGACACCGTCTTTTGCATCTCCGTCTTTTTGAGATGCATTCATAGGTGCATCTCCATTGTCGTGACAAACACCTATTTTTCCCAGCCCTGTGGGATCTTTGGAAAAGCTGAACTCTGCATGTGTGCCAAACAGTTTATCCCAGTGGCTGAAATGGGGCGCAAAGTTTGTGCCAGGTTTCTGGTGGTGGACATCGTGCTTGCTGGGTCCTCCGTAGATGCCAAAGGGGATGAGGCGGGACATGGACCAGGGGAAGTCGTAGCCGCAGTGGTCTTCAACCGAGACATAGACGTGGACCACCATGAAGGCCCAGGTTGTCAGCACATGGCACCTCAGCAGGATGGGGTTAAGGGTGGTCCAAAAGCCCACGGTGACCAGCTCCCATCCTCCCAGGCACTGCGTGGCCAGGGCGAAGGGCGCGGAGTAGTCGTGGTGGATGGCGTGGAAGGTCACATACAGCCAGCGGACCCTGTGGTGCAGCAGGTGCCAGATGAAGTACTGGAAGTCAAAGAGCAGCAGGTTGGCGGTGACTCCACCTGCCAGCTCCAGCAGGGCTGGGGCATGCTCCGGCAGGGGGATGGGTGGCCTCCACATCCACTGGGCGATGGCAGCGGGCAGCACCAGCAGCGCGTTGTTGTATAGCGTCACGCCCAGGCAGCGCAACAGCATGGCGTGAGTGGGGTTCCGGTTCGGCTGGATCTTGAACCTGTGAACAACTGACCACCTCTCTCCCATGAGGTCACAGATCACGAACGGCATGCAGATGGCAAAGTATGAGGATACCGTCAGGACGATGGGGAAGAGTGGGGACCGCAGGGCATGGCTATGATGGAGCCGCAGGTGGTCCCAGGCAGACTGCAGCAGAGAGTCATTGCGCAGCCAGAAAGTCCAGATGTTCTCATAGGCCACTGCTGTATCCATGCAGGACCACCAGGGATGTAATAAAGCAGGCACGTTTTTTTTTTTTGCAGTTTCCCAAATGATGACACCAGCACAGTTCGGCACAGCAGACTGGGTCCCCGTGTGGAATGTGCGTCTGTATGGCTCAAATTCACAGACACTTCTAGTCTAGAAGATGTCTACCAGGCTGTTCTCACACTCCAGTATCAGCTGTAACTTGATGAGGTTGCACTAAAATATTTATAGTCGTCCCTTAACTCTTTCTCTCTTAAATAATGGAGCGCCCATATTTTCTTACCTCAACTTATCATTTTTATCAAATTAGATTTACTGGGCTGGTGGATAGCATACTGGTCCCCAACCTCGGTCCTGGGGGCCCACTGTGTATGCTGGTTTTTGTTCCTGCTAGTCTCTTGATCAATTAAGGTTGTTGAAAACATCTGTGTAAGTTCTACCATTTTCTTCTTTGAACTTATTTTAACACAATGCAGGTTTGGCTCGTTGCCAATTGCTTTGTCATTGAATTCTTAATTTTCCACAAATGTTTTCTGTGACCAGCTGTTCACTTTAAAAAATAAGGCCCCCACTGATTTCACCTGTCTACAATTGAATCAATTAAAAGATGTAACCTCTTTGTAAAGGAATCATGTCATACAGTGCTTTACAGAAAATAGTGACTGATTAAATGCAATAGTGACTGATTAAATGTGCATTACACGTTTATTGTTCATGGCAATAGCTATTTCTGACATATGATTGAAATCATGCAATAAATTAAAAGTGTCTAATTAAGAACAATTAACATGTAGAGGCTATAATTATGGATGGAACGAAAGAGACGGAGGGGGGACAGAGGGGGGACAGAGGGGGGGACAGAGGGGGGACAGAGGGGGGGACAGCAGGAACTTGCTGTGAAGCATGTAAGGGTGTCTCCAGAAAGAGAGTCAGTGAGTTTTGTCTCGAAGGAGGTGGATCATGCCGGCCTCGGAGAGTAGCTTGCCCCGTAGAGACGGGTGGTCAGGTCAGTGTATGCAGGGGGAGGGTTATTGGTTAAATAAGAAATCAGAGTGGGTATAATTGGCTTCCAAATTGGGGAGAAAAACGGGGGGAAATCAGAAACAATTATATATAAAAAAATATATACGGTATTTAAAGAAAAATGGGCATGTTCTCCCCCGCGTGGTCCAGTGGTTTCTACAACGTCCGACGCTGGCCTAAATTGCCCGTAGGTATGAGTGTGGAGTGAATGGTGGTACGATGGATTCCCCGTATCGCTAATGCATGCTGGGAGTCGGCTCTGGCCTGAAGATGAGATGAGATATTAAAAAATATATATTTAAAGAAAAATGGGCACCAGGTGGCGGCCAATCGCGGACGGGCGTTGTCTCGCCAGAGTCGGCTCTGGCAGTGCCACCAGGGGCGGCGATTGGCTGTCCGCCCCGGACATGACGTTCGCTGCACAAGAGTGGCCCAGTACCGGGTTACCTTTGACGGCCTTGCCGTCTCAGGCGTTACTCGGCCTTCGTCACTAACTCACGTTACTAGGGGGATTGACATAAAAATAGCGGGTCTAATTGGCTACCAAATTGGGAGAAAATCGGATAAAATCGGAAACAAAAAAAAGCATTTACTATGTATATATTGTATTAGAAATCCATACAGCACATTTGGTATTAATGTAGCTATATCTGTATGTATATAAGGAAACATTAGGATGATTGAAATCTGATCAATCAAAACATGACTTATTTTGCCATAAGATGTGTTTCAAATGTAATTATTACACCTGCTGCTCTCATTGAACCTTCTACAACATACTTTTGTGTGAAAATATGTTGATGAGTCCAGAATTCTCAAATCAACCATAATGTGCAACGACACTGGAGATTGTAAATGGAATACAGTACTGTGACACCGTGTTTTCGCTATATATGTCAGAGAGGCAGCAGGGCCCCAGGTAGAAACCCCTTTCCCTTTTCCTTCTTGTGGACAGATCCTCCCCATTATCATCTGCACAAAACCTGGACATGTCCTACATCTAACGTTCAATATCTGATCTTATCTGATAGCCTTACGTATCATTACTTGTTCTCTGTGTTAGTATGATGTACAGGTAGGTACATATGCATATCTGGATAACTGTTAGGCACTATGTCTAATAATAATAATACAATAATTGTAGGCTATTATTTGATCACTGTTTTAAACATAAAACGACATAATGTGGCTGGACGTGTTAATGGCTACATTCAGAACTATTCTGATTGATTCTAAAATCTAAATGTATTCATAGCGGTGCTGAAATCTAACTGGCTGAATGTGTCTGGAACAACGTTTTCCCGGGAGATGAATCTCTCGTGACATCACTGATGAGCACCACCGTGTTATACCTGGGTTATTATTATAGGGTTTCGACAGGATGGAACGTGTTAAATTATTGATGGCAAACAGCGTTATTTAAAAATATCGTTTTATTTTATTGCATTTAATATGATATGTTTAAAGTTAAATATTAAACCTATGTAGTACCCGGAAGTAAATGTTTCCGGTCGGAGACCGTCTAGTCAGCTAGAAAGCTAGCCAGCGAGAAAGCTAATCTAATGCTAGCGAGTGAAGGCACTGTCGCCGCTGGTGTCAGCAAGAAAGTTCAGGTAGAACCTCGATCACGAGAGAGTTGCAGGTAACTTAATGTAAGACCATAGATACATTTTTTCACTCACACTGTTAAAAACGACTTGTGTAGCTATTCCATTTGGGAGTTAGCTTAATAGTTTTCAGTCTATCGAAGTGGCGAGACAGCCCAACGTTGACAGGGGTTAGACATATTATTGAGGTGAAATATTGCTATGTATCTAGCTTGTAGAATTGGTATTGTAGCTAGCTAGCCCGCTAATATCCCGGGAAGAGCCCACCACCTAGTCTAGATAATAATCGACAATTGTACTTACTGTGTAGTAAACGTACACTGAATGTAAACAATGCAACTAACGTATCATTATAGTTCTTATTTTGCACTTGCAACAAAGTTTAAATAAAGCGAAAGGTAGGGGGGATGGGCTGCATTTGACACTTGCAGTGCAGTGTTCAGTGTTTGCATTGTAATGCTCGACGTCAAACACAGTCAATAATATACCAAAAAATGAATTACTTTGCCAAAAATGGTCCGGGGCTATAGCCACGCCCCTGGTGTAATATAAGAGAAGTACATGCATGTCGTCGGGAATTTTCACATGCTGTCAACCAACATATATTTTAATGTAGACAATCTCTTAATTTGTCCTAATTCATATACTAACCGTTATTAGCTAACGTTACCTCGTGATAGAATAACAACGTTTGCTCACTAATTACTGTATGACAATATTTATCTAGCTAACTACAGTAGCTGGTACGACTTCAGTTGCTAGCTAAGGAAAGTTCATTCCTTTACAGATACATTGGAATTAAAGTCCAAGTTATGGTCTGACACATAATCGAACAAAATTGTTTTTTCATGTCCTGTTAGTTAATATTCATATTCATCTTCATGGCTCTATTCATTTCTACAGCCGTCTCCAGATATGGCGAGTGGAGAGGACCCTCTGCTGTCCTCGCAAACAGAGAAAGAGAACAAGAGACAGCCGTTGCTGCCACCTCGCAGTTCACAGGCACAGCAGGTGTGCCGTTTCTACTCTCAAGGAAGGTTCTGCCAGTTTGGTAAAAGATGTCGGTTTCTTCACGAGCGTGGAGAGGCCAAGCAGGCCCTGAAGGGGGTTGAAAATCGAACCGACATGGCAGCGGGGTTTGCTGAACATGCAGACAGCCACGCCGACACCGAGGAACGCAGCGCGTCTGAGGTCTGTGCAGACGCAGGCCGCTCGCAGCCCTCTGGCCCTAGGGCTACCCAGGCCAGGAGAGAGAACACCAAGCGCTCCTGCCGTTACTTCCTGTCCGGCTATTGCGCAATGGAGGACAGGTGCCGCTTCTGGCATCCCGAGCAGCAACCCTCGGTAGATGGCCAGCCAGGATCCATGGGGAAGGGTGGCCCTGGGCCTAGGGTGCCAGCTGCCCGCCCAAGCACCATTCAAGAATCTGTGAAATTGAGCCAGCTCACGGCAGATATCGTCAAGAGGCTTAGGGAAACCGAGATCAGTCAGCTGCTGAAGCGCATCCCCAAAGACCAGCTTGTCGTGCAGGAGAGGGAAGATGGCCAGCTTACCTATTATCGGATTGCTGTACAGCCCACCGACCCTGACTGGGTACTCATTGCTTTTATGTGTATTTTAAAGACATAATAACCCCAGCAACCTCAACACCTGAATGAGCTGGCATTTGAGCTGAATCATGCCAGTTACGCTGCCTACCAACACAAGTCAGTCACTGGGTAACATAAGTTACAATGGACCAATGAGGTTGTTTTTGTTGTTGTTTAGTGGTGGCGGCATTACAATCTAGCATCTTTGAAGGTTCTGTAAAATATTAGAAACCGTGCAAAGCCTATAGATTTTTTGTAATATGTAGGCAACAGTGTGACACACTTTAACCATTTTTATATATTTTTAAAAATGTCTGATAAACCAAATAGGATGGTTTATAGAAGCAAAAAAATGCTTTATTACAAACTTAATTTGGTGGAATCAATTATTTCCCAGTGTGGCTGACATCAAATCTGAGTCAAGGTGAACAATGATACTGGCGCCTTTATTTGCTCTAGAGGGGTTGGGTGTGTTATGCCAAGGTGCCATGGAAAATGAGTCAGCAGTGCAGGTCAGAACTACAAGGTCAAGAAAAGCTTATCTTAAATTCGGTGGTACACAAGTTCCTCCTTTATTTAGGGGACTTAAATTCCCTGGACACCTGTCCAACCATATTATTTGAACAATAACTATAACCAGATGTGATTATATTATATATTACATTATATTATAGCATCTGTGCTAATATCTTCATGACAAATCATCCTTCGCACATCATAATATAGTTCAGTACAGAGTGGCTCATACAGTACACAAAGCATACCTCTACATCTTCAGGGTATGTTTATTGATCATAAAAGTTAAGATAAGTATTGTCTTTGTTTTCCTTTTTTTTGCAGCCATTTGACTTGAAAGAAATCGACATCATGGTCAGCTTCCCAGAGACATATCCCAAAGAGGTGAATGCAATTCTCCGCATTTTCAAGTGCATTCACTCTTAACATTATGATCAAGAGCACTTCTGTGGTGATTAAGATTAGATTAGAAGTATCACGAGAATGGAAGAAAGCTTGAAAACTAGAACACAGGCGATTGAGTGAAACAGTTGCTTCTGCCCACGGGAGTTTTGAACCGAGGCCCCCAACATCACAAGAGAAACAATTAGCCCACTGAGCTAAAGACCCAGGTCCACAGCCAAGGAAACTAATCATACTCTTATTGCTTCTCAAGGGGTTACGTCATATTCTGTAGCGGACGCTTACATGCTTAACTCGCGTCTCTGAGCTCTGCGACATGAGGCCCATCTAGGTGTGCCCAGAGTACCGAGGGCTTAGTTGTAGCACTGTGTCAGGCTTGGTCTTGATCATTCAGATCGGTCATGTCGTGGTCTTTTCTTGGTTCCCTCTGCAGGTGTTCACTGTGGATGTCCCTGCGGACCAGGACCTTCCCGCTGTTATGGGCAGGTGAAATGAAATGAGCTTTGCTTTTTTTGTTGTTTTGTGATTTTACGGTAAAACCCATCGCTTTCCTAAAGGTTTTGTTGGATACAGATGGGCTTTTGTTCCCTGCAGGCATCTATGCCAAGCCTCGCAGGAATGGTTGCAGGCCAAGCGGGCAACCAATGAGCTGATGGGGAAGGCGGAGCTTCTGTTCCGTCCCTTCCTGCGCTGGCTGGACCGCAACATGGAGAGGCTGTTCACTGAGGGAGCCCGGCAGGTGAGACAACAGATACTCTCTGTACTGGCCAGACATTCATTCCTCTGTACTTCAAGGTCTAGGTGGTTTGTACCGCTAACCGTTGCTGTGCTACCAGTGGATGTTCTGCCCTTGACCACACCTTCCTCATGAATATTCATAATGGACCACAAAATCAGATAACTTTTAGCTTCAACAATGGCAGACACAGAATTTTCCATGTTAAGCACAGAATCCATTTGGTCTGTAAAATATTTGTGGTGAAACTGGACTGCTCTTATTTGCCTTCTGCAGCACGTAGGGAGTACATTTGCCTTGGTTGGAAAAAAACCAACTATGCCTTATCAGCAAACTTTCTTCCTTCTTTATTTGACTTCTCTATCATTACTCAATTTCTACCCCATTAGTCTGTAACTACAAGGTCCTGGAATGGACACACAATCCAACAGCCACAGGCTATCATAAACAAATTGCCACTGGTGAACAGGTTTGAGAGATGTGGTTAGTGCCGTCTGCTCCCTGGCAGCTTGCCAGCACTGCTGTCTCACCATGCCCTCCAACACAAGACCAGTTTCAAAACACGGTTTAACCACTCTCAGCCAGGGATGAGAGAGCGCTAAACTGTGTCCTCTCCCATCCCTCCCTCCTCTCTCTCTCTCTCTCCCTTTCTCTCGGGATCCCAGCTGAAGAAGGACATTGACGCGGAGCGATCGGGAATCCGCTTTGTCCCGTACCAGGAGCTCCAGGCAGCGGTGTGCCGGGAGCCGGAGTCCACTGAGGACCACAGTGATCCGGGGAGCAGCAGCGCGTCTGACAAAGAGGAATGGGGAGAAGAGGAGGAGGAGGAGGAGGAGGGTGAAGAGAATGAGAAGGTGGCCCACGGCATTGAGGGGGAGGAGTCCAGCCAGCCGGTGGAGAACGTGAAGAGCTCCGAGCCTCGGAGGGGCACGGAGGTGCGGCTGCAGGGGCTGGAGTTGGGGGACGAGACTGCCACCGTGGTGGCAAAGCAGATCACAGTAACACTGCAATGCAGCAGGTACGTGACGGCCAAGCAGATCACCACAACGCTGCAGTGCAGCAGTGGGGCCAGGCTGAAAATACAGTTAAGCATTCCACACTGGGAGTGAAGAAAAATTCAAGGATAAAACGTTTATACACTGTCACCCTGGAAAGCAATGAAAAAGCAGTGTATAAGTCATAATCCCACCATCTTTACAAGGTGATGGCCGTTATTACTTCTAGTGATACGGTGCTCTTTGACCCGAAAAGGAAATGGACTGGAGAGAGAAATTGGGGACGGGGGGGAAAACCACTGCTGGTGTTGTAGAAAAAAAAGAGTAAAACTGGGCTAACTTCCGCAGTTCAAATCCAAACGGGTAGCACCAATGTGTTTCAGCGATAAAGCCTTCTTCAGGGCACAGTGAAATAGTTTATCCAAACCTTTTTTTTTCCTTTTACAGAAAGTAAAGTTTAGCAATGCCAGTGCACTGATATCGATTTCCAATAACAATTTGTGTATGTCTGTGTGTGTGCGCCTCTACGCGTGTATATGTCTGCGTGTGTGTGCATGTGTGTGCCTGTGTGTGTGTGCGTGCGTGCATGCATGCGTGTGTGTGTGTGCCTGTGTGTATACGTCTGTATGTTTGTGTGTGTGTGTGTCTGCGTGAGTGTGTGTGCCTATGTGTGTGTGCGTGTGTGCATACGTCTGTGTGCCTGTGCGTGTGCGTGCTGAAGGTGTAAAGTGACCGCAGACCTCACTCTGACGGGCCGGCTGAAGTGCACGGCGCAGTGTGAGAAGTGCAGTTCCAGCATCAGCGCCGGGTTCCGTCCCAGCATGCTCCACCACTTCAGCAGCGTCCTGGGCTTCCTGGACCTGAGCGGCGCTGTCCCGGTGGACCTGGTTCTGCAGGACTGCGAGCTGCTGGTGGGCTGTTTAACCTGCTCCCAGGAGGGGCCCCTGCAGGTTCGTCCTCTCTCCACCCGCACAGAAGGATTGGGGGACGGACGGACGGGGGACATGGATCCTCTCCTCCTTACCCGCTGAATGGAATGTCTTTTCAATTTGATCAACCACTGACATTGTTTACATAATAATAATATAATAATACATGCCATTTAGCAGACGCTTTTATCCAAAGCGACTTACAGTAGTGAATGCATACATTTTCAGTATATGTGGCCCCAGTGGGGATTGAACCCACAACCTAAGCGTTGCCAACGCCATGCTCTACCAACTGAACCACAGAGAACCACACATCCTTATTTAATTTAACATTTTTGTATTCAAAAATATCAAGGGTGTACAGGGGGTTACATGACGTTACTTTATAGGTGCATTGTCATCGACAGAGGAAGTGAAAACATGTTGTGAAAAAAGGAGTGGGGGGGGGGAATTGTGTCCGATTGTTTTTCTGCTAAGAGATTGTGTTTCCATAGTCGGCGTAGGAGCTTTGGCGTGATTGAGATTGAGAGCTGTGTGTTCTGGTAGAATCTGTCGTACGGCCAGAGCAAGGAGGTGAACTGCCAGCACTGCCACACTAGGCTCAGGATCCTGGCCGAGAGCGCGCATTTCCAGCACCTCCAGACCCGGTCCAGAACCCAAGCAGGTCAGGAGCCCGCGTGGCGTGGTCTAAGCGTGAACCCGCAAAGCGCCCCTCAGGATAAGCAGGGTAATGGAGCGGGTCAGTACTCAGCCTGAGATCAGTGCTTCTTTTGCTGCAGGGCGGGGGGACGCAGCGCACGGACCGGGCCGCTACCCCAGGGACCCTGCCGTACAGCGAGGGAAACCGCTCCCTGAGAATGGCACCTGTAAGCACTTCAGACAGAGCCAGCGCTGGCTGAGGTAACCACCCCTCCCCTCCCCTCCCCTCCCCTCCCCTCCCATACCTTACATTACAGGCATTTAGCAGACGCTCTTATCCAGAGCGACTTACACAGTTTACATTTCTTTACATACAATCCATTTATGCAGCTCGATATTTTACTGAAGCAATTCAGGTTAAGTACCTTGCTCAAGGGTACAAGAGCAGTGCCCCACCTGGGAATTGAACCAGCAACCTCTGAGTTACAAGCCCAACTCCCTAACCGTTATACCACACTGCCAGCCCGTGGCACAGATACCTTATTTCCCAGAATGTCCACCGTGAGACTTTGGTGAAACGCACGCAACATCTGAGCTCCGTAACCGCAGAGACCCTCTGTAATCAGTCATCGTGAGAGTCACTCGTATGTCCTCAAATGTTCTCTGTTCGCAAGAAAGTGCAAAAAAGCAAAAGCTAGGATCGTGACACACAAGTATATATTCCCCCATATTCAAGTGTTCAAGGATTGCTCCCTTGCTTCGGATTTCACCCACCTATTTCTATCCCAATAAA
This sequence comes from Aldrovandia affinis, assembly GCA_029706075.1. NCBI lineage: Eukaryota > Metazoa > Chordata > Actinopteri > Notacanthiformes > Halosauridae > Aldrovandia > Aldrovandia affinis. Next base: position 8,754,022 of record JAINUG010000004.1, read on the forward strand.
AATGAAGACGTCCACGAACGCATGGTTTTGTTGACACATTTTCAATCTCCCGTTGTCACCATCTGCACCGTCCACGCGAGATCAACATTTTTGGGTTTCCTTGAAATTTAGGCATGTGAAACCAGACCGAATGAGAAAAAAAACACAAAAAAACCCACAAACATGCACACAACTGAACTCTGATTCAAACTTGATCAATCGGACTAGGTGTGGAAATGCCCTGAGCGTGCGGGAGACCAGAGGCTGGTAGCAGGAAGCGTGTGAAAAGCGTTTCCTTTTCAGGTTCCCGTGCTGTGGCCGGGCGTTCCCCTGTGACGCGTGCCACGACGAGGCCCAGGACCACCCCATGGAGCTGGCCACCAGGATGATCTGCGGCCACTGCGCCAAAGAGCAGGTCAGTGCCCAGGCCTCAGCTCATAGCCTCAGAACCGTCAAAAAAAAAAACACAGCGCAGCAACCACGAGTGTATAAGCATGGAGGGAAGACGCGGTCCACAGGGTGATGCGTGGACAATGGCCGGGCCTGGTGTAGCTCCAGGCTCACATGGGTCTCCTCCCTGCAGGCGTATAACAACGCAAAGCCGTGCATCAGCTGTGGGGCAATGATGACCAGGGCCACCCACACCAGCCACTGGGAGGGAGGGCAGGGCTGCCGCAACAAAGTAAAAATGAACAGGTACAGTAGAGAATGCAGGCATGTGCGCACAGGCACAGACACACACACACACACACACACACGCATAAGCACACACGCGCCCACACACAGACACAGACACAAGCAGGGACACAGACATGCATGGACTTATTAAACCTGTATTTTGTGCTTCATATTTTTGTAGACATGGTATAAGAAGTTATCATTATAAAGCATAAATCTTGTAATTTATAAATAACTACAAGTGTGTGTGTTTTTGTCTGTCAACAGAAATGATCGTCAAAAGTTCAGCAACTCAAATAAAACGGTGTCCCGTAAAGCTACCGGTGAAAAGAAGTAACTGAGGTGAAAAGGCTTAGCCCACTTCAGCTGCTAAGCAGGGTTACGGTGAATGAAACACAAACATACTTCTGCCTTAAATAAATCACGTCACGTGATTAACGCTGTGACCAAAACAACAAAAGTATATGATGAATTCTCACAAAGCAAATAAATCATTTGATGTTTGTTTTTGTCATCATAAAATAAGATTGTATTGGTGCTTAATGAAAATAAACATTCACTTGATCTGAAAATCAGCCTAGTCACGTTTAAAAAAAAAAAAAGATCGCTTGCAACTTAAATTCTTAGCACATTTGTCTGAGACGTTTTCAACTGATCATTGTTTCTCCAGTAGCCTTAGGTTTTCTTGCAAACATTTTGAAACCAGTTTGTAATCATAAAACAACAGGGGTCCTCTTAAGGGGAGCGTTAATTTATAGTTTTAATTATCTGTTAATAAACCCTTACGTTCAAACTATTAAATCATGCCAAATTTTATTGTTGACCCAGCGTAAATTCAAACAATACATGAATGAAATGAGTTTAATCTTTGAACAGTCAGTTCTTTAGTGGAACGTCATACCTTCACGCTGGGATTGGTTGGATTTGAGGGGCGCGGCGGAAGTGTCTGATCCCCGGGGATCAAGGCGCAGTTAAGAGTTAAGAGCCGTCACCAAGGCCCTAGGGTCGTTAGAGATCTGCACCGGCAGCGCTGTGGTCAGAGACGTTCTATCTCACCCCCTCGGCACGGTCGAGCTGACAGGGCAGCCGGAAAGATGTGAAACGCCAGCGACAACTCCTTGCCGCTCCCAACGGCTCCACCCTCCAACTGCCTCCTGAAACCGCTGTGGGACCACACCCATCTTCCTGGGCGCCCCCTTCGTCACGCTGGACCTGCTGGGTGAGCGGGCGACCACCTTCCACCGCTACAGGATCCAGAAGGCCGGATGTGTGCGTGATTGTTCTTACCTTGTATTGATGCACATCTTGTAAGTCGCTCTGGATAAGAGCGTCTGCTAAATGCTTAAAATGTAAAATGTAAAATGATGTTTGGGGGACACGTTTAGAAAAATCCTGAATGAAGCGGATAGGCTTGGTCAACTCCTGTTCCCCTTTATTCGGTATCAGAGTTGGGGTCAGTCCCATTTCCATTCTGACAATTCAGGAAATTAATTTACATTTTCTTGATTTGAAAAACGGCCACAATGTTTATGAGCATTTTCAAACTCACGAGTTGAAATAAATGTCCTGAATTGAATTAATTCAAATGGAATTTACCCAAACCCTGTTTGGTTCTTCGGGAACCCCAGCTATACTAGAGCCATTTGTAGTGCAGTATCTCTCACAGCAGGAGTCAAAAGGGTGGTGAGAATAAGGGTTGCAGGCAGGGGGAGAGAGGCAGCATGCTTCTGTCAGGGAAGGAGGAATACTGCACTTGCTGGAGGTGATTTATTTTTGGTGGTGTTTTGTCCTTAATTTTGTTAGCTTTTTTGTACTATTTTAGCTTTCAGCTGTGTGTTTTTAAGTGCTGTCTTTTCTAAGAAAAAAAAATCAGCTTTCCAATGGACTATTTGTGTTGCAGATTGCAACTTAATTTACACGTTGTGCTCCACAATAAAAGACTTTCAACAATTCTTGGCCCATCTTTGTTTTATATGTCCTCTGTGTTGAGGAATCAAAAAAGCACTTCAGTCAGTTGAAGCAGTATGTGGTACTGGCATTCACTGATTCATTTCCCCATTTCCCATTTCGACCAGAAGATGGCGCATATGGTTAAATCCTGGACATGTATCCAGCAATATTGAATAAGCAGGAAAAATTGCTCTTAAAATAGACGTCGATTCTTATCTGGGCTTTGATATAAGTAGGACTAGCACAAGTAAAACATTAGGTGTTTTGATATTTCCACTATAATCTTACTCAAGACCCCTAGCCTTGCCCATTCTTGATTCAAAGTTCAAAAATGGTCCCCATCTTGGTTTTCAGTATATTCTCTGATGTGGGAGACAACCTCTGTTTTGGGACTCTTCCACACTACAACTCAATCCCAAATACAAGACATATGTCTGACATTTAAAAAACGATAAGCATTCATCAGAGATCTCTCTTGCCTAATGCTGCCTGACTGTGCCAATTATGACCACTAGGGGGCAATAATTATGCCAGACAGGCAAGAATGTGTTTTGTTACAGCCAATCTCATTAGTTAACGTCATAGAGAACATGCATTTACATGCTTCCATAATTTTGATTCACTCATAATGCAGGTTTGGCTCATTGCTTTTGTTTAAGCCTTTGTTTCCTATATCTGTAGATGCAGATTTGGATTTTCAGTAACCAGGCCTCCACAAAATCAGGTGTAGTCTTTACAGACTAAAGCACAATTAACAGCTCATAAGACAGTTGATAATTAACAGCTCATAAGACAGTTGATGTATCTATTTCAGCATTTGAGCTGAAACAAAAACCAGCATACACAGGGGTCCCCAGGACTGAGTTTGTGAAACCCTGAAATGCATCTGGGATGAGGGAAAGCCAGCAGTCTTCCTGGACAAGGAAGAGGGATAGGGACCTGTGGGGTGATGAAACTGCAACAACAAGAAGAGATTCCACATATCCAACCCGCCCTCCTTCAGGAGAGATGAGGCTTGTGTCGGAGGACTTTCACTCTGCGCTAATGTGGTACCCAGAGGAGAGGGACCGAACACGAGGCGTCACATCACACCAAGTGCAGCTCACAACACAAACACCGCAAACCAGCTAAGATTCCTGCCCTTAGAAATTGAGATATTTTGGTCAGCACTCTGTGCTGGAATCCCAGGTGGGGCACTACTGTTGTGCCCCTGAACAACACCCCTGAATTGCATCAGTAAATATCTAATGGATAAATGGATTAAATGGATGTAGAAAAAAAGTGTGCCCTCTCTAAGTTACCCTGCAGTGAATCACTTTTGGATTAATTTCAAATACCATTTCTATATTAATATATATTTGGAGCACTGGGTAAAGACACAAATTGAACTTTTTGGCCTGAATGCCAAGTGCTACCATAAAGGTCTGATTGATGGAGTGCTGCAGAGATGTTTGTCCTTCTACCAGGTTCTCCCATTGCTGCAGAGGAACTCTGAAGCTCTCTTAGAGTGGCCATTGGGTTCTTGGTCACCTCCCTGACCATGGCCCTTCGTGCCCGGTTACTGAGTTTGGCCAGATGGCCAGCTCTAAGAAGAGTTGTGGTGGTTCCAAACTTCTTCCATTTCACAATGATGGAGCCCACTGTTCTCCTGGGTGCTTTCAATGCTTTAGCAATATTTTTATACCCTTCCCCAGATCTATGCCTCAACACAATTCTATCTCGGAGGTCTATGGAGAGTTCCTAGGACTTCATGGCTTGGTTTTTTCTCTGACATCCACTGTCAACTGTGGGACCTTATATAGACAGGTGTGTGCCTTTCCAAATCATGTCCAATCAATTGAATTTACCACAGGTGGACTCCAATGAAGTTCTAGAAACATCTCAAGGATGATCAGTGGAAACAGGATGCACCTGAGCTCAATTTTGAGTGTCATAGCAAACGGCGTGAATACTTATGTACATGTGATATTTTATTTTTTTATTTTTAATACATTTGCAAAAATTTATAAAAAACTTTTTTCACTTTGTCATTATTGGGTATTGTGTGTAGAATTCTGAGAAAAAAATGAATTTAATCAATTTTGGAATAAGGCTGTAACAAGTGAAGCGATGTGAATACTTTCCGGATGCACTGTATATGAATTGGAACAATATGCCATTAAATGCTATTAAGGACAGGCACACATTACACACTAGCAACGTTAAACGCACTATGAATTAGCCATCCATTACCATGGATAAATTGGACCAGAAAAGCATATTGAATGGACATATTAGAAGCATATAAAATGGACTAAATCATAGCGTGATGTACGCATGTGCATCATTAGCCTTTGTAGTTCCTCATGAGTTCTCTTTAAGAATGAATCAAGAATACTTTGTCACAAATGTTCACATATTTAGACAAATGCTTTGCAACCTTGTGAAAAATACCATTAATCTCATTTTAAAAACTCAATGACACATACACCCAATGAAAGGAAAAGTACAGTACCCTCCAAAATTATTAACAACTTTGATAAAGATGAGCAAAGAATAAACAATACAGGTAAGCTGTATTGTATGCTCCAAAAAATGGGAAAATTATATTCCTTTACACAAACATTTCTCAGAGAAAAATAATAATACTCGTTAAATGTTTTCCTCGGAGCAATAAATAAAGTATAAAATAATTTTCCCATTTTTTAATTACTATATGAACTACATTACAACAGGCATGTCATGTTTACCCTCATTGTTTGATAAAACTACAATTTGTTTTGTGAAAATGACTCGCATTACTTGCTACGAGGTGTGGAACCTTATGTACTATTATCTGATATTCCTCCAGTTTGAGAATAAAAATATTATAAATGACAAACATTTTTAGATCATTACCATGGTAACGCAGGACTGTACTGCAGAGAAAGTAACTGGCCCAGGCTCAAAATGCACTCTACTAAACAGGATCACTCTGTGAAACCATTACACTCCACTTTGTACACCTTTTGGTTTCATCCACCAATAGTAGATCAGCTTCCTGTTTGCGATCTCACAAAGGTTTGAGAGATCCATTCATGTGGAATTGAATGATAATACATTGAACCCAGGGATAGAATAAAAATTGCACAATGTTTTAGAAAGAAAATCTGCATTATAAAGCAGTACATTTACTGATGAAATTCAGGTTGAATAACCTTTAGGGGTACAACCATGCCCTAGCTCAGAAACAAACTTGAAACCTTTGGACCAGTTCCACCCTGCCACCCCAAATTAGGATTAGGAGATGACTGCATGGCCACATTGGGAATCTGACCACAAATACAATGTAACACTCCTACTCACAGACCACCAAGTCTGGCCCTCGCTTGACATCTAAACTGAACAAAACTAACACCACAGAAGGGCTGTTTATTTTTTAGTTGTTCAGAGGAAAGAGTGCCACCTACAGGCCCACCAATACAACTTCCTACGCCATTGAAGGCATCCCCGCTATACGCAGACCAGGCCATTATTAGCTTGAGCTATTTGAGGAGACCTCAAGGATATGCTGCTGTTGGCCATGTTTCCATGTGCAGGGAATGTGTGTGCACCATCTAGTTAGTAAGAAGAAAAACACCATATGTGCGGACAGCAATTATTTTCATTTTTTAATCCAAACTGTTTCAGCACTGGGATATTGGATCCATTCTTTGATCTTCTTCTTACAAACAGCTGTGTAAAAAAATAAAATGAACCCCTGGCAGTGTACAGTCAGCCAGGCAACTTGGCAAACCTTGAATTTAGCAGCACATACCACCAGCAATGGGGTCAGGAATTTGTTTTAAATATGAAGTTTCAACCATGCAATCCAAAATGAAAAGAAAACAAAAAGGTTAAGTATTTTTCCAGTGCATACAAGCCCAAGCCTGGACAGCCATGTGGTCTGCTGAATTTAGTTGTTACTCAGACTTAATTGATCACTTAGAGCAATTGATTCCAGTTAACTCACCTTCTTGGGTCTGAATTGGATACTGATTTTAAAAGCAAAAAAGCAAAAACCTTTGCCTCTCCAGGACCAGGGTTGGGGGGGAAATACTGCATGATAAAAAAAGCATTGAGAGCACAGTTTCCAAAATAAAACGAAGACCCTGGTTTGAGGATTAGAAAAATAAAACCTTCAGGGCCTCGGATAGTGTAGCAGTCTAACGCACTCGCATTGACTGGTGCTTTGCGAGTGTGAGCTGCCTATTGTGGTCACGGGTCGAAAGCCGACTGTGCCAGACCGGCCCTGGCCAGGAGCCCCGATTGGGGACGACATTTGGCTGTCTGCCCCAGGGGGAGGAGGGATGGTGAGCCAGCATGTACTCGCCGAGAAGCGAGAGTGGGCGAGTTCCATCTCGGAGGAGGCGGATCATAGACGGACCCGGAGGACGGGCGGTGAGTTCATAGGGGAGGGTGAATTGAAATAAATAGAGGGTATAATTGGCTACTAAATTGGGCGAAAAAATCTGAAACAAAAGAAAAATTAAATAAAACCTTCAGAATATAATAACCTGTCAGTGCATGCTCTTGTTTAGATATTGCACAAACATGTTGGCTATCTGTCCGATGTTCTCAGTCGGATGCATCTTGGTATAGCTGATGAACTGCCGGCGAAGTTTGCGCAGCTCTGACATGTTGAGATTCCTCGTCAGTTCTATGTGCCGCCAGGTTAAGGAAAACAAACAGCTGATGATGATGATGTTGATGATGATGATGATGATGATGATTCAAGTGGGAAAATACAGGGAAGAAACTATTTCTGACGGCGTTTAACAAGAGACAACACCACACATTTGCACCACTCAGTGTTAGCAAGTTTCACCACAATTTGCCACAAACTAAGCATACCACCTAATCTGTCCATGTTACTCTGGAGATACATTTCAGAACTGTGCCGAAGCTTCACGCTTTTCCATCAGCAAACTCCACAGCTGCATGTGTCCTGCAATACCATGAAAGACCAGAAGGTGGCTCCCTTGAAGAGATTTGGTGGTCTTCCCAGCTCAGAAAGGTAGACACTATCACCCTGCTACCACTTCATTTCAGAGTAATTCTCACATTTCTATGTTCATTGTTTCTGTGTATTAAGCCACGCATACACACTCTTTGGAAGTTTTTATAACTGCATAGTAAAATTGTTACCTTATATTTGCCATTATGTTACTGTCTTTATTACTTTATTACTAATGTAATGTTGGACCCCAGGATATTGGGAACAACAGACACAAAATCCACTTCCAATATGTGGAAGACCTCACCTGACAAAGTTATCAGAAAAGATAAATCACCCTGTATTGGATCTTAAATGTTTTTTGGCAGTGGGGCAGATCCCATACGTTTCTGGCAATGGCACGTCTCTTGATACTCACGATACTCTTGACACATCAAGTGACTCCCTTTTCTAAATTATGCGTTAGAGATGCATTACACAATACCAGGTGCTCCAGATACCAAATTCACAGTGATTTGATGTCTTTCTGCAGACTGATGTGACAGGACAATGCGTGATCTATACATATTGCAAAGTGTCCATCATGCCAGCAAAAACATTTATCAGGTCACTCTGATATTCCTGTCTCATCACAGATGTAGGAATTATTCAGGCAAACAGGTCAGCTTAACATGCAGCCTCCTAATGTAAACACCCTGCAGAAAGTGGACTGCTGGTGGACTGCAGAGTGAAAATAGGTGGCGGCTGGCTGCACACACTTTGGGGGAGAGCTTGTCTGTGCCTAAATTAGTGGAGGAAGGGCCAACAAATACAACTGGGAATTTCTCATTCAGATGGGGGAAAACGGGTTAAAAATAGACATCAAAAATAAAATCCTGCATGTGTGAGAAATATTTATGCATCTGCAGTCATGTGGGGAGATTTAGGCACCACTAAAAACACTTGACAAAGGATATTTTTTCTGTGGCTCCAGGAACAACGATGAGATCCCCAGGGACGGATGTCTTCTGTGAGTCCAGAATGGCCTGTGACATCATCAAAAGGAATTGATCAATGATTCATATGATCCTGAAACCAATATGATTTCACATGCATTGCATACACAGTAAAACATGAATAGATGTTATCATGCATGTACTGTATGTGAGGAAAGCAGCACACTAAAATAACCTTCTCAAATTTTTTAAAGAATCTGCTTCCCATTTTATCCCAATCTAGTAGCCAATTACACCCTCTCTTTTTCATGTCCCCTCATATTGTGAGTTCGCTGCCGTAGCCCTGTGACTGGCAGTGACAAAGGCCCTCCAAGATGGCACTCGTCAAGCCGTCGACTGTAACTCCGGTACTCCAGAGCCACTCCTGTACGCATCAAACTCATGTCAGCTTCCCTCCCCCCTCCCTGGGGTGGACAGCCAATTGCCGCCCCCTAGTGGCACTCCCGGCCAGAGCTGACTCTGGCGCAGCCGGTGGAATTGAAACCCGATCGCAGTGGCCAGCGTCAAACGTTGTAACCGCTAGACCATCCGGGAGGCTAAAATAACCTTTTTAAGGGGGAAAACGTGCTGCTGCCCGAGTTCTGGTTATTGTTTCAGAGCACCACAGGCTTTCTAAACTCTTTAAGTACAATATTTACCCTCAAAAAGGAGATGCAGAACATACCCTTTAAATTGCGAGACAATGTGAAACATGTTTTTACAGTAAATGAACAAACAAACAATTTAAATAACGAGATAGAGTAAAAGAAAATATGACCTACCGTTAATACATCTTGGGTAACTTTGTCCAACGCATACAAAAAGTTTGTGGATGACAGTGGTTGCTGCATTGGACAAGAGATGGGTAAGTAGAGAACACAGACGAACTTTTAAGTAGTGTTACATGCTTTTTTTCTGTGATTTATTTGGTTATAAGATCTCCCCATTGCAATCGAAATCGAGGTGTCTTACACTTTGCGTCGACTGGTTTGGGGGAGGGGCTTTTCTGTGAAAGATAGCATTGGCAATCGCCTCCAGGGGCAACGTGTCGTCTTTCTGGATGGCGAACAGAGGGCTGTCCCATCGGTTCCTGGAATCTGGGGCTTCAAACCTCATCACCAGAGCATCAAAACTGCAGCAGCACAAAGCAAATACTCTGACAGGGAACAACAATGTAGCAGGCACTCCTCTTAATTCACTTACTTGCAAGCCAGTGACCATTTTACACTCTAGGCAGGGCTATTCAGTTAGCAGGCCCACTAATGCTTTCGATGGGTCCGAGAACAATCATGTATAAGTTTTCTAATATATATATATATATATATATATATATATATATATATATATATATATATTTACTGGTAATTTAATCTGGGCTGGGCAGAGAGTAACAATGTGACATTGCAAAAAAGTTTTGACTGGCAATGTCTAGAGGCCAGGGCCAGCAATAAAGATGTTGAATTAGCTGACTGACTTACAGCGCTTTCCTGACACTCCAATCTGCTTAGGTAGAACTTTTCACAGGACTTTCTTTCCTTTGTCATCCGCTAAAAACAGTCCCAAATTCTCTGCAAATGCATAGAAGGTGATTACCTCACTCAATGTTGTTAATGGAGTTTGTTTGACGGGCAATCGTCATTTGCTCTGAAGCAGAAGCCGCAGTCTGCTGGGGCTACAAGGTTTTGGATTGAGCACGTCAATGAGCAGCAGTTCCCAAACATGAGAAAGTTGGCAGATTTCATACTTACTATTTTTGTCTCAATATACACCTGCGAGTCCAGCTTTTCCCGCATGAACGCAATCAAAACCATCACACGTTGCTCCCTGGCCAACGACAAAGTTCAGCAAAGCATGCATATTTCCCTTTGAAAGCCAAACTTTCAAAATCTTGCACAATGCAGTCAAAGAAGTGCCACTTCTCCCATTAAGTTACTTGGAGAATGTTCCTATTGAAAATTGAAATGGACAATTTCAACAGTGCTCTTTTCATTTTTATAAATGAACCACTGAAAAGAATATAGATTTGAAAATCCACTCATCTTCTGTGTGTTTATACATTTGCATGAATAGTCCTCATCCCTACATTGTTTTATAAATCGGGAAGGAAATGGAAAAATGCACTTTTGGTTTTTAAAATCCGGCCCCCTTTAAAAAGTAACTGGACAGCCCTGCTCTACAGGCTACACAGTACTGCAGGACAGCAGCGCGAATCGAGGGGAGCTCAACGAATGTAGCATTAACCTCAGGAATCCTGGCCGATTTACATCCTCCCTACATATAGTGACCTATGACACTAAACGTGTCCCGCCACTGTGCAGTACCTGTCCTAGTTGGATTTTTTTAAAGCAGAGGCATAAACCTGGGAGGTCTAGGCTTTGGAGCTCAGCCTGCACTTGTCTGATTGGAGTGCCTTTACTGACTGAGCCACCTGGGAGTGCCCTGGTTTTCATGTACTGAGCCACATGGCTTGGAAACTAACAGCACTATGTCTGTTAGCTGCAGATTTGACTGGATGGAATATAGAACTATTGATTCAACTGCAAATCCCAGATTAAATTCCCATGAATAACAATCTTTTTTTCTTTGTCCTACTTTTAAACAGTACTAAAATGGATCTAAAAATGTTTTGGGTTTTTTTTAACCAAATTTTCAGTCTGGACTGAAGCTAAAGACAATAGTCAATAGTCCGATAAGGGAAGTCAGATACCTGATCAAATTCATGACTTTCATAGAACCTCATTTCTGCCTGACATCTATCGCATTCAAAAGACAATCACTGCATCTGAGAGTAAAGGGCAACGTAATCAACACTTACATCTCCTGTGTGTACTGCTCATCCGCCTCTCTGCTCCCGTTCCATGCTGAGCTAACCTCTGCTGAGGTCACACAATAGACCTGCACAAACATATTTAAATATATGCAGGATATTAACATTTGCGTCGGTGTTGTAGCTTATTGTGAAACAGAAAATGGTATTTTACAAAACCAAGTGAAAACTCTTAATATGTACTGCAAAGCTCTAGCGTAACTTCAAAGTGAGTTCACTGTCTTAGCGTAGGTCTCGTTTCAAAAGTGTCTGTGTGGGGGCGGGGGGTATTCAGCATATGCCTTTATTGCTCACAAATGTGTGTGTGCATGTGATGAGGGGTTAGAGTGATGTTCCCTAAGGTGAGGGGGCCATGCCCCCCCTCCCCATAATGTACAGCTATGGTTGGGAGGATTGATGATAGGAGCCATGAAATTGAGGTACTGTGTGCAATAGCAAATAAATCAAAGTGACAGATTGCTTTACCTACCAGACAGTGGGGAGTCTGTGTATGTTTAATTAGACAAAAGAGTTCATATCTGTAACCTGGAATATAAAACAAAAAATGATGAGCTGGCAAATATTATTAAACCACCAACCTTTACAATAACATAACTTCAGATTCCATAATTTCAGATCTCAAATGTTTTCCATTTATATAGGCCTAAGTTCCCTAAATAAACCTAAAGTTTTACAACTTGTCTTGCAATAATACAACAGTAAACTGTCATTTCATTTCAATTAACTTCCCTTTTGGTGTGCCTAGTGATGTGAATCATCTTTATAGACTGTATTTTTTATTTCATATTGTTGAATTTCCTTATTGTAGTACACATCAGGATGAGCCCAAACATTATAAATGAAACAAGCTATGGGTAAATGCCAAAATAAAGGAAACACTTGAGTAAATTAGGCATACTAGTAGCTCTGTTATGGTGTGGGGTGCATTTCCCTGGCATGGTTTAGGTTCACTCAACCCTTTAGAGGGCAAGGTAAACACCAATAAATACAAAGCCATTCTTAGTGATCACCTTCATCCTATGGTGAAGCATTACTATCTATTCTATGGGAGTGGTCTCTTCCAGGATGGCAATGCCCCCATCCACAAGGCATGAGTGGTCACTAAATGATTGGATGAGCATGAAAACAATGTAAACCATATGCCATGGCCGTCACCAGATCTGAACTCAATTGAACACTTATGGGAGATTCTGCAGCAACGCCTGAGACAGCGTTTCCCACCACAACCAAGAAAACACCAAATGATGCAAATTCTTGTGGAAGGATTCCAATAGAGTTCCAGACACTTGTAGAATCTATGCCATGGCAGATTCAAGCTGTTCCGGTGGTTCGTGGTGGCCCAATGGCCTATTAAGATACTGTATGTTGGTAATTCCTTTATTTTGGCAGTTACCTGTACGTTAAAACTAGAGATGCACCGATCGATCGGCCTCTGACCGGAAATGGCCGATTTTCAGCTGATCGGCCTCAATCGGTGACTTGATCCCGATCACTCCACATAGACGATTCTGTGCGCCGGTTGGCTCCTCGCCCCCCTCTTTTTCACGTGACGTGCGCGCACCCGTGAGCCAATGCAAACAGATCAGATGAGCGCAGCGCTGAAAACGCCTCAACATGTCCTCAGTATGGGCGTTTTTCACAGTCAGTGAAGACGACTTAAAGCTTGCAGTTTGTCATACATGTCAATCGAAAATAAGCCGCGGAGGAACAACCTCGAAAACGTTCGGAACGACCAACCTAATCAGACACTTGAAAAGTCATCACCCAGGTACCAAGTCGATGCCCAAATTCTGACGGTAGTCGTTTTTCTACAGTACCGTAGGTACCGGGGTTAATTAACAATTAACTTCGTTGCGCTAGTTCGGTTCCTCTGAACCATTTTCCATTAATAGAACATAGTGGTAGTGCATAAACCTGACGTAGGCTAATAATGCCCTGCTGAAGCACTGAATTGCACTGAAATCATTATGTTCGCTAATGAGTGACGTTATGAAACAGTGCTATTCACTCATACAAATCGAACTTATTAGACCTAATGATAAATTCATCTAACGATTTCTAGCTAAACCACAAATTGTGTATTAACCGTGTTGTGCATGAAGGTGCCAGCTGTGCGTTTCCACTATCAAACAAACTCAGAAACAGCAGCATCGCCTCTTTTCCAATTACTCCTAGTTTGAAACATTTTTATCTAAGCTTTGAAGCTAGTTAAAGTCGTAGTCGTTAGGCTACCTGACTCACGCAAATAACGAAATTCTGCTGAAGAGCGGCTTGTTTCAATGCCTTTGACAAGCTCCGCAACTGAAACATCCGCCCTTATATCGCTACAAGTGTTTTCCATTGCACTATATAGAATTGGGATCTACTCTAATCCACCTCTAGCAAACAAATTAGTCTAGCGCATCATAGGTTCGAACTAACCTGTTTTCCATTAGCATTGTCGCAATAACTTTCTGATGCACGTCAAGTTGAAGCCATATAATTATTTAATGGAAAAAGGGCTTGTGTCATCTGTCATCAGAATATAACGTTAGTGTTTTAAAAAATATTTCCGGACTAATGGTCTGTCACCATGTCAGTAAATTTAAACTACTCTTGTTTCTTTTTATTTATTACTTAAAGGCTACATGCCACTGTTGTTGGATTCTCTTTTATTCATCATTGAATTTAATTTGCACAAAAAAAGAAAAGCTCTGTCCAGTAACCTGGAACACTTTTTTTATTTTGAAATGTGTTTTAGTGAGACCTACCTCATGCTTCTGACCTACCTCAGAATTGTCAATCTTAATTTTCTATTAAAGCAAAGTTACAAAAATGTTTGTGTAAGTTGTCAATTATTGTTTTTAGGAAAAAAATCGAATCGCCAAAATCGGTATCGGCAGGTCAGACTAATCAAAAATTGGAAATCGGAATCGGCCAAGAAAATCGCAATCGGTGCATCTCTAGTTAAAACATAGAAATAATTCAACACCAGACACTAAATTAGTATGACTTAATTTACCTTTAATGTAATTCAGTGAATCCAAAATCACAATATCACCTTTGTTGACCTTCCTACAGCAACAAACAGAAGAACATTAGTATTTTCCAAACCAAGTCTTGAAATCCATTTGGAAGTTCTTCAGTTCTTTATGACCATCCCAACATGCTTTTCATTTACATGGAGCAGGGGTGTCAGTCATTCCATTGGGGGCTGAGTGTATGTAAGTTTTGGTTGCAACCAGTACACTACCCAGGGTGATTTCAATTAGTTCCCCTCCTTGATTGAAAAAGTGAGCTAATTAGTGAAATCACCTGGTGTGGTGCATTGGTTGCAACAAAAACATGCATACAATCGGCCGTCTGTGGAATGAGTTTGACACCATGGAGTCAACATTGACCAAATATTTTTTATATCAGCTATTATATTCATTTTGGTACAAAGCCAATGTGATACCATTTAATAAGCATTACAGCAGGGGTGCTCAACTCCAGGCCTGGAGGGCTGATGTGTATCGTGTTTTTTGTTCCAACCAATTACACTGGCCTAATTTTCTAAACATCTGTATACACAAATACATGGTGATGATAAAATATTGCAATCAGAGATCTCTATTGATGTAACTTAGTCACTCTCAATGTCTCTAAATACGACAGGAAAAATTAGTGTTGGCAACACTGCCCTGGCAGGAGAAGCATTTAAACCCACCTCTCCACTTCTGCCCGTAAGGATCCTCTCAGATTCTTCTCCTTTTGAGAGTCTGTGTAAAAATAAAATCAGCTTTGTGGTAATGTGAGAATGGAGTTAATTTCCACATATGTGATGCAGTATCCTCCAAGGATCCACATTGCCTAAGTGTCACGCTTCAGGCATTTGTCCATTTATTTGGGCATACCATTTATTTCAGCTTGTGATTCTTATTTATTTTGCCTGATTGGCCCAATGGTTGACTCATCTGATGATTATTTTTAACATTGTAACAATGCTTTTTGCTACGTCCAAAAAATAAATGAGTACATAAATGAATAGGAAGGAATAGATAACGTTACTGCTTGAAAGCAATCGATGTTCTTTGACAGATTTGACATTCAATTTTGTGCGATAGGCGTTTTTTCAAGCATTTTGAAAAGCATGCATTGATGAAATTAGCTAACGTTAGCATGTACAAAGCTAGATCGCGAAGTAATTTAAATATATTTAATTTATTTTGCTAGCTAGGAACACCATTGATATGAACTGATCGTTAACTTGAATTTAAACATTCTCTGTCATAACCTCTGAGTAAATGTTTCTACCTATTTGTCATGGAATGACAACGAATTGGTTCAATTTAGATAGCTAGCCACAGCGCTTGTCTTGCAAGATATCGACACTATCAGTGCCTGTACGTTGTATGCATTGCACTTACCTGCATATACGGCGTTCTTAACAATACCCAGAGTTTCGTCTCCAACAACAAACACTTTTCTCTCTGTGCTTTTCAAGAAATGATCCTTTAATTCCTCGGTTCTTCGGCTTTTGCCACTACAGGGGTAACCACACATCACTATTAAAGGCATTTTCACATGTGGCTGGACAGACAAGGCTTCCACCCGCTTACCCTACCAAGCCGACGCCATATTAAACCCGGAAGTGTAACGCTCCAGTTCAGATGCCTGTCGTTGGTCAGTAGGCGTGTTCACAGTAATTTAACATCGATTGATAAACATGCAGGTCTTTTTTATTATTATTTAAGGCGGCGGCCCTTATGCGCTTGCATTCCTGGGGGTGAATGTGAACAACATGAAGGTGTCTTTGCTAATGAAATCAGTTTACTCCCATCTTCTCATCTTCTATGCCGTCCTTTGTAAAGTTTTTGCGTGAGTCTTGAGGGCTGGCACTGGTGAACTGCACAGTATGAAACATATTTTGATCAGTTTAGCTCATAGCCTAGTGTTGCTCTGAGTCGTTATCTACCATGTGTCTGAAATATTTTAGCCATGAACTTGACTTTGTGTTGGAGGAATATCGATATTGATGTCATGTACTGCAGTAAACATATTCCAAAATATCATGGTGATCAAGAAAACTAGCCTGCATATTGAATATAAGTGCAGTCAATTTAAGATCATGAAAAAAGCAAGTGGCTGTGGGCTATATGACACTTTTTAATTACTGAAGGCACTACATTTTCGAATTAAAACGCCTTTTACATTTTGAACTTTATTTCAGCATGAATTTAAAACTCCGACTCAACAAATTGTCTTTATTGAAATATAAAAATAAACAAATAAAATATTGACAATGTAGCAATATAACTTTTTGCCTCTTTTAATACGTGATATTAACAGTAGTACAATAATCCACAATAAACAAGACATTACCATCGAATCAAGGTAAGCCCATTTCAAACCTGTTCCTAAATCCTCAGCATAAAATCTTCAGAGATTTATACTCTCGAGTTTAAACCCCCAAACCCGTGACAGAACCACTGATATTAACGCAGATGCCTTTGTTATTCGTGGCCAGAAGAGATGAGACTGACGTCATCACTTTCTACTGTTTCGAATGTAGCTCTCAAATATCTTCATAATCAAGCCCATGTCCTGCAATATTAAGGTAATTCTGTCAAAAGGCATTTGTGTCAGGATATTACAGCCATTAATACTCACTCATGAAAAAAATGCAATTAGTATTAGGGGGAAAACCTAGATCTTCTGTGTTTGACAAAATATTATGACAAAATATTGTTACATTTAACAACAAGTCTATAATCTATAATTTCCCACCCTTCCATAGTTCCATATGCACATGTTATGTTATGTTCGTTGTTTTACATGCCACTGGATAGATGGCGTCAGAGCATCAATAGCCTACTTAACAAATAAAAAAATAACGTCATTAAGGAACTAAAATGGTTAGGAGATTAGAACTTATTGATTTACACGGCATTCAAATTAAACATTTAAGACATTTCAAACCTACTTAACATAGTCCACTTTTCTATATGGTTTATATACAACATCATTTGAACAGAGATATTCAACAACCAATACAATTTTTACATTATTTTTCATTGCATAAGTTTGTTGGCTCACCTGGTCGTTGGAATCTTGTTTCCCCCGAGTGTCCTGAAGCTGAGCCTGGAGCGCAATTTTCAGTACCTCCTGAGTGATCAGCTCCCTCAGGTCCTGTGCGTGCTGCTCGGAGTTCAGAGCCACTTGGACTGCGTTCATTGCCGGCTCACCGGGAGACCCCAGCAACGAGCTATCCACAACACTCTTCTTACCCATGAAATGTCCTTATAGGTTTAAAGAGAGACAAAATACACAGTACCTGATAATATTTGCATTACAGGGGTGGACTAACACATAGCTGAAGTGTTATCTGGAACGATGGCAGTCATAGCAAAGATGCAAAAAATATATAATACAATGATGCCTGATAAGACAAAAATTACATTAAATGGTCGCATGCGCAGCTGCTGCAGCCTTTATCTTACCGGTCGCCCATAGATTGCCCCGTGGATTCACTTTGATTTTTGCAACTTTGTTTCTAAGTTCAGTTAGGTCAATGCTCACGGAGGTGGTCACGGAAATGTAAGAGAACAGCAGAAAGTAAGTGAGCAGCCCAAGCTGGTAGACCCTGTTCAAAGTGACTCCTGCCATTTCTCACGAAAAAACACAACGGATGAGTAAAATTCCCTTGCTCTAGACCTCGCCTGAAGAACAGTAGGCTCCTCTAGGCATGTAACAAAACTGATCATTAATAGATGGGCACCTCTCTCCGTCCCAGACCGTCTCCTACTGCGACACCCCCGCTCTAACATTTATGTGATAGCCTACCTATTGGGTGGGCTTTCTTTCGGATGGACATGAAGTCATTTCTTACGAGCCCCCTACTCTATGACGGTAAACCAAAGGAGGTCGTTCCTCTTTGTTCTGCCGTCTTCGTTAATAGAGTGTAAATAGAAAAATCTAAAAAGAAATTGAATTTAAAATTGCATTATTTATTGGTTTGAAATAAACCGCATAAATTAACGTGCAAAAAACATATACCCTTATCTAAGACTGCTGGTGCAGTGCTATTAAGCAATCCATGTTTAAATACAAAATAATGAGGTGGGGAATGTGCTAAAGAAAAATATCCAACCTGGGTCATGTCAGGTAAACATATGCTCTAGAAAACCAAGGGAACATGTCAATAGAAACAATACCAGGGGAGTTCATTATAATGGTATAAGAAGATACTTGGATACTCAACAGTAGGCAGGTTCAGGTCAGTATGTTCAGTACGTACAATAGGTCAGGTCAGATCAGTTAATTTATGGTCATCCTCTTAACTGCTCTCAGGAGATTAATAGGCCTATTACGATAGGGGAAAATCACATTCTTGTAAATTAAAGAATGTTGAAATGCACGTGAACGACAACTCTGGGCACTGATGTTGTTTAAAACCCGTTCATGAATTTCAGTGGAAGAAAATGCTTTTAATTTATTTTAAAGTCTATCGCTTTGGGAACATTAATAAACCATAGTACGGTAAAATTATTGTTGAAAGTAGCCCATTTTGGTATAGGCTAGATATCAAAATCTCAAATGAACTTTTGACTATTAAAAAACAACTCTGAGTCGCAACAACCTGCTCGTTATTTTAACGTATTATGAAGGCGTTTCATGTTTGCGGACAAGTCATTATGCGCAGAGAAACTTCACGGCCCATGCGTACAGTGTCTGTCCATTTGGTTTCACGGAGCATCGCCACAGAGACGGCCGAGCGGGACAGCCCTTGTGATCTAGGCCCGACAGTCGAGAGTCGTGGATGTCTCCCAAATCAACTCTACCTTCCTTCCCTTGTCGCTTATCATCTCCGTCAGGCCAGGCTGCCAAATGCGAAGTTATTATGAGCGCCGCTGGTTTTCAGAGGCCCAGGGGGCGTGAACTTGGCTATTCAGTCGTAACCAGTTGTCATTCTTCCCGCTTTTAACGTGTCACTTCTGCCAATTGCGATTAATGTCTGGTAAACGTGTAAATGTAAAGGAATAGGCTAATAATCACCAGGACAATATCTAAAGCGTTTGTAGCAATATTTCAGTGATGGAATGCTATTAAAATATCAATCACAAACTGAAGTCAATAAAATAGATTGAATGAGAAATAAGCAAACCGTAGGGCTATAATTAGGTAATTCGTCGACAATTAGCGATAATAACAAGTCCATAATTTGCTTGTACAGTAATCGACATTAGATCTTCGTATTACACATTTATACCGTAAAATAAGTGTATCAAAAACCGTAATTCCTTCCATAAACTTTGAGGTTTAAATTTGGCAAACTAATATTGGAAACTTTTATTATAAGACTTTTGTGTTCTGTATTACAAAAAACAGAAGTTTTCAGTTTGCTCGACTGTTTTCCTGGGCTAGATTTTGAACTCGAATTCTCTGTATTTTGTAAGTTGGTGGTCTATGCTGTTATGACAGTAAATGCCCACTCAGTACAATGACAGTTATCTACAAGGAACTGGAAAAAACAACAGCAATGTTCAAAATATATGAACACACTGGAGACTGACATCACATTTTTCTTTCCTTTTGGGCAACTGTATTAGCTCACTGTATTTGGTCTACATGTGCAATAAATGAATACATATCCATGGTTCACAGCACTTAATTGTTTTCTCTCCTGACAACCTAGTGCTCTGTAGGTTTCTAATGAGCTGCTTGTTTCCAGAGACTGTTGGTAGTTGAAGGTCCTCTACGTCAGCATGTACTGAAGAAGAATTTAAGATGTCTCATACCATTGATTTTTAATACATGCATATAAAATGTAACATTTAAAAACCATGAAACACAACCTGCCGTCACATGGCAGTTTACCAACGTGCAAAAAAGCTTGAAGAACATGCAAGCCACACAAAAAAAGCCAATGCAAAATAAGTTGCAACAAAGTCATGAAATACCAGAGACTTACAGAACCCATCTTTATTGTGAAAATAAGTCTTATCCCCTCTTCAGAAAAAGCTATTATTTCTAAAGCTTGGGTCTTGCGATGTACACAAGAAACCCAATTATAGGTTTCAAAAGCCATTGTCTTCCCGAATGCTACATGTAGCGCCAGGATTTTCGACATCAGCTGAACCGTATCAGAATAAAGCCCTTCCTGAATAAGGGGTTTCTGTAATGAGCTCCGCATGGGGATTCACTGAAGTGCGGCCACCTTCACTCCCGATGGACCAATACAAAGAGTCCGAGTAGGAACAGAACAGCATACTGTTGGGTAAAATCAAAGCGCATGAAGTTAGAGCCAGTCACACTGATGAAATATTTCATTATTGCTGGTGATATAACTGTTTCAAAACATGGGAAACAAATCTCACCTTGAATTTAGGGTAGTCGTTCATCAGAATTGTAACAATGCCTATGTATGGCACAAACCTGTAAGAAATGTTTTTAAGAAATGTATAAACAAGGATTATTCCTGGCGAGTAACTATGCAGTTACTATATTTTGCATAACACTGCGTGTTTTCAACTTAGTTTTTAACATATTTTTTTAGGGTTACGCAAAATACTTCCAATCTCAAAGCTCCACCAAATGAAACCAGCTTAATAAAACCAATCCCTCTCTGTTTCAGCTGATGTGTAGTGATCAATTTGGTGCAAAATGGCTACCCTGCTTGTAAAATGTTTCCCCAAATAAATAAAATGTATATAGAGCCTTTCAAGCATTTATATAAAATATACCCTACTCTGTAAACCTAATTCAGTAATCACTAGCCAAATGTATCAATAGATCATTTAAACTATAGACTTAAATTTAAATAATTTATAATGTAATTAACAGACACAAAAATATATACTCGTTATATCTTTTGTTTCCACTAGAGGGGACATTTTCCACTTTTCCCCTCCACACAAACATGAATGGGTTTCTGTGCATGGCTTTTCATTCTCTCAAGGTAAATAGTTTATACAAAAATATAATGCATATCCTACAATACATACCTGAAAGGTGTTCCTGTCTCATGAACTGTTTATATGAAATGCAATATGACCACTTTTTTGTTAATGGCAGTGTCATGGAGTTCAATTGAACTGATTTGGCTCATTGGACCTAAGCAGTACTGTTGTGTGGATAGGTGTGGTGGATCATTGGTTCTGAAGCTGGGAGGTGCTCACCCTCTGGCTCTCCCCACCACATCTTTCTTCTCCAGCCAGTGCTGGCCCTGCTTGTACAGGCCCCTGTCGTCCACTGCGTTATTGTCACCTTTGGTTAAGAATTTGATGTCTCCATTTTCTCTGCGGAAAACAAAGAATTAAACTCCAAACAGGAGCACAAAGGTGGATTCTTTCTTACAAATCTAGTGTAGGGGGAACTCCTACCACCCTCCATCCCCTGTGAAACGCATCCTTGTAACTCTTATATGGACTTCACTCGACAAACGTTTCTGTAAAGACCAGGGACAGAAGGCCTAAGTCAACTGAAATGCCTGATTGTATTTGCAGGCCCATTCCATTGCTGCAGGGTGCTACATCAGTCCCGGTGGGTGCGCACTACCATGCGTGTCCTCTGAGATGCAGGCAGCCAGCCACACATCAGCTGAGCTGCATAGTAACTGTGCAATTAGCACAGCCGGCACAGGCAGATCACAGGTGCCCCATAGACCTAAATGGGCATACTCTCCCGATTGCAACCCTTCATCATTGGGTATCCCTATAGCCAATTAGGCGTTGTCCCTCAGGAATCCCAGTGACCCAGCCATAGTTGGTACTGCCATGGTCAGATTAGATTTGGACCATGGGGTACAACATTGCACTAAGAACATGTGCCTCAGCTCTCCGCCATCCCAGATCCATACAGACCATTTTAAATGCAAGGAACATCACATGACATTGACATTTTGAAATGAACCTCATGTACCCAAGCAATGGAAAATGCCTCACTCTTTCAGTTTTTGGTATTATTTATTATTCATTCCCAACTTACTTTTCATGAATTTTAAGGACTCTGTGCACAATTGGAATTTCTCTTCCCTCTATCCTGAAGACCACAATCTCTCCAACTCTGATGGGATTTTCCACTCTGTTGGTGAGGAAGAGGAGGTCCCCCCGGTGGAAGGCTGGCTCCATACTCCCACTGCAGTCACACACCAGTGAAGTTAGGCACATGCATCAAACACAGTAATAAGATAGCAAAGCTTCAGAAACCCCAAAATAGGTGAAGCTATTCCATATCCGTGACTCACAAACCAATCATAGTGTTTTGCTACAGAGCAAATTGGTTTGGTATGATTGATTCATGCAAGAGTCAATGATTGACATCAAATGGCAGCTCAAACTATTAGGGAGTTCATGAGACCTCCGACACACTTTCATTTTGACCAATTAGAAGCTAACTTGCTTACCTGAGAACTACCACAATCGGACTCTCACTGCCAGTCACAACCATGAGTCCTTTCCAAATCATCAGGGCTGAGGACACTATCATGCCAAAGTTCAGTACCTGATAATACAGCTGAAATGGAAGAGAAACCGATTACAATGTGAAATAACTTTAGTTTAGTATTGTGCTTTAATGTCCATAGCCAGTAACATGATCCTGCAACAGTAAATGCTATATTTAAAAATAATTTTCACTATCACAGGGACAGGGATTTGGTTTGAACAGAGTTACAACCGTTTGTGGAAATCAACTCAAGCATGTGGCAAGAGACAGCCGGTAAGGGTTAGTTTCCTACCGTTATACTAGCCAACAGCTTAACTGTTTGGTTAAAGGTCACCTGTTCTTCCAAAAATGTGTTGGAGCACATTAAAACGATGGAGCATGTAATGAAACGTGGGATAATTAATATCTGACAATTGAAATTAAGTAGAACTATTAATGATATCAAGGCTGCATAATTTCTTCTAGCCAACAAACTAGCCAGTTGTCAAATTTGGGGGAAACGGTAGACAGTGTGGTTTTCCAAACGTACCCTAATACAAAGTTTTACATTGACTTGCCATTTAGCTAGGTCTCTAGTACAAGCTTCACTTTACATAGTCAAACCGCTACCGCTAGCTGACTAGCTAGCCCATTTCTGTCAGACATGACTAACAGTGGCTAGATGATATTCTCTTCATGCAATCAGTGACGTTAACGTAATTTAGAAAAATTGAACTAGCAATTTATTTCTTATATTAGCGTAGCTAGCAATCTGTAGAGTTGCACTCCAAATCTTTGTTGTACATCTTATTAGCTAGCTAGCTAACGGTAGCCAGCTAAGGCGACGTGTTATTAGCCAATTCAAGCACATCTTGCTTGTGATAGTCAGAACACAATAGCTAGCTAGCGAGTAAACTTTAGCTGGGTAAACGCACCTGGCGCTTATTCATCCGCCTCACGTCATCGAGGAAGTCCAGAGACAGCATTTTATTGCGCTTATTATTCTGTGCTATGCCGTAAACAAAAGTTAATTTCTACTCTATAAAAAAATGAAAGAAAATTGACGAGCATTTAGCTACAGCTTTTCCGGTGTTTAACCACCGGAAGCTCCGCCCAGCTTTGAACAACTTTATTGAAAGGTTCAACAGACGTTTAAAGACAGTCGTTTTTCCCTTCATCGTCTAGTTCGGTCTTTCCGAGAACAGTGAGAGCTACGTGATTGTATTCAATGTGGAAAACAATTCACCCCAATCGTTCATGAAAGTCCTTTTGAACAACGGTACATTTTTAGCTAACCGTTGTAAGAAGTTTCAGTTACACAGTAAATGCATACATTCGACAGATCTGGAAAACAGTATACTCGCAGATTAACTACTAGACCCCAAGAAAGATTGTAATTTTAGCATTGATCTTTGATTGATTGATCCTCAAATAAAATGTACATTTGAATGTTCCAAGATTAAATATGTGTTCAAATCAAATCACAATATACAAGCAATTTATGATGGTTCATGTTTAAAACAAGCTGAGGAACAATAAAAGATGATTATCTGTTATTAAAAAGATCATAGATATCAGGTAAGGTTTGAATGACAGAAGAACAAGAAGAAATGAAAAGTTATTGCTGGAAGAGTTGTGCCTTTAGGAAACAATGAAAGGTAGCAAGTCTTTTGACTTGGGAAACAGTTGATGACTTCACGTGACACCTTCAAGAGTGTAAACACCTGCAAATAGCACAGCACAAAAATGAAACATAAGATTTCCCAAAAATGTAACTCAAAAGAATTTAGTTATTTAATTTGATTGCAGACAATAAGTCAAAACAAATTGGAATGTTGTGTGTTGGAGCAGCAGGAGTCAACTGCTTCCTTAATGATCGATCAATTACTTTAAGCCAATCAGATGGCTCACTGTAGAAAACAAAGCACTTTCATTGGCTCAAACCAACCAATCGTGGAAGCAGCATATAGCTTGCATGATGTGACCTGGGTTAAGTGTTATGTGAACTCCTTGAACACCTGGAGTTTATATCAGGAAGAAGTGGAGTGCATCAAAACGTTGGAGAGACTTTCACCTGTGTGTAAATGGTCTAGGCATTGTCTTGGATATGGGAATGAAAACTGCAGCTAGGAAAGAGAATCAATATTCATAAAAGGACAGGTTTCTTACATATGGATTTTATTTGCCGTAATATGAAGTAAACATAAGAGCAAGGCACAAAGTCCAATGCAAGTTAAATAGATATGCGATGGCTTGGGGGAAAACCCTGATATAGACATCAATTGCATTTGCTATGTACACAGGCTAGCTTGTACAAGGTCCTTTATACTAAATGTACATATTATCAAAAAAAGTACAAAGTTCCTCTGGGTAAGCTGTATCAAAACTGCTGAAATTCAAATGGGTATAATCTCTGTTCATTAAGATAAATATTTTAAATTACTCTCCAGTAAACAGTTAAAGATGGTTTTATGGAAAGAAAAAAAAAAAAAAAAAAAAAGTAAATGCTATAAACACGTGGAAAGAAAATGCACAAAGTTACACAGCATTTAAATAATCCAAGGTTCACATGGAAAAAGTCAATATGACCATAAATACAAATCTCCAAAGTAATTTATAAAATTGAGTAATATGGGAGATAAGATATTTTTCATGGAGGAGCACTCCTGTAAAAATGCAGCCATACAAATCAATTACTTCCCAAGACGCATCCTACTCAACTCACCTCAGTATGCTATAGAGGTAGAAACAGCTGTTGAGGTCTCAGTCACTGAAGCGAACTTATTTTCACATATTCCCCTGCATGCAAACGCCATTCAAACACTAATATACCATTTAAATCTACTTCACTGCCGGTGATGTCACAGTCGACACCATGCCTTGTTCTCAATCACTGTACATCCACTGTAATCTCTGAATCTCACTAAGGTGAAAAGATCGATGTACTCAAATATACCCAATGCACTATATATATATCTCCTATTCCTTGTCCAGCTCCACACACTTACCAGCAAACAACTTCTTAAAGCAAAATAACTGATGAAACGTTCAATTTAACCAAATATGTGGGGAAAATAATGCTAACATGATTTGTCATTAGTTGATATGTCAGTAATTAAATGGCATTAAAAAGCGTGTACAATACAGATCTAATGCTCAATGTCAACGAGAAAAAGAAAATACATTACAGAAAACATTCTCTGCTATGATGCATATATAATTACCTTGCATGGAAAGTGCTACTTTGGTCGTGAAAATTGCACACTTGTGCCACGTATGCCAAAATTTCACTTTCTTTTTTGGTACAGAATGGATGTTAGAAATACAGACGACTGGATGCACCAAAAGTTTCCAATTCTGGGATGCAATAGATTGGTCAAAACTCAATACTGATAAAATAAACCATTTTTCAGTGTGGAACCGGCACTTATCTTTAAAGGGCACCTATGATGGTACTATGTGGAAGTAAAAGAAATGTTGGGACAAATCAATTGTTTATATGAGTCCCCTTCGTAATTCCTGGTCAACCGTGGCTGTGCTCCAAAACATGTATTCCATACTACATACATGAGCACCTGGTATCTTGTAGTGCCAAGCATAGCGGGAAGTGCAGACTGCCAAGTATTGGGAGTATACAGCAGACAAAATTGGTTTGATTTGGGACGCACTTGCACATCACCAGCGTGCTGTGAACTTACCATGACCATACATCTATATTGAGTACATTTATAGAGCTTCCTGATTAATTTTAAGAGGCCATCAATATTCCTTTTCATGTCTCAAGAAAACAAAATACTTGTTGACTCCTAATGTGTACACAAATCCCCCCAACGTTGCTTCCTCCTTCATCCAAACACCAATTGGATGCTGCAATGCATGCTGCATTTTTCTGTCCTCCCAAGTACGTTGAAACACAACTGGAAATATATATAAATTTTTTTTCAACCCTCTATTTATTTCGTTTTGCCCTCCCCTCACGAGCACGCCGCTCGTCCTCCAGGTCAAGCTAATATCCCAAGGCCGGCAATGATCCGCCTCCTCCAAGACGGAAGTTCGCCCACCCGCTCCTTAGGAGTGCCCTTACTGCTTCTCGGCAAGCTTGCGCAGACTTTCCCTCCCCTCACCCGCCAAATGCCGGCGCCGATCGGGGCTCCCGGCCGGAGTCGGACTGACGCAGTCAGGTTTCGGACTGCGACTGCAATAGGTAGCTCACACTCCCAAAGCACCAGTAAATGCAAGTGCGTTAGACCGCTACACTATTCGAGGCCCCACATCTGAACATTTTAATGCATATCTGCACCCTTGTTTTGTAACCGTACTTCATACATCAGCCACGCACTTTCACACTTCTGTGCATTCTAGGTAGTATGCAAGTATGTATTTTGGAACACTGTCTTGGTGTTTGCTTGTCTCGTCAGACTACGCACTTTCCTTTTGGTTCATTTTGCAATACTTAAGTCTTTCACGTTTCCATTTAATTTGATTCAATTGTATGTATGTGTTAAAGGATGAAGAATGTAAATTACAGAAAACAAGCCAAAGTGCCCTTTAAGTCCTTGCCAACGCATTCCATTATAGGCTGGAAGCATTTCGAATGTACCACCGTTTCAATGCCCCCTAAAACTGTCGCCAGTCTGATTTATAAAGCACTGCAGTTTTGTATTGTCCATGTACTATTTCACATAATATAATACTAAACAAAAAAATATATGCTTCAAAAGTGAAAGAAAACGTGAGAATTTCAACTTACATCAAACAGAAAGTAGGACAAATGCAGACAAGATGCGCTGCCATCCGAACTAGGCAAACCACGGATTCCCACACCTAGTTTGTCTGAAATTTTGAGCTGTACTCAGAACTGAATTGTGTGCAATGCATTCTAGATCATGTACGTTCAAAAACATAAAATGTATTTTAACTGTAAGGCAACTGATTTGAAGTACCATTTTCAAGCTGCTCAGATACCTCAGATTTTGCATTTTGAGTGTCCTTAGTCACCTGTTCGGGGGTGGGGGGGGGGGGGAATAGCAGCTTTAGAGTTGTCAATTTTCACTCATGTTGCTCGGGATCTGCCTTCAGGTTCGCTCGTGAGAGCTGGGCGTCGGCTCGCTATCACTGCCAGCGTCATTGTCCCACCTCATCCCCCACTCTGCTGTGGTGGAGCTGGTCTGTCCTATGGGGGGCACCGAGTCAACTTTCTCACCAATAGGTGCCGATCTAGGCCCCTCCCCCTTCTCCTGCTCATTGGCCTCTTCATCTTCATCCTCATCCTCCTCCTCCTCCTGCTGCTGCTGCTGCTTCTGCTCCTCTAGCTGCTTAACCTTGTGTACTATGAAGAGATGTCTGTTGAGGGCCAGCTGGGAGGCGAAGCACAAGCCACAGTGGGGGCACTGCGGAGTGGCGTCATCGGCCTTGTGCTGAGATATGTGCTGCTGGAAGGTTTTGCCATCTTCAGTGGTGAAGCCGCACTTGGCGCAGCGGAACTGGGGCCTCAGCCGCTTCGCTGGGGTGGCCTCTGGGGCAGCGCCACCCACTCCTTCCCTCAACGTTTCCTCCCCTCTCCTCTTGGCTCCAGGCCTCTGCGGGGAATGCAGGCAAGCATTTACATTTCACATTTTAAGCATTTAGCAGACGCTCTTATCCAGAGCAACTTACAAGATGTGCATAATACAAGGTAAGAACAATCATAGTTAGCGCACAAGATCGGTGCAGTAAAACAGCAATAGACATCATTGCAGGCGTCTGCGTATCATACCTCTAACACTGTAAACAGTGGTGACGACAGATTGACTAGATCAGGGGTGTCCAAACTTTTTCCACTGAGGGCCAAATACAGAAAAATATACGAAAGGCTGGGCCACTATTAGAGCGCCCCTCGGATTTTCTGTTGTTACGCCAAAAGCTGAGACCGGTTGTTTATTTTTGGAGTGTTCAATGAAACGGGTGGCTCCACTAGTGGTGAAACAAGAATTACAACTCAGTCAAGTGCAAGTTTCATGCGCGGGCCATATTCCATTATAGAATTGACTAAAATGGACAGTGTTCAGTGGCCGTAGTTTGGACCCCTGGACTAGATGGACAGTGTTCAGTGGTAGTGGAGTCTGAAGAGGTGGGTTTTGAGTCTTGCAGAAGATTGAAGTGATTCCGCAGTCCTGACCGATTGCGGGAGGTCGTTCCACCAGTGAGGGACCAGGACAGAGAAGAGGCGAGACCGCGAGGAGCGGCTGCCAGGCGCCCGGAGAGATGGGGCAGTCAGTTTGCCAGCGGAGGCGGAGCGGAGGGGTCTGGGCGGGGTGTAGGGAGTGATGAGTGACTGGAGGTATGGGGGAGCAGTACCTCTGGCCGCTTGAAAAGCAAGCACCAGTGACTTGAATCTGATGTGTGCTGCGATGGGGAGCCAGTGCAGAGAGGAGAGTAGAGGGGTGACGTGGGTGAACTTCGGGTGACGTGGGTGAAGCCCAACACAATTAAGGCATTGTTTTTTACCCATTTTAACTAATTTTTTTCCCCCTCACAATTTAGATCATCCCATTTGCACAGTACTTGTAATCCAGTTTCATTGCTCATACGTCAATTTGATATTTTAAACCTGTCTACAAAGCTAATATACTTTTTTTTTTTTTTTTAAGATCTTGAAAGCCTCTACATGCTTCTACGTAACTTGTGCGACTTCTTCGCGGTTCGCGCAATGCAACAATGTCACAAGCACTCTGCAATATATATACGTCTGCAAAGGCTAAGCACAGCCTATGCAACATGGTGTCCTTACACTTCTGTACACTAGCAGGTGTCAATACATTGAACAAGGCCAATAAAGTTTTCATGAAAGCAGGGAAACTCCTGTACCTTCCAACTTCTTCAGCCAATCTTTCCTGAAGCTGGTTCATTTTATACCGTGTCGAACAAATTATGCTAGCTATCTATATCGTTAGCTACTAGCTCGATGAACTGTGACAGCTCCGCCTCCATTCGCTAACCAACCAATCAATGATGCGCAACATCTACGCGAACGGTTGCGCTGCGGTCACGAGTTTTTATTTATGCTAGGTACGAGACACCCTCTGAAACCCTGTGTGTAGGTCGCAAAGGTTGCGTTGATGTTGCAGAGCCATGGTTGTGTTGCTGTCGCGTTGTTGTCCTTCGAGCATGTAGAGGCCTTAAGAACGTCCGACATTGCCAACTGCGACCGGGGTTTGATTCCACCAGGTCGCAGCCGATACGCTGCATATATGAGTGGTCCTGTGTGTTATGGTGCCGGCTTGGCAGGTGATGGCTCGGAGAAGGCGGTGCAGTGCTCACTACTGGTCTCAGGACTACGGCAGCGAGCTCTCATACAGGGGGAATTGACAAGAAAAAGTGGGTATAATTGGGCACAAAACATGGGAGAAAAATGGGGTATAAAAAGCAAAAACCTTTTTTTTTTTTTTTTTTTTTTTCTTCTTTATTTGTGTGAATTTTTTATAAACATGCGACTCCAGATGCTCTGATACCAGATGGAAAATTTTACCACAGATGAAAATCAACCTCTGTGCTACCTCTGGCGCAATATACTGGATGCACAACATCCCTGTTGAAACCTGTACACTGTCCCTGTCAAATAAATATTGAAATATCTATTAAATAAAACATGGTGATGTTACTGATAAACAGGAAAAGGCATGTTCAGAAACACATTACCTCTCGTGAGCCCTGGCTGGGCCCCTGCGGGGCCGGGTTTGTCATCTGGCTGAAGTCCGGGTTTTTAATGCCATGCATCAGGCTGATGTGGTTTTTTAGCATGAAGTGTTTGGTGAAGGTCATCTTCTCATCTGTGCAATACCTGCGAGAGTTACAGCGTGAAACAGGACAGATCAGACACAAGCTGGTTTTTAGAAATAAACACTCTCTATGCTTTTGGTTGCACAACAGGATGTGTGTATACGTACACAGGATGGGTGTGTGTGTGTGTATATATCTCAATAGTGCAGCAGTATATGCACCACATCTATAGAACAAAAACTTACCAGCAGGTGAACACCTTTCTCTTTCCCATGTGGTCGTTGCGAAGGTGCCGCCTTAAACTGGTGGAGGAGTTGAAAGACCTCTCGCACTGCTGGCATGGGTATCTCTTCACCGACTGCAGAGAAACCAAGAGAAACATTAATCGGGGGAAATAATGCCTTCTTTCTTTGCTAGCCAACAATGACAGCTGGATCCATCGTGTAACACAGAATTACACTTTGGAGATTGGCAAGAAGTATCCTGTAACCATTACATGTAAAGATTATAGCAAAGCCAGTGTTATCCATTCTATGAGCATTCCTTTTTTGGACTGATAATCCAGTCTACATGCTACACAGTATTGGACAGCTGGCAATATATGGACTTCTCTCTCACCAATTACAACTGGTAGGATCATCCTGAACACATTAACATATTAATGATCCTCATTGATTTTAAATTGTGGGTAATTAAGCCAGATTTTAAACTCTTTCAGTGAATTGCATTTGCAAATGACAAGACTTTCCTTTCCAACCTGTATAGAACAGAACCATCAATCCATGGTAAAGACCAATAAAACCAGGTATGCCGTTACATTTGCAGGAACAACCTCTATACTCTTTCAGTCCTTTTGTAAATAAATAACGCCCGTAAGAGTCCATAGCCGTGAACAAAACTGCATCCACTAAATGTGCTCCTATGAAACATGCATTACACTGAATCTAGGCCTCTACACTCCATTTATACTATGTCCATGGTATTAATATTGTATGTTCCACTGCAATTAGTGAGTGGAAATAACCATTCTGTCCTGGCAATAAAGAGAGAGGGCTAATGTCTGCAGTCCTGACTGCATCAGGAATGACCATTTATACGTACGACTGCATTTGATGAAGTGATATGTTTAAGTGGGCATTAGTGGGCATTTTACTGATGAAAATGTGCTCAATTTAAATGTCATAAAAAGTACTAAGGTATAAATAGTACAGCGACTATTCACGATTATAGACCTCTGATGCTTCCTTTAATCTATGACTAACCACATAGCCAAAAGAGAAAAGAAAATATAAAATTCAAAAATTAATCATTATTGCTGTTCCAATATTTGAGTTGGCAAAGTAATTCACTACAGAATATGAAAAAGGAAAAGCAAACATCTAAAACCAAATTTGGTTGTAGGCACAGGTTATCTAATGCTAAAACTAAGCTCTTCTATGTTTTAATTATTTTAAACATGGAATTTATTAACGTTCATGTTATAAATACATTTTATATATATGCAATTTAGCAGACGCTTTTATCCAAAGCGACTTACAGTAGTGGATGCATACATTTTTCAGTGTGTGGTCCCAGTGGGAATTGAACCCACAACCTGAACATTGCCAACGCCATGCTCGACATACTATATATATATAGCACATAACATTTCATTTTAAAAAAGAATCTCCGATTACCTTTCCGTGACTGGTCTTCATGTGAGAGACGTATGTCTCTCTGTCGGGCAGCCAGTGTAGGCACTCTCCGCAGGTCCAGCCGGTGTTCTTCAGATTGAGCTTGCTGTTGGACTTGAGTGCAGCTGGACCATCTCCCTGGCTGGCTGCAGCCGTGTGCCTGACAGAGCTGTTCACTTTTGCCTGACGAGTCGGGTGGCTGGTGGCGTCCTGGTGCGGCGTGGAAACCTCCTCCACGTGCTTCGCGCTTTCAGCGTCCGCGGCTGCCCTGAACACGCCTTCGTGCACGCCCTTTCACACGACAAACAGGCAGAGTCAGAGCATAGCGATGGAAAGGGCACCAAAAGCAGCGACTCGCAACGACGGTGTGCCCGAGGACGCAAAACGGACTGCACTACAAGTGTATTATTTTTAGCCATGTGGCACAGACAGACAGAGCGACAAACAAACTGTGCAATTCAATTAACTTGCAAACCTTAAAGTGCTGCATTAAGGCCTGTTTTTGCGTGAAGACCACGGCACACTCGGGGCACTTGAATACACAATGCTTTTTAGCGTTCTGATGGAAGTGCTGGAACAGCAGCTGCTTCTGCTTGAAAAACGTTTCGCAGGCACACTTATAAATTAACCTGTAACACAAAACAGCAAATTAAATAGACATTTTGGGGAAAGTATATTTGCACCACCTGTAATTTTGACTGAAAATACTCAGCATTCCATCCCACTCATCATGCACACACCAAAAACGTTTTAGCAACACTATGCACAAACCACATATTGATAAACATTGACAGTTTTTCTACATTATCCTTGGTGTCTTAAGTTATCAGTACAAGATGCACACAAAAAACTGATTTTGTCTACTAGCTCAGGCTAGTAGTAAAGACAAGGATCAGAAAACACTACATTTCATATAAAATTTCTATTTTGGTTTGAAGCTATACTTTAAGAATTCAAAACCCAATATAATATGTTACTTCACAAACACCTAAAAGAGAATTTTTTAAAATATTGAATAGAGCTGAACAAACCCATGAGTGATGGTGAAGAGAGCACAGAAGGGAAACTTACTGTGGGGACATGGTGGTGGCATTGTGCTTGGTTTTAATGTGCATCAGGCAGCCATCAGCAGACTTGAAGGCAACTGGACAGAGAGAGCACTTGTAGAAGATCTCGCAATGCTTCTCCTCTATGTGCCTCTTATGCATGTTGGTGGACATGTAGAACAGATCACAGTGAAGACACCTTGCAGGGGGAAGAATTAATTAATTAATTAATTAATTAAATGGCACCAGTGAATAAAAACCAGACGTTGACCCGAGTGAATTAATTCATTATACTCCACCAGAGGAAGTCCAGCTCATTAAGTCATGAAAAAGACCAAAAATGGCCATTGGCTTACTTGTACCCGATCTTGCGTGCATAGTGGAGGCAGTTCTCCTTGACGTGCTTCTGGATGTCGACAGAACGGCTCACCGCCCCACACTCTGGGCAGCAGTACTGGGACTTGTGTGCATGAAGGCGCTGGTGGGCTCTGTAGCTACACTTGTTGGGAAGCATCATTGTGCACAGCCTGCATGTCTGGGAAAAGCAGAGAAAACTCTATAATCGTTGGTCTGGTGCATGTGAGAGATGGCGCAATATCAAAGCCGACTACATGCATTTCAAAATAAAGAAATGGAAGAAAATAAAAAACACAGCAGCCACAAGGCTGTTAAAGATAATCAAAACAATCTACCAGCAGCTTTTTGCTAGCCACAATTTGTCTCCTGTGAGAAAATTAATTTCTGAGCTAAGTAATTCCGAGTAATTCCTTCAAGGACCTGAAGATAAAAACATAACGTAGAAACCCTGACTGCTGTCTGTGTGCTTCTATGCTGTAACAATTGAATGGTGCTCATAGCTTAAATGAGCTAAAACATCAAATACATTGTTCTTCACATTACCAGTAGGCATCTGTATTATAAACAATGTAATTTGCCTTTATATGTTGTTACTACCAAACCCTAAAAGTCTGTGCAATAAATGTGCAAATCACATTGTTACACATTCTTTACTAAATGTTTTTGACTCCAAACACTTGGCTAGCATTACCTGTTTCTGTACTTCTCTGTGGAATTTGAATTTATATCCATTTCATCACATTTCTAGCCAAGTGCCATGGGGCAGGCCAAGGACAACATCAGAATCAATGTGCATTCTGGTAAATGGAGGCAGACAGAAATTGAATGAATGCAATTTCACTTTGAGCAAGCTCATAGTAAAAACTTGTGGCTTTAAATGGTTCAGAAAAAAAACACCTATACATTCTCTTAAGGCTTGGAAGAGAGGAAAACTGTTTTGTTGCTGTATGGAAGAAAACTGATTTCTCTGCTGTGAAACCAGTTCCTTGTTTTGCTGTATGCAACACCTCCTAAACTGTAAGGGTAAGGGAACTATAACGTTCTAATCATCTTCTCAGCGAGGTTATCCTTTCGGACACAGCTGCCCCACAAATGTTACCTACCAGTCCTTCTGTTTCCTCGGAAACCCTCTGGTAGTGACCAGCTAGAGATCTGTAATCCGCCAGCTGCTTGTTGCACTCAAGACACTTGAGCCCGTGGCGGATGATTTTGTCAGGATATAAAGGCATAACTGGTTTGACCTTCGTTGAACTTGCTGGGGCTGGGACTGGAGAGCCAGAGGCAGAAGGGGTGACCCGGGAGGCTGTGGCAGCAACAGCGGAGCTGCTGAGAGGGGGGATGAACATCTGGTCGGTGGGGATGGGTTTCATGAAGAGCTGTGTGCACTGCATTACCACGCCTTGGCTCTTGTGCTCCCGGGCGTGTGCCAGCAGGCTGCACTTGTTGAGGAACACCATCGTCTTTGAGCAGTGCATGCAAGCCACCTCGATGTGCACGCTCCTCCTGCCGTAGTGCTGAGCCAGGCTCCTCTCCAGACCGAACGAGTCCCCGCACTCCAGGCAGCGGTACCCCCGCACGGGCAGGCTGATGTCGCTCTCCGGCGGCGGGTTCAAGTTGGGCACGTATGTTGGCACGGGGTTGGTGGCGTTTAACAGTCTGTTCAAAGTGCCCACAGCTGGGCTGGGGAGGGCAGTACATGGCAGAGGCGCAGCCTTTTTGACCTGGTGCACCAGCGGGACTGTGCTGTACACCATGGGGTTGGTAAGCTGGGGTTGGCTCTGTCGCGGAGTGGTGGACCTCGCTGCGACCGAGGCGGCGACACTGTGGGGGACCAGGTTTAGGTTGGCTAGGTGCACAGCTTTGGGGAGTAAGTTAGTGTTGGGGGCATTTGCCACCTGGATGGATGCAGCCTTCTGCTGCCTGTACTGCTGCTGCTGCTGAACTACGTTAACTGCCCTCATAAGGGCACTGCTAGCGTTCTGGAAAGAGGTAGACAACTGCCCTCTGGCTTTCTTCTTGAAGCTCCCCTCTGCCCTAGCGTGGGTTACTTTTGGTGGGAGGATAGCTGGCATCGTCACCATCACTGCCGGTGTCGTTTTGGGGGAGGGTTTATTCCTACCGTTTTCCAAAACGGAGTCGCCAACCAGATTTTGTGAAGGTGGCCTTGGCAGCGGACTGGGCGATGACTCTTCGGCAGAAACCACATAATGCGAAGCGGTTGAATCGGCGGGAGACAGGAGGTCCTCAAGCTCGGAGTCGGGCAGTAAGCTGGTTACGGTGCGCTTGATTTGCCCGGACGAGGTCTTTATGGTCTTTATTCTTACTCGGGGTATGGCCGGCGGTGAACCAGTGGTCACCGAAGGGGAAGCCTTGCCACTGCTGTCGCTGCAGACGCTCATGGGACTGTCTGGTTGTTTGATTAACCGTTTCACCACCTCCAGTGGACTCCGTGGGCTCTTAGGAGATTTGGGCACCATGGTGCCAGCCTTTGGGGCTTCTTTCACAGCCGCTGGTGGGTCTCTGGAGTTTGTTTGCTTTTCCTTTGAGGATTCCACATCCTTTTTAGCGTTCAGCGCCACAAGCGCAGCGAGGCAAGAGGACAATTTGGAAGCTGGCGTTCTGACGCACTGGTGGGACGTGCCCATGCCAGACTCCGATAAGGAAAAACTGCTCGTCTCTTCAAGATTCATGCTGTGAAGGTTGTCCGGGGAGAGTGCTGGACTACCAAGGATCCCCAGCCTTTTGGCATAATCTTTGTTAAGGCCCTCTGAATGCTCATCTGTCCTGCTCTGCTCCGGTCCAGCCTGTTGCTCAAGGCTGTTTGCTGGCTCATTTACAATGTCTCTTTTGTGACAGTTATCAAACATACTGTATGCAAGCAGCTTCCTCTGATTGTCCAGCATGGAGAATTCCACAGGCTCAAACAAGCTTGAGGCAGCGGGAAAATATGGCCTCTCATCTTTTGGACGGACTTCAATCCCATTCCCCTGGGTGTCCTCGGGTTCCGGGCTGGAGATGGGGCTGAACTGAGAGAAGGACAGCATTCTGTCGGGTCTGTGGGCAGTCATGTCCAGAGGGCTCCTTGAGTTGTCCCCGTTCAGGAACGATGCCTCGAGCTTGCTGTAGCTCCCTTGGCTCTCGTGGTGGTAGTCCAGGGCAGTCGCAGCCACAGCCACCCCCGTGCAGCGGAACCCATTCTGAACAAGTTGCGACTGGCGAGCTGCCTCCTCCTCTGCAGCAGCCTCAAAAGACTCCTGGCGGCTGGTGTTCTTCACGATCACGCTGACAGCGGGGACATCCAAGGCGTGCACAGCGTGATGGGCAGAGATGTCATCACCAATGCACATCCCGGCAGGTCTCAGGTGACCCTCAGCCTCATCGTGGCTTGTCTGGATGGCCTCTTTGGCATCCAAGCTTGTGGCATCCGGGATGTCAAAAGCAGCCAAAAGATCGTCAAAATCTGGGGTCTTCATATCACCCATTTTTGAGAATGTAGAAAAACCTGGGGACAAAACAACAAGTAAAGATTTAACTCCAGAGTATTGTTTTGTATCATGATCAACAGGAAATGTTTTTTTCAATGCTGTGTTTATGAAAACATCCTGAATTGAAAACATCCAGGACTGTTGTCAACAAGTGACAACAAGTGAGGACAGCTCTGCTACACTGCCAAGACATCCTTGGCAATCCAAAAATGTATATGAATGTCTAGGCAGTGTGCACCTTTAGATGTGAGAACAGAGAAATTTGCAGCAATGGGACAGGCTTACGACTGCAATTGGGCTTTCTTAATTTGGAAAAAATGGGAATAAAATACATTTTCAAAAAGAAAAAAAATAACTTGATTGATTGATTTTATTTGACAAATAAAAAAATACAATACACAAATGTGCATACAGTACTAAAAAAATCATCAGGATATCGCAATAAAGTCACATGACTTATTTCCATTGTGGTCCTGGAGTCTGGGCTAGGAGGCAGGCAGGAAAAGGAAATGCATGCATATGCTACTAATATCTAACTACATTAGCTACACTAAAACACCTAATAAAAACATCAATATTATACACTTGTCATAGAAAAGATGATTCACTATACTATACTAACTTACTCAGCATCCATTTTTTCAGTTGTTTTTTAAAACTATTCAAAGAATGGGCAGATTTAATTTCGTTTGGGATTTTATTCCACTCTTCCCCCCCGTATAGAGGAATGCACTTCTCCCTACTTTGCTTTTTAGATTGGGTTGTTTCAGATTAGATACACTAGCCCTCGTATTCAGGCCATGAGAGTCCCGAACATACTGAAAATACCCACTAAAATAATTTGGACATTGACCCTGTAAAATCTTATAGACCATAATAAGTTTTAACTGTTGAATTCTACCTTCAACAGGGAGCCAATTCAACTCTTGAAAATGGTTAGGGCTAATGTGCGTTCTTGGACTGAGATAAAGGACAACCCTCATTCATTTATTTTGAGCTTTTTGAAGCTTATCTTTTGTTCTTTTAGCTATACCACTGTACCAGGTTATGCAGATGTAATCATAGTGCCATTGAATTAATGATGTAGCTAAAGTCCTCATGGTTTCCTTATGAAGAAACTTGGATATTCTTGCCAGATACTTTGTCTTTGAATGGACCTTCCCAATGACAGAGAGGGCCATAGACTCATTGGTCATACACTGTTCCAATTCACATCCAAGATAAGTAACAGAACACTTTTCCTGTATCTTTGCTCCATTACATTCAACAGAAAAACTGGTTAGGTCCCTTAGTTTATGCCTTGTTCCAAAAACAATACATTCAGATTTGTCTAAGTGCAAGGATAACTTATTGTCACATAACCAACTGCTTACTTTTTGGAGCTCTTTACCAAGTAATATTCTAACTGTTTCTAAGCACTCTCCAGTTACCAACAAAGCTGAATCATCCGCATAAAAAAATAAAGGACATGAACAAGCTGCCTCCATGTCACTTATATACAATAAAAACAATAAAGGACCAATTATGCTTCCTTGAGGGACACCACAGGTATGGTTTTTAGGCTCTGAGAGCATACCTCCTACATCTACCATTTGGACTCTACCCGAAAGATATGACTGTATCCATATCAAGGCCTCCCTATTAAAACCTATTGCCTTTAGTTTATACAGCAATATCTGATGATTCACTGTATCAAATGCTTTCTGCAGGTCGAGCATTGCCATTCCACAATACTTTCCACTGTCAATTTCCTTTTTAATGAAGTCGGTTAAATAAATCATGCAAGTCTCAGTTGAGTAAGACTGTCCAAAACCTGACTGAAAGTCATATAAAATATTAAACTGGTTAACATATTTATAAATCTGTTCATAAATAACCCTTTCCAGGATTTTACTTGACACTTAATATAGACACAGGCCTGTAGTTACTTTGTTCAACCTTACTGCCTTTTTTATATAAAGCAGTAACTCTGGCCTTTTTAAATTCCTGGGGGACTTTTGATTGGGAAATTGAAAGATTTATAATGTGTGTGACATAGGGAGCAATAACCTCTGCAGCATCTCTCAGGAACTTAGCTGGGATGACATCCAAGCTGGTGGCTTTGTTAGTATCCAAGCCCCTGAGCATTTTAGTCATTGTTGTGATTGTTATCGGGGTAAAAGAAAACTGCTCTTCCCCGATCCCTTTAGACTCGTAGTACTTTTTCACTTGAGGTTCCCCATAGTCTCCTGTATTAACTGGAAGTTTCTGCACTAAGTCACTTGCAATGGTTGTGAAAAACTCGTTAAAGCTATCTGCAACCCTGGCTTTATCGAAGCTTAAGGATCCATTGATATTCAAACCTATATTACTTTGTTTATATTTAGGCTTTTCCCTGGTCCCTAATGACTGAAGGGTTGCCCACAACTTAAAAACAACAAGAAAGTTAACTCAGCCCATAGCTGTTGCTGATGTTGATGTGTTGTATATAGTAACTTGTTATAGTGATAAACACTTTTTGTATTTGCACGCTGTACCGACCTAGTTTGTTAACTCTAATGTAAAACAAAGTTTTAGGGTTTAATATCATCTAAATTTATACAATGTTGGGAAAAAAATTATTAACAAACACAACAAACAAAAACATAGTTGAGACAATTACTTAATTTTCCAATTCATTTCATAGTACAGTACAATTCTGTGATGGACATTTTAATGTCAAGGTCACTGTCACTGTCAATACAGCACTTCCCTTCCTTTGTGTGAACATGCTTCCCCCAGTCATACATTTTAAATAAATTGTTTTTAATTCTCCACTGAAATCCCAGCCCTTTCTCTACCTGATCAGCACAACATTTATTTATGTATATATATATATATATGGCAATCCCAATATATTCTCTCAGTATATAATAGTGAATTGACGAGATTCATCTAGACACACATTTTTCAAGTAATGGATGAAAACTCGCAGGTAGTATACTGAAGGTGAACATTTCAGAGACACTTGGCTTAATATGAATTAGTACACAGCAAAGGGAAAATACCTTGACTGTCTGTTACTGTTTGATCTATAAGGTTATTTGTGATATATAATATTTAGGCGTTATGCCGTGACCAGACCTAGATATACAAATGACACCTATAATAATGTGATAAAACTATATGATAAATAAAAATGTATTAAAAAATTACACTCTGAGCCAACAAACTTTACAACTCAAATGGTTTAGGCCACGTTCCTAGCTCTAATCAGTGGTACACAACTGTATTTGTCTTGTTTTCTTGGGAACATGAGTTGAACATGGGATTGCTAGTTTATTGGTTTACCTAGAAAAAGTCCCAAACCCAGAAAAAATACTAAATGTTGGCTCGTTTAGTGGAGTCCAAAAAGTGCTTGGACATATTCAAAGTAAGCAGCTTGAACAATGAAATACTGATACAAATACAAATCTAACAGTTCTTGCACATTTGGGGGAAATAATAGCCCTGAAACCGGTAGTGCTCCTCACTGAGTGAATGAGTGAGTGGTGCCTGTGCCATCGTTTTACCGCTAGAATCCAAGTTAGCAAGACGCATGACTGAATGAGAGGATCTGCCAAAGTAGCCGTACCCACATTTTTGACACAAATTGAACAATGTGAACTCTGTCGTCCTAATGCAAATACCCTTGTACCTAATACAAGACAAATTGTTGTTGTTAGTTTTTAGAAACCATAAAACAAACAGCTATGTGAAAATGATGCAGCAGACCTATCTCTACACTAGCTAACGAATGCTGGAGAGTAACTAACGTTATTGTACGAAATACCCGTTTACTGACCTACGTACATGCATGGCACAAATTTAGGCAAAACATTTTTTTAAACTGAAAAATATCACTAACGTTAAATGTAATTAGCTAGCTAGATTAACAAGTAATGTTACAAATAAGGTCAAATAAATATTTAAA
This sequence comes from Aldrovandia affinis, assembly GCA_029706075.1. Lineage (NCBI taxonomy): Eukaryota > Metazoa > Chordata > Actinopteri > Notacanthiformes > Halosauridae > Aldrovandia > Aldrovandia affinis. Next base: position 8,795,019 of record JAINUG010000004.1, read on the forward strand.
AACACAGGGACAATGTAACTTAGTTGGAACTCAAAGCCGTAGCAAGTATATATGACTAACTGACGTCATGTGAACAAGGAAAGCAAAGTTATATTTACCATTTGGATCCTGTTTATTCACCGTGGCAACTATGCGTGGACTGGTGCGTTCATGGTTAGCCAGCTAGTTAGCCAGGTTAGCTAGAGCTCATTTTTTATTCCTGAGGGAACTTGCAAGCCACACCATATTTACCCTGCTATTTAACCAATGGGCGTGCTGTAATAGTAAAGTTAGCTATATCGCCACTTCACTATCATTGGAATCTTTATTTTACCATCATCATGGTAAACAAAACGTTGCCAGAAGAACGCTTTGACGTTAGCTAGCTAGCTAGCACCTAGCTCGAACCAACAGGCTAGCTAAGCTAGCTACATTTCCTCCTCTTTACTAAATTATTTCCACTGCGTTATGAGATCTACCAAGCAGCAACCAAGTATTTTACGCTAACGACACATAGAACATGCTAGGCTAACGAGGTGTTCGCAGTTTTTGAGTATGTCGGTCTTAGTACTCGCTAGCTAGCGAAGATACGCTCACTTTATAATAGCTAGCTAGCTCGGTGCAATATAAAATCAGGTATAGCTAGCTAGCTAATTAATTAGAAAAATGTTAGCCAGCTAGTTATCTAACCTAGCAGTTAGCCTGGAACTTCGGTAACAGTTAGCTACCAGCTAGCTTGTAAAGTGACTTTACGCATCATTTAACTTGCAAGCGTTTCACATGCGCTTTGTCCTCGTTTGACACTACTAATTGGTTACATATAGCGTTAGCTGACTAGCCACATTGCATTTCCTCAGAGGCTCGGCCTTTTCGGTCGGTTTCCTGTAATAACGAATTCGCTGGCTGGCTGGCTAGATGTTTCGCTAAGAGGCTAGCTAGCGACTTCTTTTCGGTGCCAACCCTATGTATTTATCGGATTCGGTTACATTTCACTAATTCCTTAACTATTATAGCGAATTAAAAGACGGTGTTTACAGGTAGCTACCTAAAGGTTCACCTATCCTAGTATATTTAAATGGCAACCTAGGTAACGTTAGCTAACTTGTTTCCACATCGCCTCTCACCAGTCCTTCCTGTCTGGGTTGGCTACTGTAACGTTATTGCTGCTCTTTGTCAGGACCCTACCAGTATGGACAACGGTGTGCCAAAAACTTACGAACATAATTGGACTTAATTTTAAACCACGCATGGCCACATACATCATATACAGTGCAACGGCGTACATCAAGCGCGATTTCACTTGAAAACACTGAAACTGCTCGCTGGGTTTCAGTTCAAAGGGGGGAGAAGTATTTCTTCTGATGGCAGCATTGCAAGGGATGCCCTAAAAATGCCTGACTATAAATGGACGGCCGAAAATACACTCAGTATGTGCCCTTCTACATCTGCACACCAGAGTTTTGCCGATACCGATCCAATTTACAAAAAAGCGCATTTTGGACACACCTACAAAACACCCAATAGGCTAATATAAATGAGGAATGGTGGAAGTATTCCACATTTAAACGAAGCATACGCACTGAAGAGGTTCTTAAACCATCACCATGGAAGACTGAACAGTATAAAATAAATGTGATTGTTTACCGTTAAAATATATTTGTGGTCACTGAAAACCGAGAATCACTACGCAATGAATGTTTGAATATATAAAACAAGTTTTGAAGGAAAACAACAATATGTAATGTTGAGAAACGTAAGCAGTTGCCGTTTCTTTTGTATTTTTAAAACACTTAAATCCGTATCTTTCAAATTTTATTGTACTCCTTTGGTGCAACGTTAAGCCACACGGGCATTCACCCCACCTAGCTAATTTGGTACTGGTAATTTTGCATAGACTGTATAACACTTCTGAGACTGACCTTAACAAAAACTCTCCCAAAATATTTTCACCCTTTACTTATTGATCAAATGTTTTATCACAATAACTACTCATCGCCAAACTGAAGTATTTTAATTGTTTTCAAAACACTTTGTTTTTACCACCAACAAATTATTTAACAATTCACTTATCTTGCCGTTACACAAGTGACAGGGGGCACCTATATCTGTATATGTAGCCTGTAGTTGTCATCAAACAATATTTGCCAAAACCTGGCTCTGTGTTCTGTTAATAATACTATGCAAGGTAGTAAAATGAATGAGTGCAAAGGAAAAAAGGCCATGTGGTTTCAATAATGAACAAAAATTATGCTTTTGCATTATGAGACAGATACCTTGCCAACCAAAACCCATTATTCATGTGTAGTAGAGGTCAAAGACTACAGAACATAACATCATCCCCTGGAGCTTCAATAAGAGTGATTAGTTCCCTTGGTTGAGGACCTTTGATCTTTAGGTCAAAGATGAATTGCCAATCTCTTGTTGTGCAATACATCCGATGTGGTCTGTGTTTCATAACCTGCAGTAAACCTACCCTTGTTACAGTGGTGCCAGTGACTTGGATAATAAAACTGATGTCTACCAGACAGCTCAGGTTGCATCGGGATGATGCCACTCAATAGCTCAATTTGACATAATCAGAGGACTGCCACATCTAAGTTGCTAGGTTATTTTATGTTAGAGAGACATACAGCTGAGATATCTCATGATTTCTCATAGCATTAAGCGACTATGACCAGGAGTCCACAGCAGTGGCCCACAATTGGCCTCATTCCACCTGGGGTAGAGTTGAAGTAACTCAGCCAGGGATCCTTGGATTATCACTGCCATTATCCCTCCAAACAATGTGTCAGTCAGGAGGTACTCCTCCAATCACTGCTAGCTCTCCTGTAGTACTGGTGTGAAAAATTGCAATTAACTTGCAGGTGAGTGTATCTATAGGAGTGCATAGAGCTGTATGTTTGTGTGTGTGTGCACGCACACTTCAGCTACAGTGTTCCTTGTGTGGAGTGCAGGTGGCTCAGCAGTTACTTGAGAGGAACATTAAGCATTTCTAAATTGGGGAGAAGATATTGGGATTTTTTTAATGCACTGAAATTGCACTGAATGTTTGCACTGACATTGTTTTATGCTTCAATTTCAAATAGTGTTGTTTAATGGGAGGGCAAATAGTCTGCCAAATATGTAATACAATGCATGCCTATTGAGTAGAATCCTCAACCGTGCAATCTCTTTGGCAAAAAAAAAAATCCTTCCTGTGAGGAAAATAGAGGTCCAGTCCATGTTCTATTGCAATTAATTATATTTATGTTCCTTTCATTATAAGTTGTATTCTTTTTGACCATGATGGCACAAAAAGCGTGTTATGATAATTTCTTCCTCCCCCACTTAGTGCCTAATTATATTCTATTAAAATCAATTAGCATTTGTGTATGAATAGCTATTTAGAGGCTGTAAGTGACACATGCTTATAAGTATAATCCTATTAATGTTCCCATCAGTCATATGTTTTTGTTATCTAAGAAGAAAATACTATATATTAATATAATTAATTGACAGCATCTATTACAGAGGCATACACATTACACATATTACTGAGTTGAAGACTCCAAATATACAGTATATGGTATCTCAAAATACACAAACAAAAGAACATTGTCACTCAAATGATGAGAAATAAGAAATGAGCAAATAATGAAACTGACAAAATACATTACTTTCCACTCCCATACCTGTTTAAGAAAAATATAAAATGTAATTCTTTTTAGGGAGATATTTATCTAGAGTTTCATTAACATTAAGTTGAGTCACAAATAAAACACAAATATTCTCGTCAAGTGTTTAAAAAATATAAAAGTATAAATATATCTGTATGAAAGTGTGATTTGCTCAATGACAGGCTGCAGTAATTTGTGGGATTTTACAGCATACTGAATTTTTCCAATTTTGTTCTGTGAATACAGTACAGATTTATTTCTGCATTCCTACTCTGAAGATGAACAACCTTACCTAAGTTATGAAGAGCAAACACGCTCAGAGCTTATTTTTTTGCCAGCGCATCGAATAATCTCAGGTGAACTCTGAAGATGCATTGGGAATAATTTTTGTCCCACACACAAGCCCTGTTCGGTAGACATATACTGAATGGTAACAGTGCATGTCCAATATGTAACATTACCTGCCATCAATAATACACATAACATTTTATTTTTCACCCAGGCCTCTTAGCATTCCAGCCTCTGGCTGTGTTTGATAAATGTATGCATACTTTTACTTCGGACGGTGCCAGGCTGAGCTAGTGGGGAGTTACCCAAGCTGTGGTCAATTCTGGCAGTTTTTATTGCTGTGCTGTGTGTTTGGAGAAAATAAAACCAGCATGTGATTGGTGCTATGCTGCCAAGGTTCTCAGATGCCAATGGGTTGAGTGGTAAAGGAGAAGGAGGAAGATTTGAGAGAGGCTCAAACATTGTGCAGGGGGTACCAACCAACCTCACAGATCTGTGACTCAGATGAACACAATTAACAGTTGTTATTTCTGTACTCATCCACCAGTGTATCAGCACAAGTTTATTTGTGCATACTTGTGTGTGGGCGTATGCGTGCATGTCTGTGTGTGTGCAAGCAAACATGCATATGTATGTAGGCACGCATGCGCCCGTGTATAGGGATATTATAATTTACAGAAGACTGTGAGGCTTACCACAGAAATTACCTGTTAAACATCCTACTTTTTGACTAAATTCCTAAAAATGTTATAAACCGTCTTAAAAACCAAGAAGAAGCTATGCCAAATTTGATCAAATCTATGACAGCCTGATATATTCCCTACAAAAATAGATTTCTTTTTTTAAAATAATTTTATTTTTCAGATTTTACCCTGTTTTTCTCCCAATTTGGTAGCCAACTACCTGCTGTGCTTCGTTCAAAATCCCTTCCCTAATAGTTCGCTGCCATAGTCCTGTGACTGGCAGTGACAAGAGCGAAGCGCTGCCTCCTCCAAGACAGCACTCATTGTGCTGTCGATTGTAATTCCGGTACCCTAGAACCACTCCTGTGCGCAGCAAACTGTATGTGTCAGCTTCCCTCCCCACTCCCTGGGGTGGACAGCCAATTGCCGCCCCGATGGCACTCCCGACCAGAGCCGACTCTGGTGCGACGGGGAAATGAACCCTGGTCGCCGTGGCCAGCGTTGGACGTTGAAAAAACCACTAGACCACGCGGGAGGCCACAAAAATAGATTTCTGTCAAATGTTTTTTCAACTTCACTGAACAGTAATTATTTTCAGTTATATTCAACAAGTTGTGTCATGTTGTCACTACTAAGCACAGGACCGTGAATTGAACTATAATTCAATAAAGTGAATGCAAATTATTTCAGAGACCAAACAAGTGAATGGTTCCCAAAATGTGTAAGTTCTCTTCCTAAATAATCATACTCAGAAACCTTGCCATGAATAAAATGGGTGTGTGTATGCTGAGCACTGACACTTTATGGATGAATTCTGGACTGTAACACAAATCCTCTCAAAAACACCCCAATTGGCTGAAATGTCCAGGCTATGTCAGCTACATAGTGATGTACAGTAACACTAGGCATGCCATGGCTATCACAAACATCATTATGATATAAGAGCAATACTGTCACGACTTGACCAGCAATCGGGCATTTGCCCCAATCAGGAAGAGTGAAAGGCATGCCAAGAATGCGCAAAGCCAATTAAGGAAATGACTGGCAGCTGTGAATAATTACTGGGAGGACATTTAACCAGCTGACTTTCTCTGTTCGTTGCTTGGACATTGTCTTGCTTTGACATACCCGCTGTTGCTTAGTGTTCTTGCATCCTCTAAATAGTTTGTCCGTGTTCTTGTTTGTTTCTTAGATTTCCAGTATTTAGTTTATTCCGTGTTTTAGAATACGTTTTGGATTTTCTGATTAGCTAGTGTTGTTTGTTCCTGATCGTTTGTTATTTTGTTTTGTTTTGTTAGTTCTAATACGTGTTTTCACAGACACAGTTTTGCTTTCGTTTCATTGGCTGCCAACGTTAAGATTAATAAATATCTTAAACGCATCTACGCATTCTGGGTCTCTCTCTCACCTGCACTTTGTTCCACACTTACCACATCCCTGACAAATACTGTGTTACTGAAAGTTCGATATTAGAAGCAGAATGCACAGAAGAGTGTAGTGTGAATTGTTGGCCAGAGTTGTGTTTGTTCCAACAGAATTTGAGAGGTCCATCACGTGTTGTAGTATTGTCTTTGGTTCTCATTGTGTGGTTTCTGAGAGATCAATATGAGTGCATACGCTCTCCTTGTTTTGGTATGGATTTGTGTGCAGATTGTTGAGCTCCATACAGAATTACAAGCCAGCACGAATTACTCCAATCTGAAAAATACACAGATGTATGATCATCACACCTCCTTCACTAATTGCATCAGTAATTAAACTTTTGTTTAATTGCATTGATGCCGTTGCATACTGCTTCCAGGGGTGGTGGAACTAACCGCACCCCCTAGTGGCAAGCCCTTATATACACAGGACAAAACGCAAACCAAAATTGGGCAAACACGATTTAAATAAACTGAAATCACAGACATGTAAATTGAGTGTAACTACCATCACAATTTCTAAATACATGAGAAAAACTTTCCCTCTGGCTGAATCATTGTATTGTTGGGCTTTTACTGGGAGATCCATTCTGTTCCATCCATTTTAGTCTTGCATCAGAACTTAAGCTGCTACCCAACAGTCCAAAACCATGCAACTTTGTTGCATGGCACAGACTGTCTACAGTTGCACAACGAGATTGAAACAATGGCATGTGAGTGAAAAGATCGGGCATTTTTCAGATTTGAGCTAAATTTAACTTTAATTCGGTCTACCGCACTTGTATTTTTTTGTTGTTGTTTTTTTTTTGTTTCTGATTTTATCCCATTTTTCTCCCAATTTGGTAGCCAATTAGACCCGCTATTTTTACAATCCCCCTAGTAATGTGAGTTCGCTGCCGTAGTCCTGCGACCGCGAAGTGACGTCTCTTACGAGACGGCACCCGCATTAACCCGGTTGCAGCGAACGTCACGTCGGCTCCCCCCCCCTCCCTGGGGCGGACAGCCAATCGCCGCCCCTGGTGGCACTCCCGCCAGAGAGCGACACTTTGCGGACGTTGTAACCACTGGACCACGCGGGAGGCCCCGCACTTGTATTTTGACTGGTCCGATACGGTGTGCATTGCCTATCAGGGTTTGAAACCCATCTCTACCAAACTGGCCCTGGTTGTTAGCCCCGATCAGGGGCGGCATTTGGCTGTTTGTCCCAGGGGGAGGGTGACCAGCTCGAGTTCGCTGTGAAGCACGTAAAGGAGTCTCCAGAACGTAGGTGGGTGAATTTAGTCTCAAAGGAGGCAGTGTTTGCTGCCCATGGAGAATTAGCTTGCCTCGTAGAGACGAGCAGTGAACTCATGTGGGGAGGGTAAATTGAAATAAATGGAGGGTGTAATTGGCTACTAAATTTATAATCTGCAGCTGCCAAGCTTATATAAAAGAAAGCCTTAGTTAGTTAGCCAGTTCTACTGTATATATCGTCAAGAACAACAAAGTTACGATAATTATCAGGTGTTAGAATAATGTATTATTAATTTGATATACAGTCTATGACTATAAAAGCACTAGCTTTGCCAATCGCTTCTCTCAATCACCTGCACAGGCATATCAGTGACTTGCCTAGGAATCCCAGTATGTGACTAGCCGAGGAGTACCAGTGAGGTGTATCATTAGCTGTATCACTGACCCCCATCGACACATCAGTCGCCTCCTTCAACCAATTCGCCCCATTCGAAACCCGTCTCTGCCAGACCAGCCCTGGCCATCAGCCCCAATCAGGGACGGCATTCAGCTGTCTGCCCCAGGGGGAGGGGAAGGGTGAGACTGCTCGAGTCCACCGTGAATTACGTAAGGGTGTCTCCAGAACGTGGGTGGGCAAATTCTGTTTCGAAGGAAGCGGAGTTCACTGCCCTCAGAGAATTAGCTTGCCTTGTAGAGATGAGCGGCGGACTTGTGTGGGGAGGGTAAATCAAAATAAATAGAGGGTATAATTGGCCACTAAATTGGGAGAAAAATGGGAAAAAATCTGAAATAAATGTAAAAACCAAAAACGTTCTTGCTCTTTTCCCATGATCATCACCTATCATCGGTATCTTCTTGCATACACAGATAGCTAGCTAGGTAATGTTAGTTACATATTGGACATGCACTGTTACTGAGTGACAGGAAATACATTAGCCAAAAATCCTGTTCTGTGACTAGCTAGTTAGAAGCTACTATCAAGCCACCTTGTTGGGAAAAAAACTAACTGATTAATGCCATTACATCCAAAATCAATCCAACCAGATAAGGCTAACACTAACCTAGCAAACTTTGGGAATTTATCAACACATGCGCTTTGATTCAAAATGAAAGCACCTTTGCCTTACCTGTGAACTGTCAGGTTCATCCATCAGTTGTCCATCAGTTTCAGTAACATCCAAGGTCTGTTATAATTCTTGATTACCCATCATTGCAAAATGTTAGCTGGCTAGCTGACTAGCTAACCTAACTGGTGAGTTGGCTTAGTAAAACTAAACACAACTAGCTATGTATTGCTAGCTAGTAATCAGAAGGGGAATTCCAGAAACACAGGGCTCGTATTTCACTGTTAGCTGCTAATAATAATTCTGATAATACTGTATATTAATGATAATAGTAAAAGGGCGCTCACTTCTTTTAAACTCGAGAGACAAAAAAACTGCTGTTTGACACACACACACACATTACTACTGTATTCAGAGTTTTGGGAAGTTTGACACCAGGCCAGGTCCAACTTCCTGTCTAACCACAACTCCTATAGAAGGTGCCTGAGTGTTGCGAATGACACTGATCGGACCCAAATGCAGACACAGACACTGAGATGAGGTAAATTGAGGGTATTTATTATAAACAGGGACTGGGGTAGGGAAGCGATGGTGAGGGCAGACAAAGGAGGCAGGCGGGACAGGCGGGTAAGCGGGCAGGCAGGCAGGCAGGCAGGGAAGCGGGCAGGCAGGCAGGTAAGCGGGTAGGCAGAGAAGCGGGCAGGCGGGTAAGCGGGCAGGCAGGCAGGCAGGCAGGTAGGCAGGGAAGCAGGCAGACAGGCAGGCAGGGAAGCAAGCAGGCAGGTAGGCAGGCAGTAAATGGGCAGGCCAGCAGGCAGGCAGGCAGGCTGGCAGGCAGGGAAGGAGAGGACCACTGAAGCGGAGACAACGATCTGATGGTGAGTGAATGAGAAACCGGGGTGGATATACACTGCAGGGCTGATGATAATTGATGACAGGTGTCGCAGATCCATGTAATCAGGAGGGAGCCGGAGAATGCAGAGGAGGAAAGCCGTGCCCACATCACACACGCACAAACACGAAACTGACAGGGAGAACAGGAACACAAGGAAAAGGGAAAGGGAAAACACGAGGAAACATAAAAAATAAACAAAGTTGCGGCCGTGGCCGTAACAGGACCCCCCCCTCAACGGTTGCCTCCAGGCAACCCACCAGGCCTGTCGGGATGCTCCCGGTGAAAATCCCGGATGAGGGAGATCAGCTCTTCTAGGCTTTTTGAGTGGTCCCTCGGAGCTAGCTCGTCTTTTATGGTGTCGCTAAGGCTGTTCAAAAACACCTCCCGGGGTGCCTGGTCATTCCAACCTGAATCGGCCGACGCAATCCGGAATTCCACAGCAAATTCAGCTACGCTGCGGGAACATTGGCGGATATTAAAAAGACGCTTGGCTGCGTCCGAACCTTTAACGGTGTGGTCAAAGACTTTCCTCATTTCAGAGATAAAATCAGGATAGGACGAACACACTGGAGACTGGCTATCCCAAATAGCTGAAGCCTATTCAAGTGCCTTCCCTTTCAAAAGCCCCATAATGTAGGCGATCTGGGACTTATCTGTGGTGTAAGTCAGAGGCTGCTGCTCGAAGACCAAAGAACACTGGATCAGAAACGCTCTGCATGTTCCAAGATCTCCCGCATAGCGCTCTGGTGCAGGAACGTGAGGCTCTCGCGTCTGGTGGGCTGGCTGGAAAGGAGAGGGTGTGGGCGCAGGAGGGTTAGGCTTTTTTTCCGGAGAAGACAGGTGAGTTGACACAAGGTCCAATTGACTCCCCATCCGGGTGACGTTGGCAGTGAGGTTCTGTAGCACCTCCATCAGCTCCTGGAGAGCTAGGCTATGCTGGCCAACGAGGGCGCCCTGGACTTCTATGGCCTTGCGGAATTTGGTTGTGTCTGCTGGGTCCATGTAGGTCAGATCGTTCTGTTGCGAATGACACTGTTCAGACCCAAATGCAGACACAGACAGGTGGGTAAGCGGGCAGGCAGGCAGGCAGGCAGGGAAGCAGGCAGGCAGGCAGGTAAGCGGGCAGGCAGAGAAGCGGGTAAGCGGGCAGGCAGGCATGCAGGCAGGGAAGTGGGCAGACAGGCAGGCAGGCAGGCAGGGAAGTGGGCAGACAGGCAGGGAAGTGGGCAGGCAGACAGGCAGGCAGGCAGGGAAGCGGGCAGGCAGCTAGGCAGGCAGGTAAACGGGCAGGCTGACAGGCAGGCAGGCTGGCAGGCAGGGAAGGAGAGGACCACTGAAGCGGAGACAACGATCTGACGGTGAGTGAATGAGAAACCGGGGTTGATATACACTGCCATGTAATCAGGAGGGAGCCGGAGAATGCCGAGGAGGAAAGCCGCGCCCACATCACACACGCACAAACACAAAACTGACAGGGAGAACAGGAACACAAGGAAAGGGGAAGGGGAAAACACGAGGAAACATAAAAAATAAACAATTTACAGCCGTGGCCGTGGCGTGCCGAGTCCTAATGCTCATCTTGTATATGATATCATGCAAGTAATCTTTGTAATGCAAAAAATAATTATGGGGGTGGGGGGTTCAAACTACTCAGGATTGGAGTGGACTCATCCACCCCCATACGTTACACCCATGTATACATTATGAGTTTATCCCTGATTAACTCTTTTAATTGCACTTGCAAGTTTTCAATGACATTGTACTGTACAAACAGACACAAACGTCTTCATCACTCTGAACAGTGCCAAGACTTACAAGGCCAGCAACATATATTTTCAGTTTGTCTGTTCACAAAGTATGGACCACACCAAGACAGAGTACTTTTTAGTAACATATATTGTAAAGAAATAAAGTTACAATGTTTAGTAATGATAATGACCTGGCTGAATGTTGGAGTTGTGAAGATAACAGAAAGAGAGAGAGAGATTGGCAGACTGTGTATTTAGGTTGGAGTCTGGGTTGATGCACTGCAATTTGCAGTTAGTCAATCCCCTAACATGAGGAACCTAAATAAACATGAAAAGATGAGATGGAGAGGGATGCAGAAATGGCAAGATACAAGATAGAGAGGTCAATGATATCATTTGATATGTGTGCTGACTGGTAACATGGTGGAGTGGAGATGTGGTCCTTCCTCTTGAACTTTTTTTTTCAATAAGAAGTGTTAATTTAAAGAACATGCCTGAATGAAAATATTTTTTTACTGCACCCTACCCGATACTGAAGCCTGTTAAATAAAACAACAATTATTACCAGTTATAAAAGCCATCATGTTTTTAATTTAAAATACATGCAATTTACTTTGCAGTTAATTGTTTTGTGGACATAGTTTTGATATGCTCTGACAGAAAATAAGTATTGCAGAAGTCGTATTGTACCTTGGGTGACGGTAAAAGTGGCATGCTTGAAGGCAACATCGTATTAGACAGATTTCCCGTAAGGCCCTGTAATGAACCTTTAATCTTTCAGAGTACATTACCATATAATTTGTCAGTATTTATTTGTTCCCAGCACATTTACCCTTCTCTCACATGAGAGGGGAGACAATGCAATGACTGCGAGATCCGTATCAGAATGTCATCGTTTCAATTGTTTGAGAAAGCAGACTTAGCTTGGAAATTTATCGCGGGCGGTGACAGGCACCTTGGTGGTGGCAGTTCGACGACAGCCGGTTTGGACTTTTTGTGTATCGGAGATAAAAGTTCCACAAATGCCACCCACCCCCAGTGACATTTAATATCTTGCGATGTTTTCTATACCATCCGCTATCCCAGCCTGAATTATAGCGTCTGATCGATGAGTAATAGCCTGACGCAGTATGAGCACAATACCCCATTACGCAAAAAGGGAGGTAAGGCATTTCAGGAGAGATCACATTTCAGCTCTATTTATAATTCATCACAACAACTTATCAATGACATTATGAAGTGGAATTCTATTGTCGTGATCGGCAGTTCAAATAGCCTACGAACCACATATCGAGTGTGTCACATTCCCTTTGTTCCTGTCTTGTTTCTCCCTTGTGATTGTTTGTTAATTGTTTTATTATTTTCCATCATTCAATTATCATCCCTCATTACTCCTCATCATGTTCACCTGTTACCAATTCCGTCGTCCGTTCCGGCACACCAGCTTCCCATCTAGATCATCAGCCCTGCAGTATATCTACCCCGGTTTTCCAGTCATTCATCGTCAGATCGTTGTTTTCCCTTCTCGGTTCATTCTTCATCCGTCTGCCAGCTCTGTCCGTCCTGCCAGCCCCGCCTGCCTGCACGCTTAGCTGCCCCTCCCGGTTTCCTCATCCTGTCTGTCCTCCTGTGCATCCCTTCCAGTGTCCAGCTCATCGTCTCCACTACCTCTGTCATTACTACTACAATTATTATTAAAACATCACTCTCCATCCTAACTTTGTCTGTGTCCGCATTTGGATTCGTTCCTGTCATCACAACAGAACGATCTGACCAAGCATGGATCCAGCGGACACGAGCCAGCTCCGTCAGGCCCTTTCCCTACAGGGCGTTCTTGTCGGCCAACAGGGTCAATCCCTCCAGGAGCTGACGACAGCGCTGCACAGCCTCGCCACCAGCGTAAAGGAGATCAAGACCCAGATGCAAGATTTGTCTTTACAACTCGCAGTCCTCATCCCTGCCCAAGGCTCCCCTCCTGTCGTCTCTTCACCCCCGGACCCGCCAGTGTTCCCGCACAAGGAGCCTCACGTTCCTGCCCGGATCGCTATGCCGGAGACCTGGGGATGTGCCGCGCCTTCCTCATCCAATGCTCCCTGGTCTTCGAGCAGCAGCCCACCTCTTATTCTACCGATGGGTCTCGCATCGCCTACGTAATGGGGTTGCTCAAGGGGATGCGCTGGCATGGGCGTCCGCCTTGTGGGGGAGCAATTCCTCCTGTCTCACCTCCTACTCCCGCTTCATGTCTGAACTAAGGAATGTCTTCGACCACCCAGTCCGAGGCACGGACGTTAATCAACGTTTGTTTACCATTCGCCAGGGTGCCCGTTCTGTGGCCGACTTCGCGGTGGAGTTCCGCATCACTGCTGCGGAGTCCGGTTGGAACGACCTGGCGCTCCGAGGTGCTTTCAGGCACGGTCTCAGCGACTCACTGAAGGATGAGTTGGCTGCCAGGGATGACCCATCAACTCTCGGCGACCTCATTTCCCTGGTCATTAGACTGGACAACCGCCTCCGCGAGCGCCACCGGGAAAGAGTTGTCCGTTGTTCCTCCACCTTTCCTTCCCGTGGCTCTTCTCTCTACCCCCCTAAATCAAGACCTGAACCCCCTACTGCCTCTCTTCCCGGTCTTGTCTCCACCTCAGCCGTCTCCGAAGAGGTCCCTATGCAACTGGGTCGGGCTCGCCTCTCACCAGCTGAGCGTCTTCGGAGGATGCAATCGGGATCCTGCCTCTACTGCGGTCAGCCTGGTCACTACCTGTCTTCCTGCTCCCTTCGGCCAAAAGGGGGCTCACCAGTGATTTTGGGGGTCCTGGCGAGTCTTACTACCACCCCACCAACACCGCGACCTCATATGCTGCTCAACGCCATATTGTCATGGAACCAGCAGTCCCTGCCCTTGTCTGCATTGGTCGACTCCGAGCTGACGAGAACTTCCTGGATTCCAATCTCGTCGCCCAAGCTGGAATTGCGTTGGAACCCCTCACGACTCCTCTGAAAGCCAACGCTCTCAATGGCAAACTCCTCGCCCAAGTTACCCACCGCACCGTGCCCCTTCACCTCACCCTCTCCGGTAATCACCACGAGACCCTCCAGTTTCACGTCCTTTCTCACCCCACGCTCCCCTAGTCCTCGGCCAGCCATGGCTGGTGGCACACAACCCCCACTTCGACTGGACCACTAGTCGAGTTACCAACTGGAGTCTGTCCTGTCACTCATCTTGTTTGTTGTCTGCTCCTGCTCCTGCTCTGCCCGAGGATCCTACGCCCACCGCGGAACCCCCCGATCTCTCCTCTATCCCTCCTGATTATCATGACCTCGTCGAGGTCTTCAGCAAGCAACGCGCCCTTTCCCTGCCTCCACACCGACCTTATGACTGTGCCATAGACCTCCTTCCCGGGTCCTCCCTGCCTTCCAGCCGCCTCTTCAACCTGTCCCGTCCAGAGAGGGAGGCCATGGAGCGCTACATCCGCGATTCCCTTGCCGCGGGTCTCATCAGGCCTTCTTCGTCCCCTGTGGGTGCCGGATTTTTCTTTGTGGCTAAGAAAGACAAGTCCCTTCGTCCCTGCATCGATTACCGTGGTCTCAATAACATCACCATTAAAAACAAATACCCTCTTCCGCTCATCAGCTCCGCATTCGAGCCACTTCAAGGTGCCGTCATTTTTCTAAATTGGATCTCCGCAACACCTACCACTTGGTGAGGATCCGTGAGGGCGATGAGTGGAAGACTGCTTTCAACACCCCCCTCGGTCACTTTGAATACCTGGTCATGGCCTTTGGGCTTACTAATGCTCCCGCCGTTTTCCAGGCGCTCATTAATGACATTCTCCGGGACTTCTTAAACCGCTCTGTTTTTGTTTATTTGGATGACATACTTATTTTTTCCCACAGTCTCGAGGAGCACGTCCAGCATGTCCGCCAGGTTCTCCAAAGACTTTTGGAGAACAAATTATTTGTTAAAGCGGAGAAATGCGATTTTCACGTTCACTCAGTTTCCTTCCTGGGTTACATTATTGAGAGCGGTCAGGTTAGGACGGACCCCGAAAAGATCCAGGCGGTGGTGACTTAGCCTAAACCCACCTCCGTGAAGCTGCTACAACGTTTCCTGGGCTTTGCTAACTTTTACCGTCGCTTCATCAGGGATTACAGTCGGGTTGCCGCTCCCCTCACTCGTCTCACCTCCTCCCTTACCCGATTCGTCTGGTCCTCGGAAGCAGACTCCGCGTTTGCGGAGCTAAAACGGCGCTTCACCTCCGCACCCATCCTCATTTTACCAGATCCTTCTCGCCAGTTTGTGGTCGAGGCTGATGCCTCTGACACCGGGGTGGGAGCGGTGTTATCCCAACGCTCTGCCTTGGATCAAAAACTCCACCCTTGTGCTTTTTTTTCCCGTCGCTTGTCCCCTGCCGAGCGTAATTATGATGTTGGGAACTGTGAACTCCTGGCGGTCAAGCTCGCCCTTGAGGAATGGCGCCACTGGCTTGAGGGTTCCGAGCAGCCTTTTATCGTCTGGACGGACCACCGCAACCTGGAGTACATCCAGACGGCCAGACGTCTGAACTCTCGCCAGGCCCGCTGGGCTCTTTTCTTTGGGCGTTTCAATTTTAACCTTACTTTTCGTCCAGGTTCCAAAAATGTCAAGCCCGATGCCCTTTCCCGTCTCCATGTCCCCGAGGTGTTTCCTGTGACTCCTGAGACCATCCTTCCTCCGTCCTGTGTGGTGGCCGCAGTCTCCTGGCAGATCGAGTCAATTGTCCGTGACGCCCAGCAGACCCATCCTGACCCAGGTACCGGACCTCGAACCGACTTTTGTCCCGGACCCCGTCCGATCTCAGGTCCTTCAGTGGGTCCACACCTCCCGGTTCGCTTGTCATCCCGGCATCAGCCGCACCCTTAGCCTGCTCAAGCGGCACTTCTGGTGGCCCACCGTCGATGCCGACACCCGCTCTTTCGTGCTCGCCTGCTCCGTGTGTTCCCGTTCCAAGGCTACCCACCAACCTCCTGCTGGTCTGCTTCGTCCCCTGCCTGTTCCTGGTCGCCCTTGGTCGCACATCGCCCTTGATTTTGTCACCGGTCTCCCGCCGTCTAAAGGTAACACCGTGGTCCTCACCATCGTCGACCGCTTCTCTAAAGCCGTGCATTTTGTTGCCCTTCCCAAACTCCCCACTGCTTCCGAAACAGCGGACCTTCTCTGCCTCCACGTCTTCCGCCTGCACGGCATTCCCCTGGACATCGTCTCCGACCGCGGACCCCAGTTCACTTCACACGTCTGGAAAACCTTCTGTGCCTCCCTTGGAGCTTCGGTAAGCCTATCCTCTGGTTTTCACCCCCAGACTAACGGCCAGACTGAGCGCGCCAATCAAGACCTGGGAGCATCACTCCGTGTTATCACCTCAGAAGATCCCTCTGCCTGGAGCACTCAACTTCCCTGGATCGAATACGCCCACAACTCTTTGACCAGCGCATCCACAGGTCTGTCTCCCTTTGAGGCTTCCCTTGGCTACCAACCCCCTCTCTTCCCTGTCCAGGAGGAGGAACTAGCGGTTCCCTCGGTCCAGGCCCACCTGGATCGCTGTCGCAAGACCTGGGAGCTCACCCGCACTGCCCTGCTTAGTTCCGCGGACCGGAACGCGCTTCGCCGACCGCCATCGCACCCGGCGCCCATCTACCAACCGGGTCAGGAGGTTTGGCTCTCCACCAAAGATCTTCCCCTTCACACTACTTCCCGCAAATTCACACCCCGCTACATTGGTCCCTTCCCCATTGACTCTGTCATTAATCCCTCTGTTGTCAAGCTTCGACTTCCAGCCTCCATGAGGATCCACTCCTCCTTCCATGTCTCTCTCCTCAAACCGGTCTCCACCAGCCCACTCTGCCCTCCTGCCGTCGCCCCTCCACCCCCCCGGATCATCGACGACCACCCGGCCTACACCGTCCGGCGTTTGCTGGATGCACGTCGTCGAGGTCGTGGATTCCAGTACTTAGTCGACTGGGAGGGTTATGGTCCCGAAGAATGCAGTTGGGTGTCTCGCGCCCTTATTCTGGACCCAGCCCTCATTCGGGACTTCCATCTAGCTCACCCTAACCACCCTGTTCAGATGCCCAGAGGCATCCGTTGAGGGGGGGGTACTGTCACATTCCCTTTGTTCCTGTCTTGTTTCTCCCTTGTGATTGTTTGTTAATTGTTTTATTATTTTCCATCATTCAATTATCATCCTCATTACTCCTCATCATGTTCACCTGTTACCAATTCCGTCGTCCGTTCCGGCACACCAGCTTCCCATCTAGATCATCAGCCCTGCAGTATATCTACCCCGGTTTTCCAGTCATTCATCGTCAGATCGTTGTTTTCCCTTCTCGGTTCATTCTTCATCCGTCTGCCAGCTCTGTCCGTCCTGCCAGCCCCGCCTGCCTGCACGCTTAGCTGCCCCTCCCGGTTTCCTCATCCTGTCTGTCCTCCTGTGCATCCCTTCCAGTGTCCAGCTCATCGTCTCCACTACCTCTGTCATTACTACTACAATTATTATTAAAACATCACTCTCCATCCTAACTTTGTCTGTGTCCGCATTTGGATTCGTTCCTGTCATCACAACAGAGTGTTGATTTCATTATTTCTGTTTTCATTCTGTCGAGAATAGAAACACCCGTAATTGTAGACCAATTCGAGTGAATTCTTTTTGAACGAGCTGTAATCAATACATGCTGATTCAGTTCCTCCTTTGGTACATTTAACCATCAAATTGCTTAGTCCAGAGGCATTTAGGAATGGAGCGACCTAATATTATCTTTCAAATTCCTGTTTTCATTAACTCACTTTGACGATTAGGATTTATCTCGCCGTCCTCGTTTGTAGTGCCCTGGTCATGAATCCTTATTTTCTTATTACACCAATTGGTGTGAATCAGGGATCTTTACTTCCCCAATCAGTTTTTTTCAGCGCAGAATGAGGAGCCATGCTATTGAATGCTTTACGATACGTATCGTCACAGCCTGGGTCTGTTCTGGTTGATAAACGTCAAATTGTCTGGGGACAGGCTGATGCAAACACGTTATTAAAAATTGACTTTTGTATTAAACAGTATTAATCCAGGAGTATATATTTAACTGTTAAATGTGAACACATTTATTGATCAGAATGATAGTTTACGTAATATCATAATACAGCCTCCTGCATAGATGAATGCTAAAATTTGTACATTTACACAACTTCGATGTTTCCATATTATCCATTTATACAGCAGAATATTTACTGAAGCAATTCAGGTTAAGCACCTTAGTCAAGGGGGCAACGACAGTGTCCCACGTGAGATTTGAACTTCCAAATCCCGAGTTACTGTACCACTTCCTTGTAAATTATGCAGCAGCAAAAAGAAAATGACTTCTTTGAAAATGTCATTTCATCATATAAAGGGCATTGATATAAAACTCACACATCATTCATTGTGCCCAGTGACCAAATAACTAATATTTAAATTCTTAAGGCACGGGGCTCCATGTTGCAATAATGTTTCCTAACCCCTCTTGCTGCCCCACTCCACCCCTTTAACCTTCGTGACTATGCTCTCAATTACAGAACAACAAAAATCTAAGGTGAGAGAGAACATGCCTTTCATTAGCTGAGTGTTTAAATCACCTTCATTGCATTTGGAGTTTCAGGAGATGGCTGACACTCACTAAATGCGATGCTTGTCGTCCCACACTACTGACATTACAGTCACCAGCATAACATAGCATAACAATCATAACATCTGCAGCTGATTCTGAGCGGTTCCCCATTCTGCCGCCCCAGTGCACCTGTTCCCAAACCTGAGTCACAACCTCCAACACTGTCACCAAACCCACAAAAGCAGACACTGCTAGTAAAGCTATCTAGGCAGTAATTGTGTCCTCGGAAGTCTGCAAATGACAGATGTCATGATTGCCAGAGTGTCAGAGGGCCTGAATTGAGAATCCGTTTACCACATTTTCAGCACTGAATGTGCCAGCATGCAAATATTTGTTTGTTTGTTTCTGACAGATGAGTGCAAGGTCAAAGTTCATGGATTCTACCTCACGGAGTTGACTTTTCAACTTGACTCAGTAAACCTCTTAAGAGGGATGTTCAGCATTTAGATCTAACAATTGTTTTGGACAAATAAAGGCTAAAAGCATGACATTAATTATTTGATACTATTTTAAAATAAATATTCACACATTTTATAAAACATTAACACCGACAATACCAACCCCCACCACCATACAGCACCTGCCACAACCCCACCCCCCATCCCCACCCAGGCTACAGCACCCACATCAGCCTCACTCACCTCACCATACAGCACCCCCTCAACCCCCCCATTAACTTACAGTGGCCAAGAGCTGGGTTCACAAAAGGCAACTGGATTTTTATATTTAATGACCTGATTGTTTAGCAGAAGTCCTTATCTATGGTGCAGCTGCATATTTTACTGCAGCAATTGGGGTTGAATACTTCACTCAAGGGAATAACAGCAGTGCCCTGCCTGGTTTTTGAACCGGCAACTTCATGGTTACAAGTCAAGCCATAGGCGCCGATCCCGTGGGTGCTCCGGGGCCCGAGCACCCACGGAGAAGGCCGAGCACCCACGGGGAAAATTATGCACGGAGCCAAATTTACATTGATTTGATAGCAAACTCCACCTAGCATACGCTGCGCGACACCCACGGGCAGAAACATAAATCGGCGCCTATGAGTCAAGCCCCTTAATCACTGCACCACACCGGTGGATTTGTTACCATAGTACCATCTTTTTTGTTTGTAATAGCCATAACAAACAACCTGATTCTTCCTGCATCTTCAGAAGACTCTTTTCCAGTATATTTCTTTAATTATATTTAAAATCATGTTGTTATTTTATCATGTAAACATTGTGTACATATACACAGTAAATACTATATATATACGCACGTATATACGTATATGCAATGACATTGTCTTCCCCCTATCTGCCTCGGGGTTCGTCAGTATGTGGAACTTATGTAGAACTCATACAGAGTATGGCTCAGAAAAGCATACGTCATAGATTATACGGTTCATTTGCTGAATAGGATTAGGAAAGAGGAAAAGGTTTAATATCACTCAACCTTGTCCATCTTAATTTCCTTGATGATGAAAACCCATGAAATGTACCCATTAACATCTGATAATATACCTCAAAGACAGAGTCAGGGAGCACAGGCAGAGCCAATTGTGGGCTCATTCTTGGATGAGCTGTAATCTGTTCTCAGACAGGTTTTGGCACAGAGTGAAGCCCCATTAGGTTTTATGGCTGCTGATCCAGACAACATTAGATTCTGCACTTCATGTTGACTTGTCATTGCACGTTTTCTGAATTGTGTTTCATTGTTAGGACCAAGCACTGCTTGGGATAAAGAAGAGCAAATGGTTACAACTCGTGCAAAATTAGTTTTGCCTCACGTGTGGCACATTCTAATGCAATGATATGGTTTGGATTTAACTGTATCAGTGCCAAAAACGTTTGTGGTCAGGAGTCCCACAGGTCAATGAATAACTGGCCATAGTATTGGCCAGGGAGGGTGGGCTGAAGTCAGCAGGATATTATTAGTCAGCCAATATAAAATCTTTAACAGGATCACATGAAGGACTCTTGGAACCATCGATATCATAAGCAATGTGCTATGCACGTGCAAACTAAATACACCAAATAGGGAATACTTTATTTTTGGCCTGTGGTGTGCAGTGTGGGTGCACAAAAATAAACTTTTCACCATATATTTACTTATTTAGGTTATTGTGGTATTTTTGTCATATTTCAGGACACCTGACGTCAGCGGCCATTTCTGAATTCATGGCTGCTGAGCTCAGAAGATACAAATAACTGCCAAAATAAAGGAAATACCAACATAAAGTGTCTTAGCGTTGGGCCATCATGAGCCACCATAACAGTTTCAGTGCACCTTGGTATATATTCTACAAGTGTCTGGAACTCTATTGGAATTCCATAATTTGGTGTTTTGATGATGGTGGTGGAAAACGCTCTCAGGCATCATTCAAGAATCTTCCATAAGGGTTGAGTTGGGTTGAGATCTTGTGACAGTGAGACGGCCATGGCATATGGATGGGGGCGTTGTCATCCTGGAAGAGACCACCATACCATCAGCATAGAAAGGTGATCACTCAGAATGGCTTTGTATTTATTGGTGTTTAGTTTGCCCTCTAAGGGGTTGAGTGAATCTAAACCATGCCAGAGAAATGCACCCCACACCATAACAGAGCTGCAAGAACCCTTAATTTACTCAAGTGTTTCCTTTATTTGCAGTTAGCTGTAGGTCTATTGGCCTTAAATACTTAAAATCAAATAAATGTACTTCACTTTACAAGATTAACATCTTAATATTACATTCTCAGACTATCCATACTCTTAACGTAACTTCTGCTCTTTTCTTTAATAACCTGTGAAGGTATTTCAATTCATCAAATATTGATGTTTCACATAAACACATCCTGTGAGGGATTGGTGCACTATGGCAAGCACATAACCAGCTGACAGCACACATTACAATAGATAATTTAAACCCAAGAGGAGGCCAAACACTAAATATACAATGGGGGAAATAAGTATTGAACACATCAACATTTTGTCCAGTAAATATATTTCCAATGAGCCTATTCAAGTGAAATTTGCACCAGACTTTGGTATTAACTCAAAAAATCCAGACAAAAAATCTAAACATTAAAGTCCATATGTAAATAAAGTTATGCGTAATAAAGTGGAATGAAACAGGAAAAAAGTATTGAACACACTAAGAAAAAGCAGTACACCACAGCAAGGAAAGGCAAGGAACCAGCTGAAAACCATAACTAATTAGGAGCCAACTCTACCTCCAATCTGTGTTAATTAATGTCAGCTGGGTTAGAATATATTGATGGGCTATGAAAGGTTTTTTTTGTTACCAAGCTGCCACACAAGAAACATCTAATGATGGGTAAAAGCAAAGAGCTCTCTCAAGACCTTCGCAACCAGATTGTTGCAAAACATGAAAATGGAATTGGCTACAGACGTATTTCACAACTTCTGAATCTTCCAGTAAGCACCATTGGGGGCATTATCCGTAAGTGGAAGCAACATCACTCCACCATCAACCGACCACGCACAGGAGCTCCTCGCAAGATTTCTGATCAGGGAGTCAGAAGGATACTTAGAAGAGTAGCCAAAGAGCCAAGGACCACTAGGAGCTCCAGAAAGACTTGGAGGCAGCAGGTACAACTGTGACAGAAAGGACAGTAGACAATGCACTTCACCGCCATGGCCTCTGTGCACGCTCAGCCCGCAAGACTCCACTACTGAAAAAAAGACATGTTGAAGCTCGTTTAAAGTTTGCCAAACAACATTTGGACAAGCCAGTAAACTACTGGGAGCATGTACTCTGGTCAGATGAGACCAAAATTGAACTTTTTGGCTGTCACACAGCACACCATGTTTGGAGGAGAAATGGCACTGCACATCACCCGAATAAAACTATACCAACAGTGAAGTTTGGAGGTGGAAGTATCATGATGTGGGGCTGTTTCTCCTCTCGTGGTATTGACAGACTTCATATCATTGAAGGAACAATGAATGGAGCCATGTACAAAGAGATTCTTGAGATGAACCTGCTGCCATCGACCAGGATGCTGAGGATGAGACGTGTGTGCACCTTCCAGCAGGACAACGACCCAAAGCATACAGCAAAGGAAACTCGCAATTGGTTTCAGAGAAAGAAAATCAACTTGTTGGAATGGCCCAGTCAATCACCTGACTTAAACCCAATTGAACATTTGTGGAAGCATCTGAAGATCCAGATTCACAAGAGGGCCCCCCGCAATCTTCAAGATTTAAAGACAATCTGTGTAGAGGAATGGGCCAAAATCACACCTGAATACTGCGGGCGATTAGTTACTTCATACAGAAAGCGCCTTGAAGCTGTCATTACAAACAAAGTATTGAATTAATTTCAGTTAGTGTGTTCAATACTTTTTTCCTATGTCATTCCACT
The DNA here is from genome assembly GCA_029706075.1 of Aldrovandia affinis. Lineage (NCBI taxonomy): Eukaryota > Metazoa > Chordata > Actinopteri > Notacanthiformes > Halosauridae > Aldrovandia > Aldrovandia affinis. The sequence goes on from JAINUG010000004.1 coordinate 8,818,001, forward strand.
TTATTACACATAACTTTATTTACATAGACTTTAATGTTTAGATTTTTTTGTCTGGACTTCTTGAGTTAATACCAAAGTCTGGTGCAAATTTAACTTGAATGGCCTCATTGGAAATAAATTTACTGGGAAAAATGTTGATGTGTTCAGTACTTATTTCCCCCATTGTATATATAAATCATGGCTTCTGAATGTGCAGAAATTAGGATGAAATATTAACTTTTTTGACACTATAGCACGATGAATTTCTAAATTCCCCTGCCCATCACGTTACATGCGAATGCGATAATTATTCCCAAGAGCTGTTTTACAGCCGAACCTCATCACCTTATTCTTATTCCCATTTGTATTATTATATTGTGTCATATAATATTCATACTTTAAAAATTAAAAACATTAAATGAAAAAAAACTGATTATTATTATTATTTAATGCAGATTGAATATATTGGATCAAACACTAAAATGTAGTGTTAGGGCTAGCTGTTACATTGCTACCTCTTGCTGTTCAAGACCTTTTCAAACTTCAGCTGCAGAAGTAAATGGCCATTTGAGTGTTGAAAATGTAATTCTTTTTTTTTTTTATGCATGTTTTTATTGGATTTTTGTAGGCAGAACAAGGTAACAATGTACAAGCATACATCAGTTTAGAATATTCCACCTATGATACTCCCCCACAGAGAGAATACCACCCCCACCCCCCCTTGTCATCGCGTACGAAAAAAAGAAAGAAAAAAAAAGAAAATCGATAAATAAATAAAAAATACAGAGTAACAGCATTTTCCATCAGACGTGTGGAAGACAGTGAGGTTGTGGATTATGTAATTCTGCTAAGAAAATAAATACAGTTATCAAAAATATCATGGTGGTGTCAAGTACATTCAAGTAACGTTATGTATATATCTTACCTTTATATAATACCATATGTAAGGGATTCAATCTGTTTTATTGGAAGAGTGAGTTCACTACTTTGTACAGGTGGCAGGATGCATATTGCACAACATCGCCACCTAGTGTGTACAGTATACGGTTGCTGTTCAGTTTACAAAATCAAACTGAATTTTTAAGTAAAGAGTCACGTGTATCGGTCTAGCGAAATAAGTATAGTCGACTTTCTTCGACTCAGACATCCTTACATTTCCACGTACGGTAACACATATTCACAATTTTGAAGTAATTTCACAAGGTTTGCAGACATCGGTGTTTGCCAGTATAATGTCGTTCGCCTATCTCCCGGGAGTAATATAGTTAGCGTGAACTATTTAATATAATAGAATGGGCCAAACCAAAAGTTCGTGTCACCGTATGTCAGGTCCTCTTATTTGTCTCGATGACATCATGCGGGCGCAAAATTATACACATTGCCCTGTAAATTCCTACGAATCCAATGAGCCGAATACATCAGCCATAGACTGTACAGATCAGTGAATCTGCGAAAAAACACCAGAGAGAAATGATGACGTTTTCCTCCATATACATTTTCAACCGCAGGTAAGTTCGCTGCGCCAGTTACTGCACTAGTTTACTCAACTCTAGTTTACAAAGTATCTGTATGCCTTGGTGTGGTCGCGCGTTAGATGAAGTAAGTAATGTCGTTTATGTAGTTAAATGATACAAATGCATATTTTGTAATTATCCCTTTTATTGGTGGAATGATCTCCCACGAGGTTGAATCCTTCGTGTTGTCGTGGCCGAGTGGTTAAGGCGATGGACTAGAAATCCATTGGGGTCTCCCCGCGCAGGTTCGAATCCTGCCGACAACGGAATTACATTTTGAATTCACTTTTTCCCAGAAGGTCACAAATCAAAGGTCAAAGTTCGCCAAGGTTTACATTTTTGTTCACATACCGAGTGAATTATTACATTATCAGTTTGCTTAACAGTTACCCTTAACCTGGGCAACTTACATAACTATCTTTAAAAATTGATATTCATTGAAGTGACTTATGTTAAATACATATCTCAAGGGTACAACAGCCAAGTCTTAGCTGGGAAGCTACCCAGCAGTTAGTGAGGGACAAGCTTCTGTTCCCTCTACTCCACATTGCCACCCTGTAAAGTGTCACCTGTAAGTTGTGTTTTGATCACAGTTTTACCTGTATGAGCCTGACCAGACTGATACTGTAAGACTAGTCCGCTTTGCTAATAAACCAATGATCAGTTGCTTCTTGTTTCATGAATCATGATGTTGTGTAGGTCGTGCTCCAATTGGAAGCGGCGACTGAAAATGGATAATCCTCTGGTTCTCAAACTATGGGTCGCGACCCCACTTGGGGTCGCCAAAGGGTCATGGTGGGGTCGCCACTTTTTTACAATTAAAATATATATTTTTTTCTTAACCATAAGCATTTCTTTACATTTTTTTAATGAAAAACAAATTGCTTGTTTTTTTGTAAAATCTGTCTTTTCTGACCGATTGTCAGGCTTCATTTGTCGTCGCACATTGGACCGCGATTTATTTTTCATAAAGATATAGTCTGTGAATGCATTTGCTACTATTTTGGAAATAGACCACCAATATATGTTTCTGGACTAAAGTTTTTCAGCGTTGTAATTGCACTATCATTTATGTATGGAGTCGCGATTTTTTCCCACCCATGAAATGGGGTCGTGGAGTAAAAAAGTTTGAGAAACCCTGCTCTAGAGATAAGGCATCTGGGGTTGAGACTAGCATTGCATGAATAGTGAAATGGTGCAAAGAATGTGATGGGAGTACATTTCTGTGGATAATAACATCTGGAATGAAAGCAATGCCTTTGCATACTTTGAGGTACTTTCTTGTTATTATGCTTGGAACAATGTACTATGTAATAATGTATTGCCGGGTGGTAGATGAGCCAGTGTGAGGGAAGGGGACAAGATGGTGGACAAGGCTAAAGTTGGTTCCCTTATTCGAAATTCTCATTCCACCTTTAACATGGGCACGTATGCTGTCAGATCAATGTATTTTTAGCCTGGTCCAAAATGGAGGCTAAACTTGTTACCTATGGCATTAGTTCTGTCATACATCTTGTTACCTATGGCAATTAGTTCTGTCATACATACATACATGGCATAATTTAAAGGGTTAAATCACCTTGGGCCACCCATATACCACTGATATGTGATGATGGACACAGGTACCATCAGATCAATGTGTAGAATAGTGAATGACAACCCTAGATTGGCCTAACAGCCTGGTCTTGTCATTATGTATTGTCATGTTCTTAAAATGTAAATTGACTTAATAAAATGAAGCAAACTTAAAATATAGCGTAGCAGATGTATTGTCATGCTTCTTTAATTCTTATTAATTAAAGCAACATAAATGTAAGTGACAGTTCCATTAGTGACAGATCCACAAACCCTAACCATGCCATTTGCCCTCTGCAGCCTTCAAAATTATAACGAAAAGGCACAAAGAATTGGATCCACCAAAGCTGTCTCATCTGTTCAGCCCTAGTTTTTATCTTGATTGGGATTTTACGCAGTGAAGCAATATGATAAGTATGCAAAATATTGCTGTAATTCTCCATCGTCCATTCACGTTCTATGTGACAATAGGCATTGGCCATGCACAGTTGACAAAGCATTGATCGGTTATTACACTTTGTAGAAGAGAAAGCTTAAAAAAAATTAAATAATAATTAACACGTTTAATTTCATATTTTAAATTTAGTCTCTCATTCAGAAAAATAATCTTTAACTATGCTTTAAATGCAGTCTTGTTTATTTACTGGAATATTATATTCCATCAGTCTTTAAAGTGCATTAAATAATTATAAGGACAAAGATGCCTTCAATATGTATATGATTAGATTACATGTTTGGATACCAGTAATTATGCGAGGTCCTCCTTTGCTTCTTATTTATTTTGTTTCTGTTGATAGCTTTAATTAAATCTCAGTAATACAACAGTACAGTATGACAAGTTGGTATGTACATTTTTATTTTACAAAATGAGTAGACAAAAATCAGTGTACAGTAATAACTGTATAACAACGTAAGGGGAAAGTAAATACCCTGCCTCAATATAAATAAATAAAATAATCACACACACACACACACACACACACACACACACACACACACACACACACACACACACACACACACACACACACACACACACACACACACACACACACACAGAAACAGATGATAATGTACAACTTACAGTATCACAAACTTTGGCTTGGTTGTTTCCGTCAAACCTGCGCCTAAACTTAAAACTGAAATGCCATCATATGTTCTGTCTCTATACAAAAAAACAATAAAACCTCCCATGTTCCAAACTGGCACGCAAAGCAAAATCTCACATCGACCAGAAAGTGCACATATTTCCAAGATATCACACTAGATCTTTATTTTGAGTCACAAGGAGAATATAGTCTATGCCATGAACCCATCCTGTTTTGTGTTGTCATTCCAAGTATTTAGGATGACATGGAACTCAGAACCTTCCCAGGTTTTAGCCATACCTATCAGAACCATTCAAACAGTGGAGCCAGCCCAGACAACTGGGCAATTTCTTAGAACCATGCAAACTAGGCCTGTTGTGAGAAACGGTATAAAGTACCAGGGCAGCTCTATGTGTCAAAACGTTTGATCATGGCGACAAGCTCAAACGACCTTGTGAAATGTGCAGCCGTTGGTTTTGTCTATAAAGAACAATGAGACAACAAGATGAGCCACAGATTTATGACCATACGAGTGACCCCCCCAATTTCATTCAATGAACAATTGTGAATTAAACACAGACGGGTTGAGAAGAGGCCTTTAGTGCAGTGCAGATTAGATGACGGAAAGAGGAACCTGGTGGTGCCTCTTCCTGACTCCAAATGTGGCCCTTAGAATGTTGTATTCATCCTGCTGAGATCATTATCTGCCGTTTTATTAGAACAGGGTGATGATTACTTCTGTGTTCCCTCCACCCCCCATATTTCCCATGTCTAGGGGGTTTCAGTTGAGCATCGAAGGTTCTGTGCTGGTGTGCTAACTATAGAAGTTCAGTCTTTGGTTTCGCTCACACTAAACCAAATATCAGTGAGTAACAATGTTGTCAATGTAGTAATAGTAGCAGTAGTGCAGTAGTACCTCTTGTTTTCATAAAGAGGTTAATTATTTTGATGCTTTTGATATCCTTCCTTCGATGCTGCTTTACCTCATTACCTGACCAATTTGGGGACCTCCACAGTCTTGTGTTTGACTGCGGGTGAACCGTCTCCCGGCTCCGACAACTTCCTGGCCAACTTTGGGCTGGAGGAGACCTTCCGGGGGTTCTGGGGGCTGGTCCCCCCCTTCCTCAGCAGCTGGGGGCTGGCTGATCCCCTTCGATTCAGCATGGGGCTCCTGGAGCCCTTCAGCTTGGTCGGCTGCATCATTGAGTCCACGACCTTGAGCGACTGCAGGCATAGGAGGCCGCAGTAGTTGTTGCACTGGTGCTGTGCGACAAACTGCTCAAACACCTTGGGTGTGCCCCTATCTGAGAGACCCTGGTACCTGCAACAAATAAAATCCAGCTATGATTCAGAAAGGATACAGTTCCATTATAACACAGTGGCAATATAGCGTAACATTTTGGGAACTGGGCCTTTAAACCAGAGGTTGCAGGTTCAAAACCCAGGCGGGGCACTGTTGTTGTAAGCTTGGGGAAGGTACATAAACCGAATTGCTTCAGGTTTTACAAATGGATAGTTTGTAAAATGTTAAGTGGTGTAAGTTGCTCAGAAGTTGACAGCAGACAGGATAAATATTTAGTAACTGGTCTAAATGCCTGCATGGGTTGAGACTTATGTCATTATGTCATTGTTTACTGTTTACTCCCCTATAAAAACAATTTGGTGGGTGCACATAAAAGAAAGTAATTGTTTGTAGGATTCCCAGGTAAATTTGCTGTGACACTAATGAAGCATGGATAATGATTGGCTTCCAAAAAAGCTTGGGTGGGTGGTGGCAGGAATGGATGAACGTTTAAAAATATTTAGATTTACAGACCCTTTCAATTTGGTGGCAACTCCTACGTTGGTGATCTTCCCATCAACACCTGCAAATGTAAAACATAAAGGCGTCTATTTTTTTCTCTCGAGCAGTCAGTAGTACAGTGTTTGGCTTGGAGTACCATTCTCTTTTAGACCACAGAGTGGCGATGTGACAGCAGACTGTACCTTCCAGGTGAGTGAGGAGCAGGTTGCCATTGGTCCACTGGTGGATCCAATGCTGGAAAGTGCAGCACTTCTGCTCCACCTCGGACCCCGTCCTCATGATCAGCCGCCCCGTGGAATCCGTCAGGCAGTACTTCAGGAACAGCCCCTTCAGGTCAGCCTCCACCGTCGCGTAAGGAATGGTGTTTGCAGGCTGGTACATCAGATACAGAGGAATCACTCTGCATTGTTCACACACAGATAGGAGAGAGAGAGGGGGTGAATTGATGTCCAATACATTTCTAAATCTCTGTTCTTGTCTTGAAGAATAGTATATTTCAAGATTTAACATAAATAAATTAAATAAAACAGTGTTTTACAAAAACATTGCCATCAACAAATATATTCCAATATTGAGCTTCTCTCACTAATCAACAGTTAGGACACCCAAGTTCAGTTATCAATAATAATAATAATAATAATAATAATGATTAGGATCATTATTAGATCTTGATTGACTTGGTTGGTCATCTAAAGATAATTATGATTGCCTTTGATTTGTCAGTAAGTCAGTCACCATCACCCCCACACTTACTCCAGTTCCAGGCCAAAGTTGTCTGTTACTCTGGCCTCTGCAGTGAAGACCTTGCAGTACTCCCGAATCATGTTCTGTACTTTACATTCCTGGAGAGAAAGGAGGGCAGGGTTCATTAGAACACTAAAAAGAATGTAAAGCCTCAGGATCATATGACTGGTACAGTGTTTATATAAGTATATATTTGTGGCAAATGTAATATGAATCAGATTAATACATGGAGAGTGAGGATGACCTCTTCTACTCAGAGAGTCGAAGACTGACCAGAGTCAGACATGACAGGGATTATGAGTGGGATTATTACTGTGTGTGACTAATGTGAATAATTCTGTGTAGTATAATATTTAAATATTATAGATAATAAATATCTGTTATTTAAATAAAAAGGAAATATGCGTAACTAATCTAATTTCCCTATAGTGTGTGCGTGGGTTTTTTGGGGGGAAGGGGGAAGGGGGTCCTTGATTCAGCATGAATCAACATTTTGTTCCTCCCAATTTGGAATACAGTTGCAACTGTAGGCCTATGCCATTTCCGCAGTGTTCTGTGCCAATTCGTTAGGGCAGGGACTGTAGTTAGCATTTGAACTCAACCATTTATTTTCCACTCTGCAGTCTACCAATTAAACCACGACTGCAGTCACTGTGCCGGAATACTGTGTAGCACCTCACGCTGCTTCCCCCTAAATGCAGAGAGCAGAGATGTAGCTCTCACCTGCTTGGTGATCTCCAGGTTTCTCTCCACGAGATTGTTCTTGTCTTTTTTCCCATACGCGATGGGGCTCTGCACCTTGATGACGCAGATGCTCCCCGACGCGAAGACGGGCGCCAGGCCGTATATCACCTTCACTCTGCAGGCCTTGCGCGTGCAGCCCTCCCCGATGTTCCATTCTACAATCATGATGCGCCCGAAGAACTTGTTGCCCCAGTTGCCTGGGTCCGCCAGGCCTCTAGTGAAGACCATAGGGGTCATCTCGACCTCCTCCCCCACTGCACACAATAGGAGACCCAGAGAAACCACCATCGTTAGGCAGAGCCACAACAGGGACAGTCTGTATGAACTTAAACATCTGAAATATGATCAGCCTGTCAACACCAGTAAACACGCTCACAACACTTACCTTCTAAATCTTCTCGCAAGAGGAACTCGGAAAGTACTTAAGACAAGGATAGAGACAGAAGCAAAATTAGTTTGCACCTTGTCACTAGAGGGTTGAAATTCTAGATTTATGATTCAACATGAGAGGTTGTGACCTACGGTCTGCACTGAGCAAGAAGTCTGTTGAGTCCGTTCCATATTCGTTGCTGATTGAGCAGCCGTAAACACCGCAGTCCCTGCTTGACGCCTGGACGACGGCCAGAGCCACCTGACTTTCGTCCCCCGCGCTGGGAAATAAAATGTTCGGGACTTGGGAAGCGTACAGTACACTGAATTCATGTGAAATATAGTGTCATGGCGATGTTTGGCCACAAGGGGTCTCGCAGATACTGTAATGGTGTGCAGGAGGAGATACAGCTGATGCAGCAGAAGAGAAACGGATATACATTCTAAATGAGAAGGGCAACACCAGCGATGGCGAAATTAAGCAGCGTAAATTTACACTGTCTCAGCCTGCCCACGGCTGCGGGTTTCGCCAGCAACACGGGACAAATAGCTACAAATAGTTCTATGTTAAGTCATCTCTGTTACATTATATTTTTAGTCATAGTGTGCTGTATTGCTTACCTAGTCATTTTTTAAACGAATGCATAGAAATTGCTCTGTATTCATATTGTAATAAGATACATAAATAAATGGTTACAATGAAAATCTACCGTTATTATGTAATTATTTATACTTTTTTAATTGAAGGGCACATTTATACATTTATATATTTACAGGTGTGGACCCTTGAGACAACTGTACCTTCTGTTCACCACGGCAATCTTGAGTTCATCTCTGTACCACGTGATTGTGGAGTCACTGCGCACACTGAAGAACTGGCACCACAGCTTCAGGTGTCCTGCGGTGTCTGGGAAGGGCTCTGCCCTAATCTTGCGGATCACTTGAGGAGCTGGTGGGAGAGGGAGAGTCACTTGACAGGAACACCAATGTGAGGTTGCAATGTGTACTGTCTATGTTCTCACTTTCTACACCTCCTTCCATTACGGTATGAAAAGTACCTACATCTACATGGATAGATAAGTAATGAGATATTTTAATAGGCTTTTTTTCTTCCATACAGACATAGGCTTTCAGGTTAAAAGTTAATTAAATGAAAGATCCTTTTTTTTACCTTTTAAAGGGTCCAGCTTGTCCTTTTCTGCTGATTTGGGTTCAGTCTTGATAGCCCCTGGCTCCTGGACCTTCTCCTCGGTGCGTTTGGGGACCTCCAGAGTGGTCTTCTTGCGGCCAAGAAGCGGGGAGCGTTTCGGGACAGACGGGGTCTGTTGTCCGGCAGGAAGATGCAGGAGGGAGGGTCTGCGGGACTGACCAGGAGATGTGTAGGGAGTCTCCTGCTCCTGGGAGAGCTTCCTCCTCTTAGGCGCCTCATCCTTCTTTGGCTGGGTGTCGGTTGCCCCCAGCAACCCCTCCACCTCCTCCCCTTTCGGTTTGGGGATGAAGAGTTTACGACGGGCCCCTGAGGCCAACTCCTCTGGGGTGGCGGATGGGATGGGGGTCAGGCTGTCCCTCCTCCTCAGTTGGGGGCTGCTCTCGCAGGATGGCACAGGTGGTGGAAGGGCATCCCCCATGGCTCCATCCTTGGCTTGCTTCTCCACTGACAGGGCACTGTCCACCTGAATGATGGGAACTGCTAACAGCCCTGGGGCCTCAATGCCAGGGGTGCCCCTGGCTGGACACCTTCGCGGTATGGTGGGACTCAACGGTGGTAACTCTGGGCCTGTGAGACTGTACTTCTCAAAATTTAGCTTGTCCTTTTGGAGCCGATCGACATGGGTATCAGACCCTGCCTGAAACTCTTTCGGCTGCTGTTCTTTGTCTAGTTTGCTGACATTGACATTAGCATGAGGAAGGGGATTTTCTAAAGGGGATTCAGACACAATCGAAGGAAGTTCTGCTATGCCAATTGGTTCGGGCATGGTGATCCCCAATGGCACAACCCTTGTGTTTTCCAATATGCTAGACTTTTTGGTAGTTGTATTCTTCTCAATATCATGGGAGGTTGATGTGACCTCCGCTATAGAGGGGATAACACAGCTGTCAAGGTCACTCTTGACCCCCTGTAGCAGAGTGACTAATGAGTCCAGCTCTTTGACCTCATCTTTAGAGGATAGATTTTCCTCAGCAACACTGTCCACGCAGATGGTAGAAATAGGAGGAACTACGAAAGTGGGCACTTTGGGTGGTGACCGAATTACGATTGGCATCTTGACACTGTTGAGTTGACATTCAGTGTCAGTCTTACTAAGACCACTGCCATCTTGAAATGACACACTTATGACTGGGACAGAGTTAGCTTCTGTCGCTGCCTCCTGTGCACCTGTTTTTGCCTCTTGGTCTTGTTCAGCCTTCTGTATTTCTTTTGGTGGTGAATGACCACCGTTGCTTCCGGCAATACCCATTGGAGCCATTGGAATAGGCACGGCTCTGCTTTCTGCCACAACTAACAGCTGGAATTCCATTGCATCTCTCTTCAAAATGGACTGCTCAAGGATGGCAGATGCACTGTCTGTGAAAGGCGTTGGCGGTTCTATAATCTCTTCAGCCTGTGATTCCTGAACGGCTAACTTTGGAACACTTATCCGATCCAATACTCGCGGTACTTCTGGAAGAATTAATTCAAGTTTGAGACGTTCTGGTTCTGGTTCAGGTTCAGGGGGTTCTGTAGCATCTGTAACATTTCCTGGAACTATCGGAACAGTTTGCAGCACTTCTCCTGGTTGTGTAGCATCTGGGAGTTTGACTGGCACAGCTGTTGGTTCGGTTGACACAGTGGCTTCACCTTTCTCTCTTTGTGCCCCTGAAAGCCCTCCGGTTTCAATTTTTGGAGCCACATTCATCAGAATCTCTTTTCCCTCTGTCACAACTTTCTCCTCCACAACAGCTGGCGCATCGGTGACACCTTTGCAACCTTGTGTTTCCGATGGGTCCATTTCTTTTTTCTGAATTGTGTTCATCTGGATCTCTGTTCCCTCCATCTCAGCTGGCTCCTGGACAAAGGCAGCGGTGTCATCCTGCGATCTCAGATTACTGTCTCTATTTTCCATCACACTTGCCCTAATGCCATCGTCCTTCTCCACTGCGGCGTCCGCGGGTTCGACTAGGTGGGGGTCGACCACGGGTGTAACCTGACACTCGACAGTGTCCTCGGATTCACCCATGCCATTGAGGGCCGATTTCTGCAGACCATTCGAGGGTTCTGTCTGGGTTACGTCCAACCCGTTGGAGTAAGATTGTGTGTTCTCTGACAAATGTTCAGAGGCAGAATGGTTGTGTTTGTGCATTATACACATTTCACCGTCATCTGCCCAGACATGCTCTGCTGTAGATGCAGATGGTTGTACATGCTGCTCGCGTTGGCTGGTGGGTAGGTCCTTGCTGGCAGGCGCATCAATCCCGTTCTTCTGCATACGGTCCACTGCAACCTTTAACCACGAACAAACAGTTTTGTTGTGACACACAGTACAGTGTTTATACTGTAATGCTATGACTCATCGAGTTTTCATGAGCTCATCGAGCTCATGATGGATTTTAATGATCATCAAACAGCACAGTGAAATATGACGTGCAGTGCCAATCAAAACAAAATAATGAATGCAATCACATTATTTTTTGTGCATTCTCAGCCAAGAAAACAATGGCATGGTATGTTGTCTCTTCACTATTCTTCATGGAATTTGGAAACATTGTCCAATACTCTATGATTAATTAAGAATGAGTTTCAAATTATTCACAATGGTGGTACTGAGCCCTCTGTAGGTTAAAGGTATGTTTCCATCTGACAGCACATTCTGTGCCTCTCTCTCATAAACTGGGGGAAAGGTTTTCTTCTGGAATAAATCAATTCATAACAGTGATCAAAGGTAAAAACAAATATAAATACATATGAAAACAGTTCTGCCGGATGGCAACAAACTCCCATTTAGCAACATTCAAAAATGCTGACTCATGCTGAATATCTGCCAGGGCCGATATTGTATACCATGAGAGGCAACATACACTAGCCTATTATAGCACCATCATAGCTGTCATTTGATCCTGAGAAACACAATTGCAGAAACTAAGCCTATTTAAGAGCAGGTGGGGCGAGTGGGGAGTTAGTCAGTCTTGTCTTGATGTGTGTGTGAGTGCGTGTGCGTGTGTGCGTACACACACACGTACACGTGCACGTATGTTGTGGAATGTTGAATGTTGAATGTTTGATGTTTGTGGAGTTTTGTGTGCGTTTGTCGAAAGTGATTGAGTAGAGTGCTTCCTGTGTGTTTGGGGAAGAGGGAGAGGGAGAGGGGGTGCACTAAGAGTGTCCGCCTCTCTCCCTCGGTGTGATTGTGGAGGAGCGAGAGGGTGCCCTGGAAGAGTGTCCGCCTCTCACCCTCGGTTTTAGTGAAAGAGAGCTCGCACTCGGGCAGTGGAGAGTCTTTCTGGGCAACAGCCCGAGAACTCTCATTGAAAGAGTGGAGGGTGTCTCGGGGCTGGTTGCCAGAAAACTCTCACTGTGGTGAGTGTCTCTGTATGAATGGGTAAGAGAACTCAAACTGCAAAGTTTGAGTGTCTCAGTATGAATGGATTGGGAAGCACTTGAAAGGTCACTGGATATGTGTGTGCCTGGGGAGGTTCCAGGGGAACTCCAGAGGAAGAGACGTGGTGTCCTGGAAGTTATAATTATTTTTGTTTGTTATTTTAGTTCGTTGTTTTTACCCGAAAGCTTCGCGGCTAGTAGGGTGAAGATTTTGTGTCTGTGTTTGTGTTTGTGTTTGTTATATGTTAACCTGCTACTCACACTGTCTCTTCCAGTGTCTGGGGGGAGAGACAGGAAAAAATTAATAAAATCCGGTCCGTAGACCGACAAACTCCACTCCGTGTCTCCAGTCTGCTCTGTTCCCGTTCAGGGTTTGTCACGTGGCGTGTGACAATAACTTTCTGGGATTTCCCCACATTCCAACCCTCTTCCAGGAAATATGGAATATTATGGGGGCCCCAAAAAAACGAATGTTTTATCAGATGTAAAAGGTATTTTCAAATAAATAAGCAAAGATGGAAACTGTCAACATGGTAAATCCTGTCAGGTAATGAAGATGTTGCATTAGTTATGATTAATAATGAATGAATAATAAAGTTTGCCTTAAATATTGGCTTAGCAGATGCCCTCACCCGAGCAACTTTTCACATTCTACCCATTTATGCAAGTCAATATTTTACTGAAGCAATTCAGATTAAGCACCTTGCCTCAGGGTACAATGGCAGTGCAACCTTGTATTCAAGGTTAGGTGCCCAGTTCCTTAGTCACTGCACTACAGTGCCAGATCCTGCATGATATTTATGTAAACGTATATTTTCTTCTAATGTTTTTTTTCCCCCTTCATTTTGAATACAGTCCCATAGTCTCAATAGGATTGTATAAGGCTGAGCTGAAACATTATCTGGGTGATGTTGTTGAAGGAAACAACTGGTGCAACGCACTTTCCTTGCAGTCAGGGAATTTGTGAGGTAAAAGAAAAACAATTTTATATTCATTCATATGGTCATCATAATAAATATATTTAAAATGTCCTATAGTACTTACAGACAACGTACACAGTTTTTGTATACAATATACAGAGCTATTTTGTTAACTCTGGAATACCAATTTAACCTGTGTTTTTATAGCTTAAGAAACATTGTGAGTTTGATTGTTACTGAAATTAAAGAAAAATATGTGTAAGTGTACTTGTGTAAGTGTGCTGTTATGTTCTAATCTAATGCTCATCTACTGTATGCTCAGTCTGAAGAATGCATCAGATATAAATTGTGAGCAAAGTGGAGATGCACAGAGTATGAGTTTAAATATAGTGGGTGGTTACGATACAATACACTTAATCCCTAGAGGGGAAACTAGATAAATAAAGAAACTTGTGACTGTCTGTTTTCTCCTCTCTGTCTCTTGGGCTGAGTGCTAAGTAGACCGCTGTATTTACAGAGCTGGGTCGTGAACTTGGCGCCCCCAACTCATTTACCCCTGGCTGCGCCTCTGAGGTGTTTTTTTTCGTCATTGGCGTAACCAAACAACCGCCTGCTGTTCATGGGTTTTCCCCACAGCTCCTTCCCCCACCTACCAGCTCCTTGCCTCCTTCCACATCCCTGTTGCAAGCACCTCTCCTTTCCCCATGCCCCCCCTTCCTCCAAATTTCTCCCAGCTCAAAGCATATTTCCTTGCACAGAGGTCTTCTTTTAAAAAATAAGACCTTTCTTTTACCAGAAAATAACAGTGAGAAAAAAAGAGGTGCTCAATAGGCAAATGATAAATGAAAAAGAAGGAGCATTCTTGCGATTACAAGAAGTGAAATTTTATTTTTCATTTTAGGAGGAGCAGAAACTGATGAGGTTAAAGCTGAGCTAGCTAGCAATGTTTTTATTTTCTATCCATTGTGAGTGATTTAATTAATGCAGACACTGTTGCTATAGTAACACAGGTGACATTCAAATCCATAAAATTAGCCTGTTACCTATTTAAAGTATCAGTTGCTACCATAAGCTGGCTTTTAATAGCTGTTTCCAAGCTCACTAACCTAGCTAACGTGATATCATTGTCAACTGATTTTAAATTTGACTAGTCAGCCAGGCTAGGTTGCAATGTCAAAACATTCTACTTACGTGGTTGTGAGCTAAAACCATTTTTGGAACCATCTTCTACCAACAGGGTTCAATAACAGGCTGCCCTATGCTTCCTGCCAAAGTGCTGATTCAGTGCAGTAATGTGTCCCATGGTCTGGTATTGAGCTCTGACCATTCCAGAGCGGACTATGGCCAGGGGTCAGGCCTACAAATACAATTGGGGATTGAAAAAAGTAGTTAAAAAAAGAAAAGAACAGGGTTCAATAACCAGTTGTCAAACAAGGTTGTGTGGACACACATCTAAGCCTGACAGTGTATATTTAAGCCTAAACCCTACTACTGTTACAAACCTCTGGCAGGGACAAAGAGAAACCCTCAAGAGAGGACTGAGGACTGTGTGACTTCAGCTGCCCTCACCTACATCACTCACTCCCACAGGCACCTGCGGACTTGTTCATGGAAACGCATGTGACAGGAGTGGGCGTACCATTAAGGCAAGGCGGAGAGACACCCCCGTGATTGCACAGAGCTTTCGTTTTACTACCCTACACTTATGCGAACGTGTGTGCCTCGTTCCTCTTTCAGAACCCCATAGCTCAGTCTCTATTCTATAAAAATACCGGATTCAGACACAGCTGTGAGCTGCCTGACCGCATAAGTAGAGGCGGACTGGGGCATGTGCATACAACACGGCAGCGGAAAGAGCCTCACAATAGAAACTGCAAGACCAATGGAAACACACCGCCTTCTGTATAATTCACAAGGGAACATCTCATGGGGTGCATTTAACTGCCTAATCAGTCACCTCTCAAAAGTCGAAAAATGCCTAAAACAGAACATGTTGAAAAACATACTTAGGGACCCACCTCATGGGAAAAATACACAGGAGAATGTTCTGTGTTAATTTCAACTCTAACAAAGTCCAATAGGGATAGACATGTATAGTGCAGATTACTTTACAGAATATCACATTTCACTACTATAATAACAATGCTTCATTCATTATAGAGGCAGAAACAGGTGTCTTCTGCTTGACTTCCTGCAGCATATGAGATGAACTTCTATGGATTTTTAAAAAAAATTCTCACTTTAAAAAATTTAAATATATAGAAATGGGTTTGTAAAAAAGAATACCTTGCATCCTCTTTTATTTAGCAGAAGTCAAAAACTCACGTGCGGACCTGTACTCACTCAAACACGTGCTTTGAGCTCTTCCCTTTGATTAACCACAGTGGCTAAAGTTAACAAGATGTGACAGGAAATCAAGTTGCAGTTCCTTGCTAAGCAACCACAAAAAGCAACCCTGGCCAGGTGTAAAATGTGCATGTGAACTTGTTTCAGGGCTTAAAAGACATCCTCACGTATTGCACATGTTCTATATAAATCACATCTAACACAGATGGAAGCTTTGTCAGTGCTATTATAACTGTAAGTATAATCTATTGGGTTAACTGTTAACTGTGTAAACAGTGTCTAACTGTTAATTATTGCTATTATCACTGTGTAAGTCATGTCATGCCAACACTGCAAGGGGGAAGGAAGCCATGTATTTCAGTCAAAAAACCCCTATGTCCTTTTCCTGGGAGGAGGAAGTGACAGCAGATGCTGTGAAGCAGTGTGCATAACTATGGCCCAGAGAAAATCTCAGATTGTTATCTTGCATGTACGTATTTCAATCCTCCACTGGTGGATGGAGCCTCTTTTTCCAAGCCATGTGTCAAACAATCATTCATTGTAGTTTCATTGGTAGGACTAGCAGTAGTAGCCTTAGTAAAGAGTAGCAACATAACTGTCATCATTATTTGCCAGAAGTCCATATCTAAAGAGCACTAGAATACTTTATGCCTCGCCTATTTCTCCGCGCAGAAAGCTGGATGCCTTCATTATTAGACAATGCTGCAATAAATTATTTGAAGAGGTGGAAAATGTTTATATAAAATGAGCAACCTTACCTAAAGTCTTAAAAAATATGGTAAGACAAAGAAATAAAACAAGGCAGATGTCAGTTGTTACGAATTCTATCGATGCTGAGAGAAGTGTATCTTATGGGCAGGTCATGAAATAAGATATAGTCAACCAAATGACAATGGTTACATTGAACTTCAAATTTTACAGCCCTGGACTTTTTCTGGCGTGACATCCACAGCTATTCCGATCTTTATTTACATGCCCCTACTGCAAATAAAGACTGGGGCAGCTGTGGGTCATACTGGAAAAAGTGTAATTGACAGAGGATGTTGCAATGATTTGGGGTGGGCATAAGTACGTGATTGGGCATTCCAAATTGAGTGCATAATTTGAAGTCTGCTGGTATAAAGTGGCGTATGAAGTGTCTTCCTCCGACTCATGTCTGTGCAAGCTTAACTTAACTTGTGAAAAGACTTTGGTGTGTTCTCCCAAAAAGAATCAGCAGCTTAGAATAAGACTGGGCATCACATGTTTACATTATAGGATTTGTGTGCTTTGTCAACGTTCTCCCAAATTGACAGCAGTGGGAAGATCGCAGTGAGGAGCAACCACATAGTTAAATAAGACTGGGCATTGTAACAAAAAGAGTTGAAACTTGCAAGAAACTTTAAAGACCACCCTTGCATTTTGCTGGCCACTGTTGCCATAGTGAAATAACAGTTGGTGACAGTCTTCTCATAACTTAAACCAAAACACATCGCCTACTCTGGGGTGATTCCTGGATTTTATTTTTGGAGCCAATATATGATGTAATGTATAGTGGTAGCCATTTTACATGTTTTGTGTTGAGTTTCATTCCTGTGCCGTTTCCATGATTTGTGGGCTAAGTGCATACAATGGATATTAAAATGTTCTTTGGTTTTCATGATGAAGCGCTTGTTTGGAAATGCACTAACCAACTGTGCGACCTCTCACAGACGGGTGTATTTAATTTGAAATTACATTTCACCAGTACACAGGTGGCCTCAAATCAAATAATTATGTGACCTCTGAAGACAATCGATTGCACGAGAGTTCATTTAGGTGTCTTAGCAAAAGGGGGAATACTTATGCAATCAATTATTGTCTATTTTTTATTTGTAATTAATTAACAAAAAGCTTTAGAGTCGCTATTTATTTATTTGATATTATAGAGTATTTTGTGTTGATCAGTGGCAAGAAATCCCAATTAAATCCATTTTGATTCCATGAAATAAGAAAATAAAATGTGAAAAATGCAGGGAATAATTATTATACCCACTGTCTCATATGTCTGTATGCACTGAACTCAAAAGTCTTGTCACACAAACGCATGGTTGTAGCCTCTAAAAATAGCCCCAAAGTCTGTGCTTCTGTGTTACTGGCCCCGCTGTGACAATGGGGTCGAGGAGTGAACGAGCTCACGGCTTGAACCGAGAGGTACTCACCTCAGTCTCCGACGGTGGTTGAGGCATGGGCACGGTCTCCGGGCTCCAGCTCCACTCGGCAACCTGTGGCTGGATGGGCGCTGGCTTGTTCAGGCACGAGGCTGGGACGGCCAGGTCGCCTACCCCTGCCCCGCCAGCCGGAGAAGCCACACTCCTCACTGTAACTCCCGGGGAAGGGCGAGAGCCCTGCTTTTCCTCCACCGTGGGGTCGGCTTGAGGCTCGGGAGTTTGTGTTTCTGCTGAGAGCGGGCCTTTCACGTGCAAATTCGCTGAGGGTGACGCCCTGTCTGCCTTCGCGGGCTCCGTGTGTCTGACGGGGGTTCGAATCGCCTCCATTTTCCCACCCGTTTCCCACTGAGGTGTTTGTGGCGGCTCTGGGTGTGGGAGTGGCAGGATGGAGGGGGGCTCCTTCTCCTCCGTCCTTGCAGTGTGAACATGCGGCGCGTCTGTTCTGTTAGCCATCGCATCCTCATGCTTGTTCTTGTTTCGAAAGAACATGTCCCTCAGGGAGAAGAACATGGAAGTGAGGGCGTTGGGCAACTCTGGTTCCTTCTGTGCTGCCACCTGTGCCACTACCATCTCCTCTGGGGCACTGAGGCTCAGCAACCCCTGTCTCGGTGCTACATTCTGTTTAGCGTTCCCTCTCTCAATGGCTCCCTGGTGACCAGTGGCAGGCCAGGGCTTTGAGGCTTCCTCTGGGCACGTGGTGTCCCGCTGGTTCCCAGACGGGTCCAATTTGGAGGACTCAGTGAGGTATCGTGCCAAACTCATCCCTCCATTGCTCACTTCCTTCTCATTTCCCAAGCTGCCATCACCGGCGCTATCATCTTTCGGCCCGTCACTCTCCACTCCCATGATCTTTATCATCTTTTTGGCTAGGGAATCTTTGGTTGCTGGCCTAGTGGTGATTATCTCCACTTTCCCGCGGACATACAAGAAGCTTGGTTTGCCATTCTCTTTCACAGGCTCTTGGTGCACAGCGAATCCATTGGTGATGGACGTCTCTGCAGCGACAAGTGGCTGCTCGGGCAGCTTGGCCTCCGGTGTGGAGGACGGGAGGGTAAGTCGGGGCTCACTGGGGGATCTGATCCTCCGTTGCACCTGGATGGGGCGGGTGGTGTGCGGTTGCTCAGTGGCGGTGTGACGTGCGGTCTCCCTGCCCCGCTGTCGGCTCTGCTCTAGGTCTTTCCGCTTAGCGTCGGCCTTCTGCTTCACCTTGGCGAAGAAGCGCTGGTGAATCTTGAACTCGTTCATGGCTCCCACCTCCAGCACGCCTGAGCAGGACACGATGCCCCTACTGTTCCGGGCCGAAGCCTGATAGATGGCTGCGTCCTCTGGGGTGCAGCTGGAACAAAAGTAGAGTCCGAGAGCTGAGTGTGTGTGTGTGTGTGTGTGTGTGTTTGTGTTTGTTTTTGTGTGTGTCTGTATGTGCCTGTATGTGTTTGTGTGTGTGTGTGTGTGTGTGTGTGGGTCTGTGTGTGCCTGTATGTGAGTGTGTGTGTGTGTGTGTATACATGCAAATACACCTCTGAACATGCAAATGAACACATTTTTAGTTAAAAATTGTCAAAAATTAATGCTTATTAAACAACGATCTCTGCCATGAGGTGCTGGAATCAGTTTTTTGGAAAAACATTGACTACACACAAATAGAAATACATACATACAATTCTAACGCTCAACAGGTGTAACATAATGCATATGCCAGTAGTATATTATCATTCTCCTTATGTATTCAAAAAGTTGAAATGTGGGCCTGAATAATAAGTGTCTGATTAGGGTGCTCAGTATGTTACATACTTGTATATATGGAGCGTATGGGCTTTTCCATTCTTGAATATTTCATATTTAGGAAGGCCGCAGTATCTGTCCATTTCCATGTCGTCTTTGTACCAGGTCAGTTCAGGTGCAGGGTTACCTGGAGCGAGACAGCCATGCTGACGACGACTCAGAGACAGCACATATGCACATGCGTACAAGTGCACACATTGGTGGGTTAATCTTTTAGGTAATGTATCTTTATTAGTATTAAGCTGACGCTCGTCATAGTTTGTTCAAAGTTTTGTGAAATGTGAAGAGAAAAAAACATTTCAACAGCAGGTCACAGGAGAACAGCTGACCACTTGGCTTGTCTTTCTTTTTTCCAGTAAAACACTGACTCAGTATGTAGCAGTCTTATGGAATGCACTTGGGTGTGGCTCACAAAGGGATGTCGTTACACAATGTTGCATCACCACCTCACATGTGGCATTCCAGCCAAGAGAGTGCTTCCAGCACTCAGCTACCCACAACACCCTGCTACATTCGAGCGGGCTCGACTCGGGAAAACCTTTATTTCTGCTGCAGACTTAAGCCTCACATTGACATCTGTGTACTTGCAATATCATCCATTGCCTTGCCTACAAGAAATGTTTTCAGCAAAATCATTTTCCTGAATGTCATTTCCCTTTCATTCCTGGTATTATTTACACTGTTGGATTTGCACTAATAATTAATCAGCACTTTATATTCTCCAGATAGGAAATACAATACAGTACAGTACATACAGGTGTCTTTCAATATTGATGCCAGAGCGCAGTAACCTTTCTCCATCAAACATTTATATTTGAGATACATTTCATTAGCACTGTAATTATTTATTTCGTAGCTTTAGACTAGCTGTAAGGAGTACAAAATTAACGGATGTAAATAAAACACACACATGTATATGGGTACACATACACACACGGTTTAACACATGCACTCATGCACACACACACTCATGCTCTGTACAGACCACACATCACGGGGCCTGTACCTGAAACCACACAGGTGAACTTCACGTTACAGGACTCTGAAACTGCCTTGGATTTTAAGGTAGTCTCAAACGATGGCTGGGTCTCCACTCCATTACATAATGTGCTTCTGGAAAACAGTGGCTGACCTTAAAATTTCAGCTCTCTAAACAAACAGACTCTCATCACTCTCAGCTCTCAAACGCATTCTCATATTTCTGGTTCAGCACTGTCTGTGCTGTTTCAGGTCAGTTGGGTCAGGTAGAAAGCTCAAAATAAAATCATGTTACTCTATCAGGAGTAAGCATCAAAATGTTGCAAAACAATTGGAATTTGTGCAATCATACATACAAAATGGTGTATTATAACTGCTATTGTTTTATTAGTATTTAAATCAGGAGGGGAGAAGGGTTGTTAATTCACTATAAATGTTTCAGGAGGCACAACATTAATTACTTAGAAAATCAGCTTTTTCTGCTTCAGTCAAGGTTTCTCAACTGGCACATGGAGGGTAACAATTTACAATTTGGTGAAATACCCTTACCCCATTTATAAAAAAAAAACCTTATTAAAACACATCAGCATAGTCAAAAACAGTTTGAATTTACCTTTTAATTTATTCTCGGCTAGGAAGTAAAAACGTTAACTTTTTGTGGAGAGGGAGGGATAGGGACAGTCTCGTTGGTTAAATGTAGATCGGAGGTTAGTTTGAACTGGCTTTTGAAAAAAGTGTGGATTACCTCGACAGCTTGTGGCGGGATTGCCTATTACTGGGGTGACTATGCAGATAGAAGCAATTTATCAGGTATAGGGACATAGACCCTCTCAGTTCAGCCAACCTGTATAATTTGTACCCTACCACCACCTGTATTCTCAAGGCAAACCTCAGCGGAGCTTGGAGGACCCGCATTTCATTTAGACTTTTAGCAGACTTTAAACTTAGTAGGCCATAGAAGTTTGATTGAGGGTACTTAATCTTAATTTCTGTTTGCTGCTAATTAATGACATGACATCTTGAATTCCTGAGATCTAGGAGCTCATTTTTCACATGATGATCATGCTGCTGTTTACTTGCCCATGGATTTTCAGCCGCTTTCTCGTATTACCAAATTAGATATTATACTGTAACTTAACAGGGCACAGAAATGGCCTTAATGTCTGCATCTGAGTATAAATATGCACTCTGTAAACAGGAATGTGGGTGTATTTTGAAAGTGAGTCTTATATGACTTGCTTTAAAATGCACCACCATAAATCTCAGGCCAGCAAGCATTCCTGTAGAACACTGCAGTTGTATGTGGACATACAGGGGTGAAGTTTTGGTTGCACTCCCTGCCCTCCCCTAATCCTGACCCCAACCACAACACTTCGTCTACTTATTTTTTTGCCACATATTTATACTTAACTACAGCAATATTTTGTGAGCCATTGAGTGTCCCCTTTTAATAAAGTGTGATTAACTATAAAAACCCCACTTTCCTTACTGTATGAATGGGATGAAGGCTGAAGCACAAAAGAGACTATATCAGCCAGAGATGTTGAATGCTAGAGATATCACTAAGCAACCATTTCCAAGTTAACCTCTGTCCTAAATCTCTCGCTCCATGCTTCATCTGTTAAAATCCAATTTTATGCCAAGATGGTGGGCCACGAAAGGCCGCTTAGTGCTGTTATTTGAAAAACGATCAGTTGTTTATCTGTAAGCTGTCATCAATTGACTGGAGCTGTAAATGAATTGTAGGTTTTTTCCAGGAAATGGTGATGAGTATTTTCATGGGACAGCCCTAAGGAAACGTTTGTGTCACAGAGCGTACTGCACCCAACTCCTTGCAAGGCAGATTCATAAATGCTTGGCGTGTGTAGTTTTCTCATAGTACCATCCTATGAGCATTTTAATATGAATCCCAAATTGATTCAGTGTCTATGGAGCAAGTCTATGGAACTACTAGTCCTATTTACCAACGAACACTACTAGGATCTAGGGTGCTACTAGAGTCTAGGATGGGGCCAGGAGGTGGTTAAGGGTAGGGGGTGTCTGTACCTGTAGTTGCGGCCATCGGCTCTGCTGCTCGTTGAGGTGATGTCCTCCCCATTAAAACTGCCGTACCTCCCGTTTCCAGAGTAGGAACGGAGCAGGGGCCTCCTGGAACTCATTTTCCCAGCAAAACACAGAATCCTACAGAATCCCAACGAAACTTCCCTCACGGGCCAGTCGGGCGTCTTTCTTAACAACAAAACAGCCCCTGTTTTTCCTCAGTGTATGTTCCAGTTCCAGTGTTTGTACCAGTAGCTACAACTGTTGCACAGACAGTGGCTAAGAGAGAGAGACAGAGAGGGAAGGTCAGTGTACCCACATATTACGAATTTAATCAAGAACAAAATATAAGTTGAGCATTCAAAACTAATTGGTGACGTAATCTCTTCTACACAGCATCAGCGAAAGCACCTGAATATAGAGAGCAACACATATCCTGGCAGATTCCGGGCAGAAGTTGGCTGAGCAGTTTCTTAAGGAAATGCTATAAATAGAAGTGTTGCCATCTGACAACAAGAGGTACATTTTTACAAGCAATTCATTTTAGATTGATTTCAGAATTTTTTTGCTGAAGCTTTTTCTCTTTCACACATTTGTGCTGAAGTGAAAAGCTTGCTCCAAAAAAAAAAAGGTCTCAATATCTTGAAAGGAAACCATGCAATAAACTTACCAATCATGAGTTTCAGAGTGGAGATAGCCTACTGTCCCAGCGCAAGGCACAGCAATTGTCAATCCAACATGAGCATGCACTGCTGGAGGTGTGGGGGGTGTTAGGGGACAGGGAGTGGGGGCGGGTGCACTATATATAGCAGACCCAGAAATAGGCACAAGTGTACATCACATTTTCCAAAACTATCCTTCAATGTCTAAACCTTAAATAAAAAAATATGTAAAAAGAAATTCACCCCCTAAAAAACATTATTTATTATTTTATTTAAATGTGGTCGTTGTAGAACTCCTCAGGGTGTATTGTATACTATCCATTCAGAGCTGTCTAGAAAAAGACATCTCACAACTGGTAGCCCTCCCATTTTCTTTATGGGCACCAAGTGTATTTGGTGCAAACTGGGACACTTGGCTGAAGATCCGCCTACAGTGCCATGTTCTTACATCTGTTCTTTAACTCAGAGGAACTTGCTGTCAAGTAGCTGCTGATGTCGACCTCTACTGTAAACCTCTACTGCCAAGATCCCCCCCCTTCCTCTCACAGCACCCTTGAAAGTTATTTAATGTGATCTGTAAATACAGAAATCTAGCTCAATTGATTCACAACCCTACCAGCCATTTTGGTTATATTTGATTTTCCAGAAAGCCTGTACCCTCTGAAAAACAGGAACACAAACAAACAAGTATTTTTATGGGCTAGTTTTTATTTGTTTTTTGATCTTGTACCATTTCATTATTATGTATTATTACATACACTGTAATGAATTAGTGATTATTCAGATGGAAGCAAAAAAAAAGTTTTAATTATTCTACATCTTAATTGAATTGCCCTGAAATCAGCTTACTTGCTGAATTCAAACCAGTGGGCTACACTGATATATTAAACAGACTAGTGAAATCATCAATGAAGACTAAAAATCAGGTGAGGAAGGAGGAAGTCTATTTGCCTTATTAGGCTACACAATTGAAAATCATACACAAACTGAAACATAGAAAATACACAGTATTCTATCTAACCACAATGCTCTTTGTCCTTAAATTTGAGCAAGGAAATTAGGTAGCCTAAGTGTAAGGTCTAAATTTGTTCAGTACAGCAGAATTTAAGAGATATGAAGCTGACAATTATGGACTGAATGGCTGACCGAATGGATGTGAAACCAGGAGCAGTATGTGCAATTACTCTTTGTGTTCTTGTGATTATGTTCAGAAAAAAGTGTGATCTGGACCCATTTAAAATGTAGTTGGAAACTTGTAGTTGTGGGGTGGTAAAAAAAAGAAAAGAAACACAACCCTTACGCCTTAAGATTTGTAAAGTTTTAAATAATATTTTTGCTCATAGTTTTAGCAATTATTAGAATGAATGATGATTCAAACTCACATTACTAGGGGGGGATTGACATAAAATAGCGGGTCTAATTGGCTACCAAATTGGGAGAAAATTGGATAAAAATCAGAAACAAAAATTTAAAATAAATAAATAAATAAAAATAATTTATGCTCTTTCAAACATTTGCCACAACACATTACAGAAAACGAAAACAATAGTTGTTTGAGAGCTAATCTGATTGACTAAAAACCCTTTAAATGAATATAGAATATTCATTCTTTGTAACATGAATATCTGTTTCTGACATAATGCTGCATTAAGAGGGTAAATCATTGTACATTAAGAGTGTTTAATCAAAAATAATAACAGCTTGTTATAGTTCTGGAATTGCAATTATGGTTGGAATGAAAATCAGAATACACGGTGGGCCCCCATGACTGAGGGTGAGAATCACTCCTCTAACCAATCTACTGAACCACCTGGTATCAATTAGCTCACCTCTTAAACCATATAGTCATAAATCCATGCAAATCCAGTTGGCAACTTTGCTCTTGGGGAAATGCACTGCTTTTGTACCTATAGCTAACTTTAGCTTCATGCCAAAATCCTCATTAGTTATTTGACCTATTTGGCCTCAGTTCACCACCAATTGTGTGACATGGGCTAGTTCCTAATCAAGTTAACCAGCTTTACTGGTTATGAATACACATAGCCTGATACCATTTATTTGAAGTTATTATCAAAAGAGAATTAACCCTGCTTAGTAATGACAATTGCTGATGTCTAATTTGTCTAAATGTAATATATGCCAGGCTAACCCATGGTCTACGATACAGGGGTCTCCAATCTTATCCGAGAAGGGCCGGTGTGGGTGCAGGCTTTTGTTCTAGCCCAGCACTAAACAACTGATTAAACTAATCAAGGTCGTAATTGTAGACCATGATTGGTGAATTAGTTGAATCAGGTGTTTTAGTGCAGGGCTAGAACAAAAGCCTGCACCCACACCGGCCCTTCTCGGATAAGATTGGAGACCCCTGGTCTACTACATCAAAAAATAAAATTCAGTCACTTGATGCTATATACAATGTACAATGAGAAATTACGTTTTGCAGTTTCTGGAGCACACTTTCTTATGTCTGTTACAGGGTCCTATCATAAGGTATGATGGTTTAAACATTTATTTTGTACACCAAGCATGACCGTGTTGCACATTTGACCCTTGCCGATATTTGCTTCATTGGTATTTATATTTCCGGTTCCATAGTCTAGCAACTAGCAAGCTTCCCCAGCTGGCGTGGAGCGTCATTAAACAAACAGACTTCACGTTGCAGCAGGTATACTGTCATTTGGTCGCATAGCCATATTCGACAGCAGTTAGACAGCCTGTGTGAACATGCCAAATTCGATTTTGTTTTAAGTGTACTGAGGCCTTAAAATTTGCTATTCCATAATCGCGCTACCAACTTTACTACAACAAAGTTTATAGATTCAGGGCACAACCAAGAACACAGGAAACTCACGGGGGTCACTTCTTATATGTACAAACATAGTCAGGGTTACAACACCAATCCACTCAATGACACAAGGAATCATGGGAGAGTGAACACATAACAATAACAATAACAATAACAATGGCAATAACAATGGCAGCCCCCAAGCATACGATGTGGCTAAGCTAACATTCATTACTACTGAACTTATTTACACCATTACAATATGATCGGATTCTAGTTTGATGTCTGACTGGTATTGTGTTATAGGCTACGGGACAAGGAACGTCCCATACGGGCCCAAAAACAGGACGTCCCGGCCCGGCTGTGCTTCTTGGGTCACATCGCAGCGATCACCCGGACCTGACGATTCTCCCTCCATAACATCCGAAGGATCCGACCGTTCCTCACCCAAGACGCCACACAACTCCTGGTACAGGTCCTGGTGATCTCACGTCTGGACTACTGCAATTCCTTGCTGGCGGGCCTACCGGCCTGTGCCATCAAGCCACTGGAACTGGTCCCGAATGCTGCCATATTAAATTCAAATGACTGGTGCTAGCTTATTAAGCGGCTAGAGGAACATCTTGTAAATCGCTCTGGATAAGATAAATGCTTCAAATGTAAATGTAAAATGTAAATGTAATACGGGACAGTTGGCAACCCTAATTAGGGGTGAGGATATTAATATGCATTTATAAATGTAAAGACAATTGAGTCATGGCATTGTTTAATTTGATTTATTATTTGAGGGTATCATGAATGGCTTTCACTGAATTAATAAAGTAATTGTTGATCATGCGTACCACACATCAGCAGTAGGCTATTATGTTTACCAACTTGTGATTTGACTGTATTTTTAAAAAGCAATCCGGTTAATTTGGCTAGATTACTACCGCAATAAACACAAGTAACAACATACGGGTTTAACTAAGTGCGGTGCTCTATTTGACCAAAAAACAATTGGGTGAAAACCATCGGAACATTTTCATTTCAAGATATTATAAACAATACTATACATATAACGTTTAACCTATAACGTTTTTAGGAACCTGTATACCGCACAGTACGGTAATGTGGAGGTGCAAAGATTTCCGGAATGTGGGATTTTTTCTAGGTTGAGCCAAAGTTTTAGAATGTATATGCTCATCCTGGCGACTAAAACGAACATAGGATATATTTTTCTGACAATGGCCTTAGACTTTGTGTGAAGTTTACAACATCGTTTGTGGTAGTAACATTGTTGCTTCCTATAATAATCAGGTAAGTTGGTTAATTTACGTAGCCTACTACGTTACATTATCTGAATAGTGCACTAATGCTGTTATCTAAATTCTTAATTTCAAATCTAACACATTTTGCCAGTCAATTAGCTCAAATTATGCGTGTCACCATACAAACAAAAGGGCTTAACCTTGTTATCCATATCTACCATTATTTGCAGAGGACGTCGGAAATTAAGGCAATCAATTTACACCACGTTAGATTTTATTTTACATCAAACACGCAACCATTTGGCTACGTCTCGCTTAAAAATTAATATTGTAATTTTTTTGGATTATATTAACTCCACGTTTTTTGTAATTACAATGTAAGGCATGTTAATATCTATCAAATATATATGTTTTGCTCTTATCATTACATGTGCGAAGTTTTATATTTCTGAGGGCTATATAGTCTACCGATACACATGTAAATATAAAACGACTTCCAATGTATGTACACCCATATCCCTCTGTATGTCAACATTTGTTTGCACCTTTGTCTGCATTTGGATTGGAACCTAATCACACTTCAGATGCATTGAGTGTTGCGAACTGAGACACAATCGCAATCCGTAGCGACATTATAATTTTACGGTCGTTAATGATTTGGTGTACATGAAACATTGTATTCGAATTTTTTCTGATCATCTCGTGACTAGCTCCTGCTGTCAAAGTGTATTGTATAATTTAAACACTGTAACTCCACCTGTTCTGTGATAAAAGAGAAATGGCCAGGAGTTCACACACACTGCACACTCGGCACAGTGATTTGACACGAGTTCTGTAAAACAGGAAGAATAGTCTAAACAGTTCAGGAGAGTTCAGTTCACACTGTAGCTTCAGGTCTTCATTTTCAGCACTCGTGAATGTGAGACATTGTTTTCATATGTATAGGCACCAGAATTTTTGGGAGTGTTCGCACATTTTGCAATAGTGGAGTACTTTTTCTTTTGCAGTATTGACTTGAACAGCAGCATACTTCATGGCAAGACACCGCTCTGTAAGTTACAGTATATATTAATTATATTTATATGTATATTTAAATGTATATAATTACAACACTTAGCAATATTATTTATTTAATAATAGGCCATAACCAGATTGTTGTGTTCGCGTTTGATCTATTTTTGTCTCTTTTTACATGTGCTGTAGTGAGATGCAGTAATGACTCACCCCCAGAACAGAGGGATGTTTTTGTGGTTTGACTGCTCCCCCTCAACAGAAAAGTGGTTGAAATCATGACCAGTGGTGAGTTATTCCATGAACATTTTAATTTATTAACATTTTAGGCATTTAGCAGATGCTCTTATCCAGACCGACTTACAATGAGTATTTAAAATTGCAAGAATAATCACAACCAGAGCAAGAGATCAGCACAGCAACAATACAACATGTTAACAGCATGGACCTTGCTAAAGCTGTCACTTTGGGTTGTCAGGTTAAACTGAGAGCTTTTGTGGATGATGTATACTATGCCCGATGTTTCCTTTTTACAGAAATTGTCATCGTGCAGCATCCAGTGTCCGCGTGTGTCCCGCAAAACTACACAGTTACTCTGAGTGTCCGGGCCGTAGGGACAGGGCCACTGAAGTACCAGTGGTTTTGGTCAGAGGAGGAGGAGGTGCGTTGTAGAATGAACAGGACCAGTCTGCAACTGGAGTTACTCATTTCATGGCCAATTCAAATTTAAGAAAATAAATCACAATAATTTGATATTTGTATATTGTATGGCTCCCGAGATCAAATGTTAAAATAGTCAAACTTTTCCCAATAGGCACTGAATTAAATTCTAGTTCTTCCTATGTAAATTATGATTCTGCATTCACTCACACTGCCAGGAAAGAAAATTATAATCAATTAATCTGCTGTCCATGCTGTTATTAGGCACTACTTCATGAATAATTATGAAAAACATTGACTTTTCACCATATTTAAGCGTTTAAATATAAATCCTAAGAAACCTGAAGTGATTCTTGACTGCATGTAGTATAGTTGAAAATAATAATATTTGTTTGCGTACCTAGTTTTTATGTACAGCACACTATCAGAAGTCATGCGATACATAGGTGCTTAACTCATATGGTGAAAGCTGAACGAAGCTGCTGCAAACTGTCCCCTAGGTCCCTGGTGGAACTGATGCCGACCTGGCCTTTAGGGCAGAGAGCACCCAGTTGTACGTGTGCCGAGTGAATGACCAGCACTACAACTGTGTGTTCAGCCATTGGGTGAAGGTCAAGGTCAAGGACTCCAGACCCCTTGCAAGTAAGAACCCTCCTCACTCTTTGGTTTAAATGTGTCAGCCATCATCCTGTTAGCATCAATTACAGTACTGTCAGGGCATCTTGTGAGAGTGGATACTGTGCTGAGGTGAATATCTCAAGACACCTCAGATTTGGACAGGGGTCCCCAACCTGGGTCCTGGAGAGCCACTGGGTCTGCTAGTTTTGTTGATAGTCAGAACTGAATTGATTAAAGCAGTTTTCTACATTGTTGATTCACCTGACCAGGTTTCTTGGGTCTGAATTGGTTGCTGATTTCAAGGTGAAAACAAAAACCAGCAGACACTGTGGCTCTCCAGGACCAGGGTTGGAGATGCAGTACTAAAAAGGATAACCAAAACTCTTAGTCAGTAAGCAAAAGTAGCAAACAAGTGAAGAAGGCCTTCTCAACAAAAGGGCCAGACTTCAAACTAACGCACTTAGGGCAGGTTTTTATTATCAAAGCGGGCAGGCAGTAATGTTAATCAAGGACGGAGCCACATTAAGGTGTGTACAAATACATTTTGGTAGTTTCATAACAAGAGATGGTAGCACCACCTGCATCACAATTGTAAAATAGCTTAGTTTAAGAAGAATTCATTTCCTGTGGGTTTGGTGAGATACGTGAGGGTTTAGTTTATTATGGCCAATCAAATCACGCGGCAATACTAAACTAAACTAACATGCATGTGTATCAATTATCCAGGAGGATATCTCCTGGTTATAATTATAGATGAACAGATAGATATAGTTGTATAGTTATCCGGGAGGAGGAAGAGGCAGACATGTGGTGCACATTAGTTTAGTTTTTGTATTTTCATCAAAGCCTCATGTTAAAACATGTTAATGAACTGTATCAACTACGTTTCATTGATGCACTTGTGGTGCTTTGCATAGGGCGACCAGATGTTCCGCATTGTGTAGGACAGTGCAGCATTTTGACTCGTTGTCTTGCGTCCCACAATGATGGACATTCTCCCGCATTTGAATAAAATACTAACATAACTGATATTATAATAATATCCATTAACCCTGCTCAAGAATATCATCACCCCGTGTCAATAAACATTGCTTCAGATTTATCTTGCTTTGATTTTGATTATGACTTTAAATAAAGTATTAACTTTTTACTGTTCTAAAATGTGGATATGTGTCCCACAAATTCAGCCTGCTTGTCCTGCATTTGGACTGTTTGAATCTGGTAACCCTAGCTCCACAGCCAAAAGATCCCTCCTCTCATATCCAACCTCTGCAGTCACTCAGGACATTTTATTGTATCGAATGTTTAATATTTAACATAACAAAAACATACATGTGCATACATACATATATTTATTTTTAAAAGTATATGCATCTTTGCACAATTTATCAAGTCTAGAGATGGTCTGTTTCTCATTGAAGTGAATTTCACCTTACAAGTGCAAATACTTTGAACTGCTTAGTTGAATACAAATTGCATTTCAAATAGTCGTTTATTGAAAACATTTGTTTCAGTAAGGGTGAGGTGAAATGAACATCCACAATGTCTTGTGTGATGGGGGATTTATCTGTAGGTTGACCAGATTCAAACAGTCCAAATGCATGAATCCCATTCACATTGATGTATTCCTTAAATTTTGGGCCTCCTGCATGGTCCAGTGGTTACAACGTTCGACACTGGCCACGGCCATAGTTGGCTCTGGCCAAGAGTGCCACCAGGGGCAGCAATTTGCTGTCCGCCCCAGGGAGGGGGGACATGGGTCTAAAATGACTTAAAATAGAGGTGTCTAGATTGGTTTTACCACAGCAGTCTTGAGTGCATCTGGGAACATGCCTACCTCTAAGGAGAAGTTGACTGACTATATATATTTCGACTAAATATCTGAAATATGAATCCAGTTATTTGTAAGGGAATACTCCAATCCACTCATATTTAATACATTCTATTGTTAGCCGTTGAAATGGTTTTTACTCTAAAAAGTATATTATGAACTTCCAGAATTTATTGTCCTCCTATAAATTTTTACATAAAATAATGTTCTATGTATCATATGCCACAAATATTAGAGACAACAGTGGAAAAATTTTGTTAATGGTTTTATTCCTAAAATGCAGAATTAATTGAATATAATGGTATTACTTGCATATGTCCTTATTGAGCCTAACTGCGTAGATTTAATCTAGGGGAAGGTCTTTCTCAACATTTCCCTGATGAAGGCTTACAGTGCATTGGCTTTTTAGTTATTTATTTATTTATATTTTTGATTTGGATTTTGTCCTGTTTTTCTCCCAATTTAGTGGCCAGTTATACCCTCTATTTATTTTTATTTGCCCTCCTCCCCGAACTCGCTGCCCATCCTCCGGATCAAGCTAATTCCTAGAGGCCAGCGATGATCGTCTCCTCTGAGACGGACCTTGCTCCCCTTTCTGGAGACACCCTTCGCGCTTCTCAGCAAGTTTGTGCCGGCTCACCCTCCCCCCTCCCCCTGGGGCGGACAGCCAAACGCCACCCCCGATTGGGGCTCCTGGCCAGGGCCGGTCTGGCACAGTCGGGTTTCGAACCGCGACCGTAATAGGCAGCTCACACTCGCAAAGCACCAGTCAGCACAAGTGCGTTACACCACTACGCTATCTGAGGCCCCACTAGCTCACTGGCTTTTTGACGTTTTTTTATAATGACTTTTGTCTTTTTCCTTTGTCTTTTGTCATGCATCATGACAGAGCTTCAGAGGTAGTGGCAGTATGTTACTCGTTCAGCAGTATGGACTTCTTGGCTGCTCTGTGGAGTTTGGGGGTTGTCTCACTGCCTCTTGTGTTTCCGCAGGACTCCCCAGGACTTGGCGGGAGGAACCCCACATTGCAGTACACCCCTCCTCCCAGACAGTCCAAAGAGGGGAGAGGGTGACCCTGGAGTGCTCTGCTTTTGGGATCCCGACACCCCAGTACCAGTGGTACAGAAATGGAAACCTATTGCATGGGGAAACCAGCGAAACACTTCAGGTAGCAGGGGCTTTTAAAACACACTTTGCGAGCATGCACCTGCTCCATGGGTTACAGTGTTGTTCCGGTCACATTGAGTTGACTCTTTTCTGGTCTTGTGCAGTATTGAAAGAGCTTTGTCAACTTTATTTCGCACCCACTAACACAATCAGGAGAAATGTGGTTATTTTTTTAAATTTGGATTTGGATATTATTGATGCCGTGAGCATGTTATTGAAGCCATATTGTATTTATTTTTACTTGTATTTTTTATTTGTGTAGTAGTAGCAGGCATAGCAGTAGTAGCTGCAGCCATAGTAGCTGTAGCCGTAGTAGCTGTAGCCGTAGTAGTATTCATATAATTATTAGTATTTATATGTACTTTTTCTCTCTCAGAGTAGAATGCTGTGTATATGGAACAGTGTAATTACTTTGTGTTGTCTACCTATTGTCAATTTGAAAACAATGAATTGACAGCGGTTGTGCTCTTTGCAGA
Organism: Aldrovandia affinis; assembly: GCA_029706075.1. NCBI lineage: Eukaryota > Metazoa > Chordata > Actinopteri > Notacanthiformes > Halosauridae > Aldrovandia > Aldrovandia affinis. Next base: position 8,851,109 of record JAINUG010000004.1, read on the forward strand.
TTAAAAATGTTTATGGAGACCAGGAAGGCTGGTACCTTTGTGCAGTCTCCAATGTGCTGGAAGAGAAATGGACGGAGCCGGCTGAAGTTAGGATCGGTAAGATATTGGGGCTGTCCCACCTGGCTTCTTCTCTTCACCTGAGAGTGACATGGAGCAACACTTGAATATAAGCTTGTAGGTTGTTCTTTTATGATTGTTTTTTTTCTTATTTAGGTTTCCTTTATGAAAGGAAACGCCCACTCCTTCTGTGGGGGATTTCCACTTCAGAATAGAAGGGATGGTACTTTCCCTGTGTTCTTGCAAGATCAGGAAGTTGTTTGGAGTTATTTATCCAGGCCGGTGTGTGCACGTACCAGCAAAATGACTTAAAGTGAAACTGCCGTGACAGATTCAAGGTTCCCCTTCTGCATATTCCAGTGTGACGTGCTTCAATAGCATGAGTGGTTGAAATGCACAGGTGGTCATTTGTCCCCATGTGGCCCTGGCAAGATATCAATCCATGATTAACAAAGACTACCAAGTATTTGATACAACTTCTGCTTATTGCGCTGTGAAGTATGGTTGTGAAACCGTGACAATGCCGAGTAAATATTCAGAATTCAGAATTATTGGCACCCTTGGTGAAGATGAGCAAAAAAGGCTATCACAAAATGTCTTTGTGCCTCCCGCATGGTCCAGTGGTTACAACGTTCGACACTGGCCACGGAGACTGGGGTTTGATTCCCTGTCCCGGCTCTGGCCGGGAGTGCCATCAGGGCTGCAATTGGCTGTCCGCCCCAGGGAGGGGGGAGGGAAGCCGACATACACAGTTCGCTGCACACAGGAGTGGTTCTGGGGTACCGGAATTACAGTCGACGGCACGACGAGTGTTGTCTCGGAGGAGGCAGCACTATGCCCTTGTCACTGCCGGTCACAGGACTACAGCAGTGAACTATAGGGGTAAGGGGGATTGAACTAAGCACACGGGTAATTGGCTACCAAATTGGGATAAAACGGGGTAAAATCTGAAAAATTCAATAAATAAATAAATGTCTTTGTTGTTCATCAGCTTGATCTTACACTCAAAATATGAGAGAAATCTAACCTTTAATTGAAGTAAAATTATTAAAATAAGTTTTTATTTTTTATTTTTTTTTTTTATTGGCACCCCTATATTTAGTACTTTGTGCACCCTCCCCTTGCCAAGATAACAGCAGTGAGTCTATAATACTTGATGAGGTGGGGAGAACACATAGCAAGGGATCTGAGACCATTCCTCCATACAGAATCTCTCCAGATCCTTCAGAGTCCTTGGTCCATGCTTGTGGACTCTCCTCTTCAGCTCACCTCACAGGTTTTCAATGGGGTTTAGGTCAGGGGACTGGGGTGGCTATTGCAAAAGCTTGATTCTGTGGTCAATGAACCATTTTGTGTGGATTTGGAGGTATGATTTGGGGATTAGGTTATTTTATGCATGACCATCCTTCTTTTACACCAAACCCACCTCTGGTGTTTGTTGCCAAAAAGCTATATTTTTGTCTCATCTGACCTTCTGTTCCACTCAAAGTTCCAGTGACGTTTAGCAAAACTCCAGGCGCTTACGTTTGTGGTTTGAAGACAACAGAGGCTTTCTTCTGGCAAGCCTTCCAAATAGCTTGTTGGCATGGAGGTGGCATCTAATTGTAGTTTTGGAGACTTGGTGACCCTGAGATGTAACCAACTTCTGCAATTCTCCAACTGTGATCTGAACCTGATATAAGGCGGCAGTGTTAGCATAATGGTTAAGGAACTGGGCTTGTAACGCAAAGGTTGCAGGTTCGATCCCAGGTGGAGAAAAGGAAAGGAAAAAACACACTTGCATCCTCTTCCAGGCAGGTTCATCACAGCTCCAGTTGTTTTAAACATATTAATTATTGCCCTAATAGTGGAGATGGGTATTTTCAGGCATGTAGCTATTTTTTATAGCCATTGACTGATTTATGAAGGTCAACATCCTTTTGTCTCATTTAATTTGTGTATTCTCTGATCTTCCCCATGTTGATGGATGACTAAGGGAGTTTGGTCTGTGTGTCACCTCAGATTTATACCCCAGTGAAACAGGAAGTCATGGACTAAGGTGAACTTAGAAAAAAATCTATAAATGGGAATATACTTCATTTAGATTTAGCTTATTTGTGTTCATGTTTATTTTTTTATAAGGATTTTATTTCTTTGAATAATTTGACTTCAATTAAAGGTTACATTTCTCTCATATTTTGAGTGTAAGATCAAGCTGGTGAACAACAAAGACATTTTTACATTTGCTCATCTTTGTGCCAATAGGTCTGGAGGGCACTGTATGTCTAATCTAAGCTGTAAATTTCTCCCTGGGATGTCTGCAAACAAAACCAAAGCAAAACCAAAATAATGATTAATAACAGCAATAATGCTAATAATGATGATGATAATAATATTACTACTAATAATAATATCTCCATCATCATTGTCATAGTAATCATAATACCCATAAGCATAATCAGGAGAATTAATCATTCAGTCAAGTTAATCCATCCCTGTTAAATGCCTAAAATGTAAATGTAATGTCACATCTTTTCTTCTCCCCCTGTCCTGTGCCAACCGTGGTTCCTGATGTGCCTACAGCCAAGAGACTCACAGGTAAGTCCGTTCAGCTTGATGCTGTAAGTGCTCTTCTTAAGCTCCATACACGTTCTGAACTGGAACTGTGTTTGAAGGAAAGGACACCAGGAAATGGTTTGGAACTATTTTACATTTAATTATTTACGTTGACATTTCATATTTTATTTAATTAATTTATATTGGCACATTATTTCCTCCACTAGGTTACTTACTTCAATAAATCAATAGCTGTTACTTTAATTTTACAACCCTACAGTGAGAATGAGAGGTAAGATAATACCAACCTCGCTAAAAAAAACCCAAACCCTGCCCACCAAAAAGCCAAACGTCAAAAGCCAAACGTTTTTGTTGTTAGCTAGTTAAGAAGCTTCAAGAACTGTGAACCCTGTCATTTTGGCCAAAACTCGGAATAAATGCAAATTCACACATGACTATTACTATCAGAGGATGTCAGAGTTTGCCAAAAACTGTTACTGCTATATGATAGCTAGCTAGTTAACTGTGTTATAGAGGACAATGTCTAATGTTACAACACCTTGCATGCTAACTAGCTAGGTCATACAAGCTGATCCCCATCTTCGCTTGTAAAAATGATCTAGCTAGCTAAAGTCTGAGGTAACGCTAGCTAATTTGGGTGATGTTAGATTTCCAACAAACTATATCTCAGCTACAAATTAATTTTATTGACGATAATAATAATAATTCTTCTCATGTGATGTGATGCACACTGCTCTGATATGTAACATTACATGCAAGCTAAGATAATGTTTGATAACTTCTTGACATTACTTGAGAATTTGAGTCCCTTGAACTTGAGTTGAGTTTGAACTTCTTTTTAAAAGTTTTTTGTAAAAGTATTGTTTCTGATTTTATCCCGTTTTTCTCCCAATTTGGTAGCCAATTATACCCACTATTTTCAAGTCAGTCCCCCCCTCGTAATGTGAGTTCGCTGCCGTAGTCCTGTGACCGGTAGTAATGAGGGCGAAGTATCGTTTCCTTCGAGACGGCACCCGCCATGCCGTAGACCGCAACCCGGTACTACAGAACCACTCCTGTGTGCAGCGAACGCCCTGTTGGCCTCCCTCCCCCCTCCCTGGGGCGGACAGCCAATTGCTGCTTCCGGTGGCACTCCTGGCCAGAGCCGACTCTGGCGCGGCCGGTGGAATCGAACCCCGGTCGCCGTGGCCAGCGTTGGACGTTGAAACCACTGGACCACGCGGGAGGCCGAGTTTGAACTTCTAACAGCGTTCGCTGTTCATCTGGCAGACAGGGCAGGTGTGCCATTCTCAGTCTTTGCCTTTAAAATTAATGTGTTATAAATCTTAAAATTCCTCCTCCACTTTTGGACACCATATCACAAGCCACACTGGGCCAACCAGATATGATAAATCAAGAAGTGAGGGTTTCTGTCTGGTTGAGGTTGGTACAATTTAGCACATAAACTAGCTAGCAGCAACCATTTTGCCTGAATGTACCACCGTGAGGATCAGTATGCAGACAGTTTTGATGTTTGTTCAGGTTCAATGTTTACATTCAGCCTCAATATCATTTTTATTATCATGTTTATTTTTAATTCGATTTTTTAGCGATCATCCCAGAAGCATCCCAAAATGTTTTAGACTTGTCCCCTGCCCATTTTTTACAGTCCCTGGGACAATGGACTGTTAGCTTCGAGCTCTGTTTATACCAGGGGTGTCCAAACTTTTTCCACTGAGGGCCAAATACAGAAAAATATACGAAAGGCTGGGCCACTATTGGGGGGGGGTGCTACGCGAAAATAATAATTATTGCGCCCCTCGGATTTTCTGTCGACGGGGAGGTTCCTGCTACGCGAAGAAAGCTGACACCAGTTCGTTTATTTCGCGGAGTTTTCAATGAATACGGGTGGCTCCACTAGTGGTGAAACTAAGAATTACAACTCAGTCAAGTGCAAGTTTCATGCGCGGGCCATATTCCTTATATTGGAATGCGGCCGTGGGCCAATTAAAAATGGACCGCGGGCCGCAGTTTGGACACCCCTGGTTTATACTCTTATGAAACATTTAATAACATTTTAATCATTTATTTAACATAAATTATGATGAACATGTTATATGATTTACACTTAGTTTTTGTGGCACCACAACAACAAATAATACACTGTGACAAATGCATTTAGATTTTGGATGATTGATTGGTGGCACACATTCCTCCTGTTTAGCGACGGACAAAGTGGCACTGCTGATCGGAAACCTGAATTACTCCCACCACCCCACTCTCATGGCCCCTATGATGGACGTCCACGAGCTGGCCAACCTCCTGCGGCAGCTGGGCTTCAGGGTGGTGTCTCTGCTGGACCTCACCAAGGCTGAGATGCAGGCCGCCATCGACACATTCCTGCAACTCCTGGACAGCGGTGTGTACGGTGAGTCCCGTAGGCCACGCTGCAATGCACACCACACCTTCACTGCACATCAAAAACGTAAAAATCCACTTTTATTCTATTTTTAATTTTGTTTCTGAATTTATCCAGTTTTTTTCCCAATTTGGTAGTCAATTACACCCGTTATTTTCAGGTCAATCCCTCCCTCATAGTTCGCTGTCATAGCCCTGTGACTGGCAGCGATGAAGGCGAAGTATCGTCTCCTCCGAGACGGCACTTGCCAAGCCGACGACCGTGACTCCGGCACCCCATAGCCACTCCTCTGCGTGGGCAAATGTCTTGTCGGCTTCCCTCCCTCCCCCGGGGTGGACAGCTAATTGCCGCCCCCGGTGGCACTCCTGGCTAGAGCCAACTTTGGTGCGGCCAGGGGAATCGAACCCCGGTCGCTGTAGCCAGCGTCGGACGTTGAAACCACTAGACCACACACTTTTATTCTATTTTTAATGAAAATGTATGAGACTTGAGCCTGCAAACCTCTACTTTTTTAAGTAACATTTTATCTATAATATAAATGACATGTTCTCTAACAACCAACTGACAGAAGTACTGGACAGTGGCAGAACATCTATGTATAAGTCATCTGGCCTTTTCATTTCTGAACGAACTGTGGGGGCAGTGTGAAGGGCTGGAAACCTGTGATTTCAGATAGATTGTTCGGGAGTGGTTTGCGGTTTAGATGACTGAGAAATAGTGGAAAGGAGAAGTGTGATGCAGAGAAGCTGCATGCCTTTCTATGTATAGCAGTTTCTAAAGCCCAGTAACCTTGCTGCCAGATGGATTTATTGAGTACCTGAATGCCTGTAAATGGTGTTTAGCTGTGACAGTCTCCTTAGTTCATATAGTTTTTCTGGTATCATGCGCTCAGGATCCTAGAAGGATTTATAGCATTATTATAATTGCTATTGTACTATTAATGTATAATATTTAGAATTATTCTATTTTGCGTAAAGGCAACAGTCATACCCCATTTGAGATTTTAACCTGTAATCTTTTTGTTGTAAGTCAGTTTCCCTAATCACTATTCAATAATTCAACCAACAAAAATACCTGTATGTCTGTAGTATAATAGTGGATGGAATCTTCCCAGAAACGTCCATAAAAGCAATGTCTATTGGCTTCTCAGAAAACAGCACAAAACAAAACATTAAAAAATAACCACCTGTCCAGCCCTCCATCTAAAAGGGCATCACTCCATTATAATGGTAAATGCTTTTAGATGTTTGGTACGAGACATGTTTAGCCATAAACTGGGCATGAACATGCACAAGCTGTAGCACCTTTGATGTGAAAACAAGTTTTACAGCATCAGCAGGTAGCGTTTACAGTAGTGTCATTACAGTTTCTGTTTACTCAACGACCAAAAAAAGGAAATTACTTCAGCCCAGTGATCATAGTAAGATTGTGCCCACGCCATTTTAAACCGTGACAACATTATGCTAATGAAGTGGTGTGCAGCTCTCTGTGCAGACTTTTGCCTCTTGAGAGGAAATACAGCCGATGACACTGAGCCTGTTGGTCTGCCAGAACGTCATGGTGACTCCAAAGTTCCCTTTCGCTCCTTTTTGAGCATGCCGGATATTGAGACCTTTAATTTGTTAGTCCGATCTCTTCACCTGTCCTCTTCCTCCCACTAACACTTTCACAAGCCCCAACAGTCTCAAATCTAGGGCACTGGTTTCGTTGACAGGAAATGCAACGGCAAGGAGAAGAAGGCCCAGATTATATGAAAACCACAACCCATGCTCTGGCCTTTTTTTTTGTTTGGGTGATGAAGTTAAGCAGGAGTTGTGACATTTGTTCATTTTTTTGCAACATTTTTCATCAACTTGAGGTACAACCAAACCTTGTGTACTGTAAATAACAAAAAAGTTATATTTACTGTACTTAAACACGTTAGTTCAGGCAAGTTTAGGCAAGTTCATCAGTCACCATAAAACTTTGCCTTATTTGTGAAGACAAGAAATGTTTCTCTTGTAATGTAACAGAATATTTTTTCCTGTCAAATCAAGGACAAATGTTGATTGATTTGATTGTGTGCTTTGAGTGGCCTATATATGTAAATAAAGTTTGTTATTGCTGTGCCATCTGCCTCTGGGCCAGATTTACTAAAGGATTGCGACTACATTTCCAATGCAAAAAGCAGTCACTATAAGGTCGCAATATCTACGTCGGATTGACTAAATGGTCGCAATGGGTCAAATCGCTATTCGGATATCATTTTTGGGGATTATGTCACTTTGCAACTTTCCTTTAGATTAATAGTTAACTCTGTTCGTGCAAATGTATAGCTGTGGTGAACACTCTGTGTGGCTCAGTAGGTAGAGCATGGCGTCGGCAATGCTTAGGTTGTGGGTTCAATTTCCACTGGGACCACATATACTGAAAAATGTATGCATTGCACTACTGCAAGTTGCTTTGGATAAAAGCGTCTGCTAAATGGCATATATTAACATGCTAAAACTGGGTGGAAATTTTGTAAATTAGGTCGATCAAGTATTTTGTCTGTTAATTGTGACTCTGCCTCTCCAAGCTCTCACAGACGCTGTGTCAGGGCCATGTCACACTGTAGTTACTGTTTATTTACTGTTTATATGAATCCAACATAGTGTATACAAAATTGAATTAGGATCATGGACTGATGTATCCATGTGTTGGTGCCAAACTCTAAGTAAATAGGTTAGTTACATTGTTGGCTTACTTCCGGTCTTGCACCAATAGGTGAATGTGTGGATGTCTTGCTGCTTAGTTAGGTTAGGACGGGCTGCATTCTACCCTTAGTGAAATGTATGCATGTCTTGAGAGCAGTCCCCCAAAGCAGAGGGGTTTGGCAATTTTTGGGGAATCCCCTACCCTGTATACTCAGAATATGGCACGGTGCCTAGTTCTCAGAGAGCTGTTATCTATTTCTGCCTCCGATCCCCGTTTGGTAATGCAAGTGGCAGTCAGAATGTGCCACGTTTGCTGTTTCATTTGGTCATTTTGGTTCAGATGTGCTTTGGGCCTGGTGCATTGTAACCAAGCTCCACTCTCATTGGCCGTAGATGTGGCAGGGGGCGGGGCTCATCCACAGTGAAAAGATGTGCGGGAGATGGGGCATGCTCAGAAGCAACTGAACTGTATTTTAAGCCTGTGAATGGCCTACAGTGTGGAAAAACACACTTTCTTTGTAAAGTGTAGTAGGTACAAATGTAGGAATGAGGAAATTATATATTAGAAAACATACAATAGCCGCTCTGGATTTGCGATAAGATAACCTTGTCTTTTTATAAAAATCTGTTTTCTCTTTCTATTCACACATTTCACACATTTGATCAATGTTTATTTATTCTTGGTTAGCAAAAATGTCAGAGTTGTAAGCCCAGGAAATATTGCTGTGTGCCTTTAAGCATCACTGCAGCTGTGGCTTTGTCCAGCATGAGGAAAAATGTAAATGAACTGCAGTTGCTCTATGATAAACCTGTCATCTGCAGCAGTTCCTCCTCGGTGTAGTGTTTCTGTTAGTGCGAGGCCAAGGGTCAAAGCCGTGTGACATGTGAGCGGATATCATACAGGCACTCCAGATAAAGCAATGTATTGACTGCGAGTTCCACTGTGAAACTGTACCTAACCGTTTCCCTAAACCTTTTCTCTCTTCTCACATCGAACTGCTGTTGCTTCCATTGTTTACAGATCTGACGTTAACTCACCACAGATTGGGTTTCCGTTACCAAACCAAGCTTCGTGTGCCGTTATAGATTTTTGGTATGTTGTATGACACAGGTGAAATTCTGATTGGATATACGTATATGTAATTTCCATATTACCAAATCAATACAATATCAGTATAACTTTCATCAATAGCCCTATACAGACCGATATTCTTGTGAACAGATTGACCACTACATAAACCGCAGTTAATATAAGGAACACAGTACACAATACAGTGTTTTTCCTTTAAGGTAAAAGAAACCCAATTTTATATATATTTTTACATGTACAGTACTGTGCAAAAGTCTTAGGCCATTTATCTGAGCAGTGTAAGTGTTTATTTGGTCAAAAAAACACAATATAACATTGATTCAAAGTAACAAAAACGAATTGTGTTTTTAAAACAAGGCCTCCCTTAGAATGCATAACTGGAGCAATTCGCTTTGGTAGACTGTTGTGTAATTTTTGTTAAATAGTCCTGTGGTAAATTCTTCCAAGCTTCTTACAGGATTTGCCATAACTCTTCTTTTGACTTTTGGCTGCTTTTTGTTCTTTTTGCTGTCCAAGTAATCCCATACAGCTTCAATTATGTTGAGGTTGGGGCTCTGAGGTGGCCAATTTAATACTGTGTGTTCCTCAAGGAGGATATCACAAGATATCAATAACTTTTTGGAAAATGCAATAAAATCATATTCTTTATTGTATTCAATGTTTATTTGTATTTATTCTAATGTTATATAGTGTTTTCCCAAGCATATAAACACTGCCCCGATAAATAGCTTTAAACATAGCTTCAAACGTTTTCTTGGGTGGCCTAAGACTTCTGCACAGTACTGTATATATATACTTTAATAAAAATGTTGTGTGTGGATGTGTGAAATCCTGATGCCTTTTTCTCCCTCACCCATTTCTCTCGCCAGCTCTCTTCTATTACGCCGGCCACGGGTACGAGTGCGCCGGGAGGAACTACCTGGTGGCCATTGACGCTCCGAAGCCGTACAGGCCCGAGAACTGTGTCAGCGTGCAGGGGGTGATGCGTCGCATGCAGGAGAGGGACACCGCGCTCAATGTCATCCTGCTAGACACCTGCCGGAAATGGTACGGCGAGCCAACTCGAGAGGGGAAAGCCTGAGGACAAAGTCGTGTGTCCTGTTCACACCATCAGTATTTATACGAACACTTGTAGTTATTACCAGTCAAGAAATTGACTCATAGCACAAATTCTGACATCTTGCCTTTCAATTCTTGGGCATTTTATTATTGTTTATAATATGATGTTATTATTTATATTCACTTCTAAGTAAGTACAACAATAAGCTACAAAACAGCAAATGCTGGTGTGTTTACATTGTGGTTTCTTTATTCTGACATTTCACAGGTACAACCAGCACTGTACCCCATCTGAAATCCGGTCGCTGGCACCCTTGGGTAACACAGTGTATGGATATGCCACGTAAGTGTGACACCACAGACTTGTTAACTTGTCAGTAAAGGGGGTCTCTTAAGAACTGTAAGGTTGTGTATGTTGTTCTTTTATCAAGAGAAAACCTCCAACCCTTACACTACTTACCTTAACCATACCTTACTGTTTATTGGGATGGCAGGTATGTCATCTGCTAAGTTACAGGTTGGCAGAGCATACCCCACACCTATACAGCACTGAGAGTTTGGCACTTTTCAGGGTCTTCCACATAAATAATTACAATGGCCACAGTCTCTCAGTCCTTGCAAACATTACCTTCTGTACCCCCTGACCTCATGTAAACACACAGAATTCAGATACAACTTCACATGGTCACACAATAAAGCCCCAAACTTGTTGTATTTTGGTTGTTTTGGGTGTTTCTTCCTTATCTTCCGCTTCTTCATCTTCTGCTTCTCCTTCTTAGACTATTTTCCAAATGAGAAATGTGTTCCCTGCAACTTCGAAGTGTGGAAGTTAGTAACGGCCAGTTTAAAGCGCCTTCTATTCCAAAGTGAACAAAAGGGTCTTTCTGAAGTGAACAATGAACAACATTTTCCAGGGAGTGTTTTGAGCTAAAGTCCCAGAGGGCATTGGGACAGTGACAACAAACCTCGCCGAACCATTTTTATAGTGTTTCAAGCACAAGTTAATGGTTACTTTAACAAGCTTTCAAACAAGCAATGTTCTAGCACAATAATGTCATTTAGTTAGGCTGCTACTAAATCAACGTTAGCTAGTTAGCTAGCTTGCTATTTAGTTTGTTAGTTAAGCTAAGTAAAATGAATGGAAAAAGTCAAATAACGGCAACAAGCTGACATATTTTTACTATACTATACAAGACTGTACAAAGTCTAACACAAATTATAAAGGGGTTAATATTAATAAATAAAAATTCAGGTCATCCCTAAATTAATCCCACATTCTCTGTCAACTGATAAGCATGCCAAGATTAATGCTATAATTTTTTTATAATTTATAATGTGATTAATGTTATTAATCTGAATAAACACACGTGGCAGACTGACGCGAATGGCTACTTGGTAAGCAAGGAGTCATTTTATTGCTGGTTGAGGGAACTCGTTAACATCATTCACACATTAATGTTAGCAGGCTTTGGAAGTGTTCAAGGTAGCTTGTTAATGACACTGATCGCTAGTTAGTGTATCTAATGCAAATATAGTTATGGCATTATTCCTTTTAAAGTTGGTCTCGAATGCATGAGTGGGGCAATAAAATTGTTAAATAACTTTGCTGGCAAGCAAACTATCATTTGAAATTGGAGAACAGATGAAAACCACATTGGTTTAAAATCAATCAGAGGCTGGCGGATGGCCCAGCGGTCTAGTGCACCGCGCTTTGGAGCAGTGTGCGCTGCCCGTCAGAGACGCGGATCGAAACCCGCGTTTCTACCAGACCGGCCCTGGTCGTCAGCCCGATCGGAGGCGGCAGGCCGGCACGAGTCCGCCGAGGAGAAGGTTAATGGAGTCCGTGGAAGATCTCCGTCTCGAAAGAAGGCGGGGAAATAGGTCCAGGAATACGAATCTCGTTCCCGGAGGACGGGCGGCGGACTCGTGAGGGTGGGGAATTGAAAATAAAATAGAGGGTATAATTGGCTACTAAATTGGGAGAAAAACGGGGGAAAAATCAGAAATAAATTTAAAATAAAATCAATCAGATACTTCTTTCCTCCAGCACAAAAGTAGATGAAGTGCTCCTGTTCGTTTTCCCTTATTTTAGACACTTAAAAGTGATTACTGCAAAGGGTCCACCCTTCAAAGGGTGTAAGGTGCAGGAACCTATTTCTCATTTGGAAAAATGCCTTAATTTTCCTGCCTATTATAGCTTTATACCACAAATTATTAATTTTCCCCATTGGTCAATATACCATATATTTCAATCAATAACATCATCTGTTCAGATCTACTTCTACCAATAACAGCATCTGTTCAGTTGCCAATTAAATCAAAATTACATCAGGTTGTCAAACTGGGGGATTTTCCCCAAATAGGGGTTTTAAAAACTTTCTGGACGAAGTTTCCAAGCAAAACCTTTTTTTATTTTTTACCTTAGCAATATATCTCTTACAATAGATCGTATTGTTATGTTATCTCTATAGACAGGTTGTGCCCGGTATTATTGTTCCTCTTTTTCTTATCTGTTGCACCCTTTGTCATTCACATTTTTTCTTAGTAACATATTGTACTCTGTGACCCAAACTTGAAGAGAGTTTGATTGATTGGTTGGTTGTTGAGGGGCTAACTTTGGTGCTCACTGACATGCACACTGCTCTTGTAGGTGTGAAGACGCCGTGGCCTTCGAGGTGCAGGATGGCGAGAGGAGTTCCGGAGTCTTCACCAAGTACCTGAACAAGCACATCCTGCGGGCGGAGAAGGTCACACACGTCCTGGAGCAGGTCTCTGAAGGTCAGTGTCCCCTTTAACACCTACGGTATATAAAAAAAAAACAAAAAAAAACAGCTTTGCATGAGGGAACAGTAAATCCACACATTCACGAGATGCACTGGATCTCTCTTGTAAGACCAAAAAATGCTCACACAGCAGATCTGTTGCTGTGAGAATGAGAAGTAGTCATGAATGAATTGGGAACCCAGGCATGATGACATAAACCATGTGACAGCGGAACCCAGGCCCCCCCCTCCCCTGCGGCATCCCCCCACACCCCCACAGGAAGGTATGGGGTGGGTGTGTCCACTCTCTCTGGCTTGACAGCCTTCGCCGTGACTCTTAACAGTCAGCCGTGACCTCATTCCCTGGACGGGTACCCTGAGCAGCCCCGAAATCGGAGAGAATAGTTCTTCACCTGGGGACAGCTGCCCCGAACTCTGCCTCACCAGGAGCGGTCACCCTGGCGAGAGCTGGCACTGAGGGATCCCGAACCACTGGCGGCAGTGATCCCCAGTAGCTTAACGCACAGTGGCCCCTGGAGTGTTAATGGCTGTGTGACAGGGCGCTGCATAAAGGACCCAAGTCACACGGCGCTCTGGTATTTGGCGGGTTACGACAGCAATCTGTGACAAGGCCACTACGCTCCTTCTGAAGGTGGAGCCAAACGCTACAGTGACTATTAATAACTCAAGGCTGAGTTCTCTCCCTGATTGGTATCTTTTGCAATACTTACTTGTCTGCTAAATTCAACTCCCCCCTTTTTTTCTGGTGGTGTCAGTAATTCAGAGAGTGATCTGGGAATAAAGGAATTGTGCACTAGTGCATGTACTTTCACAGTTAAAGTGAAAAAATATATAACAGCAGCTCTGCAAATATTAGGGAAAAAATGGAAACACGAGGTTGAAATTTGCAGTCAACTGATCAGCCGTCGCTCGTCTGCTTTGCCTTGCACTTCCAATGAGTGCACAAACATCACGATCCTGGAGTCTGAGTTATGCCCACTGTACCTTTGCTGATGATGTCTTTCCCTTGGAGTTCCATGCTGACATCAACTCAGACTCGCTCGTGAAAAATCAGCAAGTTGATTCAATTTTTTGTTCACTATCTGTATTTCTGTTCAAAGTGTCTATATATCTCCAGTGGCTTGCATAAGTAATTAATGTTTTCACAGGACGTATCTTTATTCACATGTGGGGCTGGCGCTAAAAGACCAGTCCTCAGCTTGTGTTGAGTTGATTTATAAATGGAAAAAGCAATATTGGCGACCTGCTGGTCGCTGGTCCGATGGACACAAAGTGAAGACAGCTCACTTAAAATATTACACAGGACTGAGCCGGCCGCTTGAGGGGGGGAACACATGCTAAACGCTTCGTAGCAAGCCGCGATCCAATGTCCTAAACTGCTCCTTGAGATGCCAGTCATTTTTATTGCGCCAAGAATAGACCGAGCCAACAGGGGGATCATCAGAGCATTTCTGTTAACGACAACAACAAAAAGTCATGGTTGTTGACATTTAGGAATACATCAAGATGAATCTTTTCGTAGTTTGGCAGTTTTGTTCAATGTCAAACCTTGATGAGATGAGAACTGCTAACTCTCCTACTGTATGTCAGCTTGAAAAACTAAAATTAATAAAATGTCGTGTCTAGGTTTGGAGTGGCTACGCCGATTTTTTTTTTGTTGATTCATTCTTGTGTAGTTATGTTTCATAGCGCACTGCTGATGTTTGAGGTTGTCCCTCCCCTACCAGTGTGTTGGGCCCGGTTCTGTGCTGGATGTGAGAAATGTGTACAGAACCCTCCCATTAAGACCCGAGCAGCGTGATTTCAGTGTCCCTTCTCTTGCAGATTTGGGTCGTGACCCCCTGGTGACCGGCAAACAGGTGGTGGAGATCCGGCACACGCTGAAGGACCCGCGGGCCCTCAGCGACCCGGTCCAGACTGCTGGCCACACGCGGGAGCTGCGATTGCGGGATGTGTGCTGGAGGAGAGCCAATGGTGAGTTCTGGTCAGAGAGGGGAAGATCCCAGGGCCAGCCGGTTCTGGAGCTTTCTGTGGTCCAGAACCGGTATAACACTTTCCTCTAAAAATCTAAAACTTTAGAACCCCGGAGTTCCAGGTTAACGAATCTGTCCTGAAAAGGTAGCCTTAAACAAATCAATATAATGTCTCTGACACTATCGTTAACCCTAATTTAATTTCCAGAGCCCCAAATGGACCAAAGCATAATGAGGCTCAATAAATGTAGGTATAAATCTAGTTCATAGCTCATCTAGTTCATAATGGTGTGTTTATGTACTGCCTTACCAAGCTGAGAAATGGAGAGTATGGGACAGGCTTACTCAAATCACGGTCATCGTGGGCAGAGCACTGCTGCTTTTCCACCCTCCCTTTACCTGGGTCTCAGGTGTGAAGACACTCTGGCCAATCTATTGCACTAATTGTTCAATTACCTACCTGAGAGAAAAGAAACCCAGAACTGAATTTGGATTCATGGGCCATATTTGAGTGACCCTGGTGTAGGGGAACAAAGGAAGTGAAGTGAAAAAGCTGAAAAATCACCATTGAAAGAGAAAACAGAACTGTGTGTTTGTTCACATGAGGAAATACGTTGTTCTTTGTGTGTCTTTGTTCTTGTGATGATCAAAAATAACTTTAAAACCAGGCGGCAGTGTAGTGTAATGGTTACGATACTGGAATTGTAACTCAGAGGTTGCTGGTTCAATTCCCAGGGGGAACACTGCTGTTGTAACCTTGAGCAAGGTACTTAACTGAATTGCTTCAGTAAAAATATCCAGCTGTATAAATGGATTGTATGTAAGGAAATGTAAACTGTGTAAGTCGCTCTGGATAAGAGCGTCTGCTATATTGAGAAAATACAGCCACAAACTTCAACAGCATCAAGGGCTTTGTGACCAGTATTTGTGCACTTTGCACTAAATATGTTATTGTCCTTTGTCCTGGTGCTTTTTGATCTAGTTATTTGCATTTGGTGTTACTTTCCACAATGGTCTTGGAGGTTGCGTTGGACAAAAGTGTCTGACAAATAAATACATTTAAAGTGATGAGCAGTTTTTGTATAGCCGCATGTAATTGCATTTACTTTTAATGCAATATGTGGGATGCTACTGTCATGTTGGGCTGTTACATCTGTGGGATGTGCTATCCGAAATGTACATGTGTTCATTACTGGTCATTGTTTTGACATGCTATGTCTCTCTGCTATGTGTGTGGTGTTGTCTGGTCCAGAGTTGCCTGAGCGACAGACCCTGGCGTTCCCATGCGGTGCGCAGGTGGAGCTCTGCTTCTCGGCCTTATTCTCCAACGTCATCATCATCTTTGCCACGGTGAAGGCCACCGGTCACGGGATCATGGACTGCAGCCTCTCTCTCAGGAGCAACCCGGTGAGTTTGCGACCCCTGTGTCCGCTCCCCATATTCCCTTTTTGTGGCCATGGCTCTGCAGTGAGGATACAGTTTTGGGCTCGGCTTGTGATGCGCTATCTTTCCCTGGGCGTCCCATGATATATTTCATGAAATGGAATATTATATTCTTATACGTCAAGGCAAGATATATCATGCTGCTATCTTCACCTCTTATTAACCAGTATTTCAGTGCGTGACCGAACACATCAATCACAGGAAAAAGGAACATTTCATACAGCAGTTAAAGTCGCAGCCACACTTCACACACTACACCCTTCATTCTAAATAACTAGACTTGCATATAGATTTCCACTGCAGCGGCTCTATAGGAAACCTAAAAACACAGTAACCGCCAGGATATTGCGTCATGGTTTCTAGCTAAACTGGCCGATCATTTTCTCAGTGGATGCAGTTGCTTTGAGGGCCTTGAGCATTGTTGCGTTGACCTCTAGTGGTGGAAAACAGCGAGGCAAAGGAGAAACCCAAGTACTGTGTTATTGCAGCCCCTATCACATTTTCTACTTTTTGTCATTGGCCACACATTTATAGCTTATAGCATCTATAACAGCTTTGACTTGTGCACTGCTAAGTAGATACAACTATGGCAAATGTGACCCAGGGATTCAAAATGTGTGGGCTGCAACCGGACCAGATCCCTCAGAATTACCCATGAGACTAACCACAACATATGATAAAATAATTTTGATCAGAATGTTGGTGAAATACTTTCTTTTAAAATTGTCAGTAATCTGCAGGAATTGTACTGCTGGCTAAAGGGCTAATGTATTTCAAATGATTATTTGACCCAGGTTAAAATTTGACCAAAATGTACACTACCGGTACAAGGTTTTTGTAGGCCGTCGAGTAGGCGAAAGGATGGTTCCTCAGTGTGTGACACCAACTGTCAAACATGGAGGAGGAAGGTCTGGGGCTCTTTCGAGTCGGCGACTTGCACAGAGTGACTGTTAACCCACGTTAACCCATTACTTGTTTCCTGAAAAGGGCCTTTTTTTATAACTCTGAAATGTACATTATTTTTCAGTTTTTGGTAACCGAAACTTTTTTTTTAACCTCTGGCAGTTTACCGCTTACCTTTGTACCATTTTCAGGTTATTCACTGGACTTGAACTGCTTAAATTTCAGTAAAAACTGGAAAATGGGGGTGTTCTAAAACTATTGACCAGTAGTGTATATCGAATTTTTAATCTAGAATTTAACTAAAGCCACATAGTATAGGTGGCATAGTGCATTGAATGCTAAAATACTTCAATATTAAAGGATAAATGGAAATCTTCATCTTTGAACTGAGGCGTTATCTTTATATTCAGCCATGTATGAAAACATTGAAAGCATTACACGGATGACATGTAATCATACTATTTTCAGCCATTTCTAAAAATCTTAGCTGGGCCACACTTATTTGTAAACAGAGCCTCATTTGGCCCATGGGCTGCATATTCACAATCGCGGCTCTAAGGGACAGCTCTGTTACAGGCTTTTGATAGGTGTTTCTGTGCAGGTAATGGAAGATGTTTTCTCAAACGTGGGCCGTTTGGACAGAATGGACTCCCTGCTGCTAAGCGATACTAAAAGTCCTGACTGCAGTCTCAGACTGTGCGGCCTTCAGAAACTTCAGGTGCGTTTGCAGAGTCAGCACAGGAACAAAAGGAACCGCCACTGACTTTGTTGCGACACGTGTGTTCAGCCAGTGTTGAGTCATTTGTTTCTGTACTGTGGATGTATTTTTATCATCCGTATTTACTTGTGTACTGACTTCATTGTAGCTAGCATATTTCTGTATTGACTCCCTGCAGTGACTCAGTATTAACATTTTACATTTTAAGCATTTCGCAGATGCTCTTATCCAGAGCGACAGATGTTATGATACTGACTTTTTATTAACTTTTGAAAATTTGTTTTGACATATGAACTTCCGCTCTCTATCCATTCTTGTATTGACTCTGTTGGGTCTTGCATTTCCGAATCGATTGCATTGATTCTTATTTGTGTATTGACTCATGTTTTTGTGTGTGCACTGACTCGTGTGCCTCCATTCTGCAGAAGTCCTTAATAATCGAGGTGCACCTGCATTACACCCAAGCTGACAGTAAGGCGCGCCTGATGGAGAGCAGGCAGGAGGACTTCGGGAGACCGCTGGTGGCCCGGTATGAGCTGCACAGGAGAAGACAGGATGAGGAGCGGGAAAGGGGGGAGCGACGAGAGGGCGTCCCCTTCTTAAGCATAAACCACATAGCCTCCTACAGGCAGCCCCCCCGTAAGCCCAAGGGACGGCCGTGCAAACAATGCGGCCCATCCACCCGCAAGGCGGAGAACGCCTGGGGATGCGCGGCCGCCCCCAAACAACCCTCTCCCAGGAGCAACGAACCCGAGGAGAATGATGAGAATGAGATACTGGAATGTACCACCTGAAGTTCTCCACAGGGGGACCAGCAAGTGCTATGCCTGCTGCTGGAACACGCCATCTGATCCTCTCACACAGGTGGAAGCAGCGGCTCCCCTCCAGCTGTTCCCCTTTTAGTATGTGCAAAACTTTACTTTTTTTCTCTTGTTTAAATTACTTAAGAGAACTATTTGCCTGTGGTGAAAATGTTATACAACCTGCAGCTAGCTGATCATGTAAACATTTTTCTTTTAATTATTAACTTTTTGGTTGTTCTCATGTGTATTCAAATGTTATGATCATGCTTTTACATTTAATCATATTCGATACATTAATGATCGAAACAAGCCTAAGTGTCTTGTCGCCACACTTTTCCCCATTTTGAAAAGTAATTGGTTTAGCTGTGACCAAGGTGAGTTTCTTTGGTACGGTATGATGTGTGCGTATGAACATGTTCCAAAGGTATCTTTAACAAGCATTTTCAGGTTTTAAAATGACACTAGAAAAGTGTTATTTTGAGATTAAATAAACTTGGAACTCGCACATAGTGCTTGTCATTTATGTATTTGCTTATATTTAGCAATCATTTGTGATCTTGAAATTTTGTTTGTTTTTTGTTCTGTACAATCAAACAGATTTAACCATATGTATGGTATTGTGGCGACCCTGCGAGGTCGCCTGTCATTGGATGTGTGCCTGGGGGAGGCGCTGTTGTAACTTTGATGCTCGCCACAGTATGTATTTCAGTCAAAAATATTTTTTGGTACTGATATCAATGCTCTCAACTTATTGTGTCACTTATTTAAGGGTTTTTCCACATGATTTCTCAGTATCTTAAGTCTTCAGAATATCTGAACTTTAATGAAAAAGCATGGCCTTCAGTGTGTACTCAAGTTTGAAAGGAATGTAACATGGTGAAATAGTCTTTTGTAAAGTTATTTTACATGTTTTTTATTACATTTACAGTACATAAGACTGACCCCTGCTGTTAAGAAAATACAATAAAAGGCTAAATCAAAAATGGAATAAAGATTGAATCCAAAGTGAATACTTTTATTCTTGAAAATGAATTGCCAAATTGCTTTTACAACTCACTGTGCCCATTTTATGGCAGATGCAGCAATGTGGCCTAATGCATTCGTAGTTAGGGCAGTGTCATTTGTTTTCTGTAGCTGTCCATTTTTTGCCAAGATAGCTACCAAATGAGCTAATTCCCAGCAAACATGCCAACCGCGTGGAGCAGGCTTAGGCTGAGAATGTACACCCTCACCCCACCACAGTAGACCCTCTGGAATTTGCACATCGTTGCTGCAAGGATGCTTGCCTCAGCGGGGAGTTTGCCCACACCCCCAGTGTGGCCCAAGCATTTTCTGTAATGTCCCATTTTAATCTTTCCTCTTTCTAATCCGAATCAAATGGTAGCTTTTGATCCGGCTCAGAACGTGAGTGTGGTGCATGTTATAGCTTAGAGGCAGGGCGACTTCTTAATAAACAAACAAGCTGGAACATACAAACTGCAAGAAAGCAAATGCGAGTTGTTCCTGTCCACCACCTACTTTATGTTAGAAGAAAAATACCAACAATAGCTATGGAACCTAAAAGCTCAAAAATTTAACACAACACAAAAGGTAGGCTACTTGGACAGATGTAGAAAACGTGTAAACATTGAAGATGCGTTTTCGAGATGGCAAGAGTTGAAAGTTGCTCTGCTCATTAGCACCGATGCCAAGATGGCATCTTTCCTCCTGAACAGGTGACCAAGGCTAGTTAGCGTTTGCTATAATAGCTATCACCTGTAACAAGCCTACCTCGACACAATTTTGCAGTTGCAATGGACCTTATTCACACCATATTGGAATGAAACGAGAATTGTACTGTAAGCAACATTATATCAACTTTCTAGCACCCTTGTGGAGACGGGTGGCTGACATTTGAGTCGTAGAGATAGAGAGCCAGTTGAATTTTCCCGCTCCTTCACAGATCGGTTTGTCCATAGGTAGCTAACAAAGTTAACGTTTGTTTACTGAATTCAGCTGAACTAACTAGTGCACAGCTAGCTATCCAACTAGCCAATGCAAGTAGTGAAGCCAATCATAGCTAGTAGCCTATACTTCGCTAACAGTAGCTAGCCACGGTGCAAGATAAGAAGCTTGATAACTAGCTGGAGTGGAAGGTGTGTGAGATTTCTCATCAGTTGTTGAAAATCTGTCTTCTTGATACAATGTCAGTTCTTATGAATCAATAGGTGTCGGGAAGTTTGTCGGAGTGGAGTTACGTCCGGAACAACTTGAAGTTGCCCTGTCGCACGGGCCTTAACGAGATCAGACAAACGTGACGATTCTTGGAGCAGATTCTTGACCAGCAGACACCAATTGCCAACCACTGTAGCAGGGCTCAATGCTCACAGGTGCTGCCAATCAGCACCTGGGGAAGATTACCGCAAAAGCTCAAAAACAGCTGTGCTCATTTAACCCATTAAGCAACAGCAGAATAAGCTGTGATTGGCAGAGAAGATTTGGCAAATTTTTCATGGGTCTGCTTTTTTGGAAACAGAAAACCCACAGGTTTTACTCAGCTGTGCGTTTTTGCACCATTTTTAAATGGGGGAAATAAACAGGCTTTCCAATGGTATACAATTTATTGCCAAGAAGCATTGTTACAGCAGAGAAATAATCTACCAAACACAAATTTCTGAACTTTTTGTTCGATGTTTATAATAAATGTTTACTCAGAACATTTGTGGAAACTAAGTAAACTATTATCATACCAGTAACACACAACAGCATCATTATACCTGTAGCCTACACTACAATATTAAACACGTACTGCACTATACCTGTACAGCACTACAGTATCACCATGCTTTTACACTATGATATTATAGCTGTACAGCACTACAGCATCAGTCGACCTGTATACTCCTACAGTATCATTATATATGTACAGCACTACAGTATCTTTTTATACCTGTACACTACAGTATTATTAGACCTGTGTAGCACTACAGTACCATAATGTACAATATATTGCTATTATACCTGTACTGCACTACAGTGTTATTAAAACTGTACACTGCATTTTTATTATGCCTGTACAGTCAGTACTAGATGTATAGATGTTTGTGAGCTAACCAATGAGCTAAATAGATTGTTGGAACCGTGTGCACATCAGGTTTGTTGTTATAATTTGCCCACTGGTGGGGAGTTGGGACCCCCTAGTGGTATAGTTGAGAATGGAATTGAATTAATAGAGGAATGCGGCCCTGGCGAGAGGCGGAGCAAGTATAACGTCTATACAGCTAAACACTTCAAATGACCAATTTATTAACATTTGAAGTTTTCGCGATGTTCATACGATGGTCATTTGAAGCGCATTTGACAACATATGCTGTTATTAATTTTATGATTGACCAACCCTCCATAGCACGATTTTATCTAGCTAGTTACAAGCCATAACTGACAAGATATTACAGACATTTTAAATAATAATACAACTGTAAAATGTTTGGTATTAACGTTACCAAAAGTTGGTTGGTTAGCCAAGTTAACTATGTGTACCAGAATATATTGTATCTGTTTGTATATCTAATATCGAAATATACTTACAACTTATTGCAAAAGAGCTGGTTTGTCAAATTCAGACAGTAACGTTAGTCCTTAGCTAGTGCTAGCAATATGTTTAACGCTAACGTGCCGTTAGTTAAACTAATGCTAGCTAGCTTGATGTCTGGCTGTAAAGCTAACACCAGTTTGTCAAATTCAGACAGCAAAGTAGTTTGTCAGGTAGATATTTGACTTGGTGAAATTAGTTAACTTGCTAGTAAGTATAATGTTTAGAACGCTGTCAACGTTCTGTTACCGTAGGAATTTGTTTAACGGCCACTTTGGAATTCTGAAGCACACTAAATTCGTTCCACCGATGTTAAGTCAACGGAGACCGTTTTTAAAAGCTTTATAGTTTAAAAAGTACAAGTTGTATAGCTTAACAAAATACAAGGAACCTAATAGCTGTCGGGAAGTTTATCGTAACGTTAGCGGAGTTTGGTATGTCTAGTTTAAAAACTACGCGCGGAATAATATATAAGATTAAGAAGAAGTAGACTGTAGACTGTTGCTTCGGCAAGCAAATGAATTAGTGAACGATAAGAATAACATGTTTTCTGAGTTAGGCTACTGTTACTGATGCAATTTAAATTACGAATCGAGTCACCATTTATACCAATAAATACAAGAGCTTCAGAACGTTTGATTCAATTACATATTGTTTTTTCAATCACGTGAATTCATTGAAAAAATAGGATTTAGGCCATAGTGTTATTGTCGGAAATTGGCTGCTTGTTGTATTTTACATTAACCACATAGCTGCAACAACATACTAGTCAACACGAACAGCTTTGAAACAGTTTTTAAATATATTCAAATAAGTCTACGTAAGTTTCTAAGATGAATCAAAAAGCGAGAATGACTATTTGTGTAAAACAAACAGAATTTAGTGCATCATTAAATGCAGAATTTAATGCAATTTAAAAGTTTGGAATTTAAACTTGGAACTTCCTGAAAAGAGTAAATACTATTGGTGCTGATTCGAAGCTCAGAGCCCATGTAGCTCGCCGTGATCGTATAGTGGTTAGTACTCTGCGTTGTGGCCGCAGCAACCTCGGTTCGAATCCGAGTCACGGCATTGTGGAACAATGTCACGGCAATTGGGCAATTTTTTGTGCAGTGACACAGCAGTCTATTGTATTAAATGTAATGCATTAAATGTGAAGACCTAATGTATTAAAATACTTGACGACTGGCGATCTGATAATGGAGTTCAAAATGTGTACACTACGTGTGCGATGTTTTAAGTAACTTATAATTGCAAATATAATTGAATGTTTTAAAGGGATGGTACGGTGATGTATGGTGTTGGAAGGTAAATTATTTGGTTTACTGCACATACAGTGCATCCGGAAAGTATTCATATCGCTTCACTTTTTCCACATTTTGTTATGTTACAGCCTTATTCCAAAATTGATTACATTCATTTTAACTCAGTCATATGGTTATAAACCATAGCTACGGTTCTCCGACCGCAGTTCGCACACATAGACACACTCACTGATACGCTCAAATATGCATGCACACATATAGAAATACTGGCATAGATGCACACCATACATACATTACATTTACATTTTAAGCATTTAGCAGACGCTCTTATCCAGAGCGACTTACAAGATGTGCATTAATACAAGGTAAGAACAATCATAGTTAGCCCACAAGATCAGTGCAGTAAAACAGCAATAGACATCATTGCAGGCGTCTGCGTATCATACCTGTAACACTGGGAAAGAAAAGGTTAGTGTTTTTTTATTTATAAAAAAAAAAAATAGTGTAGAACAAGTAAACAGTGGTGACGACAGATTGACTAAATGGACAATGTTCAGTGGCAGTGGAGTCTGAAGAGGTCGGTTTTGAGTCTCTTGCGGAAGATTGGATGTGATTCCGCAGTCCTGACCGATTGCATCACCGATTACATCACCGTACCATCCCTTTAAAACATTCAATTATATTTGCAATTATACGTTATAAACCATAGCTACGGTTCTCAGACCGCAGTTTCTTTGTACACTAAATTTGTGTTCTATCGTACGATTTCAGAATCAATGTTGATAGCGGTGTTGTGCCGCAGATGAACCACCAGAGCGCGTCATTTCCTCTCATCTGTTCGGATTTACCAAGCCAACAAGCACCATTCAAGGAGGATACCAGGGTACATATTGCGCAAGATGGAATTGGCCACTCATATTAAATAGTCCGGTTTAAATCTCAAACGCAGGGTTAATTGACAATTCAGATACATTTTATCGCCTCGGATAGCTATGCATGTCTTGCCGTGGCGTCAGCTTTACTATCAATAGCTTTACTATTCATGAACACTTGAATAATCACCGGGAAGATGTATTTTGGCTTTTGAAAAAATAAGCATTTGCTTCTCAATTTGTAGTTACTTTTATTTTAAATGAAATATTATGTATTTCGTTGTTGCATCCTGTAATCTTCCACAGTTCCTATTACTTAAATGTAGCGAACATGTTATTCGCAAATGAATTTGTCCACATTTGTCCACACTCTTGATCATGTGTTATTTGTATGTATGTTGTATTTTGTTTGCGCATGGATATGCAAATGCGTACGTCAGAAAATGAATAAACAGCGCCTTTATCCTCAGAATTACAAATATTTCACTTCCAGAACAAATACGGTGTTTTTGTACCAACAAACATAGATCCACAGGTAGGCAAATTCCGAAATACAGTAGACCAATCTAGACAAAGAAAATAAGCACACGTGTGGTCCTTACAGTACCAACCATACTGCACCATCCTCAACAGGCTGACAGTGTGAGTGGAATAATGGCGCCCTCTAGCGACAACGGTAACAATCTTACATGACAAAACGTACCGCATGGTTAACAATTTTATGAAGTTTTCCCGATTATATCAACAAATGGTTATGACTTCTGCATGCTATGGTCTTTTAAATCTGGCCTGTGTAAAACAATTAAACGTAAACACGCAGCTGAAGCTTCACATACAATAGATTATTTTCAGGTTAAACTATTTAAGATAAACCATGATCATCACGTTTGAAATAACCAATATGGGAGATGTGAATAATAACATAATTAGGTGTAGTTCTAGGTGTATCAACGAGTAGTGAGATTATACACAGCACGTAAACCACACCTGAATCCGAATACATTCGGAATGATACCCGCCAGGTCAGGAAAATGCGAGTATGGGGTTTTATTAACTGTCGGCAAGGACATCTCACCTTCACTGCTAAACACTGACTGGATGCGCTCAACGCGGATTTAGGCCAGATCAGTCAGGCAATGCATCCTTGGAATGCAATTTATAATAGAACTATTGCAGATACAACGAGATTCAATTTTAGTTTTTGCTGTAACAGACAGCAAGTGGCATGATATGATAGTTACCGCAATACCATCTGGATCCACAGAGGGCTGTCCAAATGCGTGACGGAGGGGGACTCCGAAACGCACTTCTGTACCTGCCCTCGCTCCTATTGGGCGCATCAGTACTCGAAACGAGCGATATTCCGGGTTTGTATTGTTGGTTCCGAGTGTCATTTACCAGACCCCCACCCTTGTTGGTTTTCAGGGACGTCATTCTGCGCTCCTTAACCCGCCCTACATCTCAAGTATCAAGTGGTGAATTGTGAATGGTTTACAGTTCGGCTGTAAGCACAGCGGATTGCATTTGCAACAGGACTGCTAGTCTTTTTCATGGCTATACACCATCGCCGAGCGGACAGCGCGTTCACGTCTGCCGGGTAACGATGCTTAAACCCTGCACATTGGCTCCCAACTCTTCTGCCGCTATTCAGCTGGGAGACCGGAAAAGGTTGCTTATGTGACATTACTTCTATGCTGTGCTCCGTTTATTGTTCTGGTCCCAGACAGACGCGGAGCAGAAATTGTGTAAGAAGATGTTGAGTCGACTGATGAGCGGCAGCATCCGGAATCTAGAAAGAGAATACAGCTGTACCGTCAGGCTTCTGGATGATACGGAATATACCTGCACGATTCAGGTCAGTCCAAACACAATTAGTAGATACTTTACTACCATTGTTTCACCTAGGCTACTCATTCTGCTCCTACCACGGCTACTGCAATAATAAAGCTTTGTCCGCACGGAGAGAAACGTGCTGGCACTGTTTACGAGCTGCCCACCTGCATCCCCCAGGTCACGCTTCTTCCTGGTCTCCAGTGTGCCGAACTCAGACATGTATATTTTAACTGCATTGCGTACTGAAATGCCAATGTTGTATGTGCTGAAATCCAGTGACTGTTGTGTGATATTTTGAGGACAATCATTTTACGAGATGAATGATATCTGTTCCGCTCTCGACCGAGGACCCGAGCGCTTTGCAAGCAGTGCAGTCGTGCGCATCCCTGGGCAGCTCTTGCTGGGTTGACCGAGACTGGTGAATAATAATTTCCCAACCAGATATGTGGTTGTCATCACCGTAGCAACTTTTACAGACATAAAAATTAAGTTACAGTTCACATAACATGCTGTGGGATAATTACAGGGAGCTTTTGGCCATAGATTCATAGAACGGAAGGAAACCGAATTTTGTAGACGTCTTCATGTTCGTCTGGTCTGTTTGACCAGTTTGGCTATGCTGGCAGTATTACGAACACAGGAACGAAATATGAATAAATGCAAACGTCAGATAGAGAGAAAACTCTTCTCAGAATTTCAATGAAAGTGAAGTGACGCAGTTGATCGTTTTTCTAACGGTTTCCGAATGCAAACGGCGTGGAGCGCACATATTAGCCTACACACAGAGCGTCTACTGTAGCTAAATGGGCATTTCGACCTTTCGAACGCCTCCTTTGGCCGTGTAATTTATTGTAACGGACGCAGTTCTCGCGTGCAGACAATCGAAGTCGTAGTAGAATGCGGTGATTCACAATTCCACGAGCAGACTCGTGCTGCACAATGCACTGTTGATGTTGGAGTGAACCTTTACTGCGCTACTGTGTTCAGCTTGTTTAGAATTAGAATTTCCGAACCGCCTTTTTATAACAGATAAGCAGACAAAAGTTGGTATACGGCCTTTATATCGTTACAGTGGCCTCTTAAATACTTAACAGGCATACCAGAGTTATTCTGTAATGTTATTCTTATTTTAATTACCTAATCAGTGTGGGATTGTCATTTATGTCATTTTAATTCCTTGCAGAGTCCAGAAAGCTCTTTCACACAGTGAACCACACACATCCTATGATTTGCTATACAATATTTGAGTGGGGCTGGATTCATTTTTACACTATTAATCTGTGTAGACAATTTACATACCTAGATGCAGGGCAACTTACATATTCATTTAGAAACTTTCTCATTATATTCTTGTAGCCTATATAAAAGTGGAACATTTACAGAAGTAAGTACCTTACTGAAGGGATTCAAACCCAGTTCTCTAACCACTGCTCTACACAGCTGCCCAATCAGTGTTTCACACAGCACGGTTTAACTCTTGCTTGACCATTCAACATTGGTGCACAATGTTAAGTTTGTGTACTATTTAAGATATGAAGAAAGAAAGAGAGAGTTAGACAGGGGGAGCAAGTGAAATAGAGATCAAGAGAGCAAGGGAGGGAGACAGTAAGAGAGCGAGAGAAATAGATTTAGGGGAGAAGAGAGCACGAGCGGGAGAGATAATGTGATTGAGAGAGCAATAGTGAGAGAGAGAGGGAGAGAAGGGGAGGGGGGCCTTAAAAGAGAGGGATAATATTAGTATTTTTTTTACCAGCCAGCATTTTACATTGCATTTGAGAGTAGCTTCACAATCCTGTGCCTGGAAATAACGGAGCAAAAGCCTATAATTTAGGGGGAAACTCAGGAGAACAGCAGTGGTTGGTTATGCTGAAACAGATCGATGTGCTTTGATTGCAGATTGCGGTTTACCCTGTGGGATACAGTTGTAATGCAACAATGAGAAACGGGGAGTCACCCCTGTGCAAGTGAGAAACAGTGTGCTATTCCACAGCCACCCCCCACATTACAACTGGCACATTGCCGTTGATATTCATTATGACTGGTATGTTATGCATTTAAATATGATTTACTACTGGTATAGTGTGAAGTTGAAAGCCATTTTGAAAGGTTTAAAAAACACATTAGCACAGACACAAATGCAAATCTTCTACAGTCACACACATAGAACTGTACAGCAGTGAAATCCTCAATCGCTCTGTTAGGCTTCCTTGCCCCTGAGCGTAAATGACATTTCCAACAGAAGCACTAATTGAGGAAGACATGGCATGCATAGCCTTTGCCCTGCATGCTTTGACACGGATGGCTGGCAGTGCATCTGCCTCTCTGGGTCCACATGCTTCAGCCTGAACAGCTCTAATGCTTGACACAAACTAAGTTTTTTTGTGCAAATGACTTAATCCCCTCCATAATCCTGTGTGTGTGTCAGTGTGTGTTTGTGAATGTGGGGAGTCACTAGTTTTGTCATCATTTGTGACATGAAAGCTTGAGAGTTTAATTTGTTTTAAGGTCAGCCCGAAAAGAAATGCAAGGAGAATCGCTG
Source organism: Aldrovandia affinis (assembly GCA_029706075.1). Lineage (NCBI taxonomy): Eukaryota > Metazoa > Chordata > Actinopteri > Notacanthiformes > Halosauridae > Aldrovandia > Aldrovandia affinis. The sequence continues at coordinate 8,879,647 of JAINUG010000004.1, forward strand.
ATCAGAGTAAATTAGGATCAGCAGGTGTGCCTTGGTACCTGGAGGCCCGTATGCTGGGAGAGTGGACCTTGGATTGCTGGTCCTCTTCGAGCAATATTGTACCGCTCTTAGAGAGTCTTTGGATTTGGCAAAGTTAGGTCCTTTATTACAGATGAAAAACACATATTGTTGTTGAAAAGTACACAATTCGATAAGTTATAAACCTTTCCAGTTTAATATTTTCATTGGGTGTTTGTGTGTGCTTTGAAGTGAGTGAGTGAGTTATGAGGCACATATGTCATAATGAATGGGTTATTATGAGGTAGTGTGGCCGTATGATGTCATAATGAATGGGTCTTTATGAAGTAGAGCGGCAGTATGATTGTACCAGCTCTCTCCAGTCTGGAGAGCCATGGCTGTGATTCTGTACACCCTCTTTCCCTCAAAGGGATTCAGCCAGTGATTGGTCCAACCTGCTAGTGGTGTCACCAAGGGGCAAGAGGCTCTGCTCTCCTCATTTGCGTCCGGTCTGCCCCACCTCCCCACTGGGACAATGAGCCAGCCAGGAGCTGGCCGTGGTCTGGGCACATCTAGGCAGGGAGTGAACAGTGAGAGGCGGAACTGGGTCACCTCAGATATCGCTGATATTTTGTTCCACATTGTGTGCCGAGGGCCAATCCCCTCTGGATGGGTTTTTCATTACACCTGGATCTGTTTTCCTAAATGCTTTAACAGATATCACTGATGTCCCTGACACTGACTTGGCTCCCCTCTCTGCAGAGAAACATGGGCAGGTGTTTCTCTTCAGCTCTGAGTACAGGACACTGTACTGGAAGGCATCAACGCTGACCAAATGTGGAAGACAAACATCCACATTTGTTCAGATGCTCTCATACAGAGTGACTTGCAGATTAGTATGAATAATAAGGCAAGATGAACAGTAATGAGCAGTAGGGATACAGTAATTATTTGTAACAATATTCAAAACACAAAAAAGCCCTGTGGTCTAAAATAGTCAGGTGTCAGATGCACCCAAATCAGGTGAACACAGGTGACACATAGACCCAGATCAATGATATGTCTGAGGATAGCTTCTCTTTACATGACTTTCAGAGGCTTCACAACACACACAGTCCCATCCGTCTCTGTGTCTGTGTAAAGGAGAGTACTTGCGTCATCTCATGTTCCCAGTCGCACTCTACAGATTTTTTGGCGATCCCTCCCAGTAATTTTAAAACGGTTTGGGGAGGGGGGGCAAGAGCTTTTAGCTGTTCTGCACCTTGTCTTTGGAATTCAATTGCAAGCCATATCTGAGGTGCAGCAACAATTGTCTCTTTTAAATCAGGCCTTAAGGCTTACCTGTTCATGCATACCTGCCTATTCCTCTTACTTTGGATTTCAGCGAATTCGGATTCACCTGTAAAATGCCCAGGGATGCTTGCATGAAGAGTGATATGTATACATGTATATATAAGAGCGTATTGTATTGTATTGTATTGTATTGTGTTGTATTTTGGGTGCCTGGAGAGTCAGCTCTGCTTGGTGTATGGTTGGTGGATCCCTTTCTCTCTCCCCACCCCTGGCCCGTCTCAGCGCCTGCGCTGCCTGCTCATTCAGAGGCTGCTCACATCTCTAGGTCGCATTTAAATAGCGGGCGGGCTGCTGCCGATGTCACGGACAGTGGAGAGTGCCGCCCGACAGCGGCCCAGCTCCACCCGCCACTGGGAGCCGCACTGTGGGCCACCCAAGAGCAAGCTGCTTGAAGAAAAGGAGATTGGGGGATTTGTGGATTCGCTTTTTCGAAGGGTTGGCCTTGTATGACTACGTTATCTGTTCCCCGTCACTGTTCTGTGCCTCGCCCGTCTTGACTCTGTCACCTGCTCTTTCACTGCCAGGGCTGGAACAGGGCACTGCAACCACTCCTGGTTAGCTTTGATAGCACTCTGTAAACCTCTTTCTCTCAGCCTTCAACACTTCAGCACTTGACCTCAAGCCCTCTCTCTCTCTCCCAGTATTCTGTTGTTCTGATGTTTTTGTTATCTTGTTTTTCTTGATATACCCTAGGTCAGTCTGAATCATTTTACCAACACATCGCTGATATCCTGTTATAAGCAAACAGCAGTTCACAGTGGGCCCGTGTGAGAAGCTGTTTCATTTACAGCGATCAGATGGGGCCCAAATCCCATTCCTTGGTTATTCTGTGTGAAAATGACATTTTGGATTTTACTGAAATTTAGTAAATACAGGTCATCTTAAAATGACTAACAGAGCAGGGGTTTTAAATAATGAAACTATTTTGTATTCGCTATATCTTTATTTCTTCTTGCTTTGTTTGTTTTTGTAATCGCTAAGTTCTGTGTGTCTGAAAGACCATGTCCTTCTGACAAGGTGGATGAGAGGATGAGCGATTTGCTCCCCCTACTGGTGATGCAGCGTTGTCCACGCACAAGTTCATGCTCAGCCTTGGGGAGAGAGCCCTCTTAAGCCATGGCAAACAGCCATCAGCGGGGCAAAATTCACCAGGGCACAACTGAGCCGTCCCTTTAATTCCAAATGAGACAAAATGTCTAATTTAATCTTGTGAAATGCATTATTTAAGGTGGCCTGCTGGTTCCTCATGAGCGAGGCCCTCTTTGCACAGGTTTTTTCCTCTGTGTCCATGTTAATGATGTCACATGTTCTTTTCAAATGTTCCCTGGGATCTCGGGGAGATCTGCATTCTGACACAAAAGTCTTGCGTGAGGGTTAGCGTTTCCGTACATTGACTCTCCGCTGGACAGCTGGGTTTGGCTGCAGTGCCACTCGCCTTCACATCAAAGGCAAATCCAAGTTTAAAAAATGGAGTCGTTTTCATTTTGCAGTGAGGAGCCATCGAAGCTCTTTAATAACCAGTGTGTTGCTGGTATGTAGAAAATGGGCTCATAAAAACAGTGACTGTGATGGAGGAAATAGGACAGACTTTTATATGATTGGTATGCTTCCATGCCAGGGTGAAAAGACCCTGAACTTCTTTATAGCTCTATTGGTGCTGGGGGGGATCAGGGAGGAAAATATAACCCATCATAATCCCCAGCCCTGGGTTCACCGTCCCTTTAAGAAGATTTATCTCCTGCAGTGTTAGCTTATAGGCCCAGAAGTGGGATGTGCTCAAAACAACCCTTCATGCTTATCCAGTTTTGCAGCAATACACCAGAGCTGACTGAGATTCTGATTATGAAGCATCCTGGAAAACAAATAAATAATAATAATTCATAAATACAAAAGTGAAGAATTATTGTGCAAGAGTAAGCTTCTGCAGTAGTCTCAGTGCTTGGAGAGATTAGGTAGCCATTTGGTCGTAACGGTTAATATTCATGATCCTAATGACATTGAGCACTATTTCTGTTCTGTTGATAGCTGTGCATTGTGTCTCAGCCACTGTGAATTGCATTCCCTAAGCGGGAGGACTGTGCATTCAAGCGTGACATGTTGCCACACACAAGTCACGTGACGCTGTCTTCTGCAGACTATATCGATGGTCCATCCGTTCTGTTTGTATTTCATGCTGTAACATACCACAATATTCTCAGCTTAGGAATCATACAGAAGAAAACAGGGCAAAATTACAATTCTATGATAGGGCTAACACATGCAGTAAGTGTGTTAAAGCTCATAGTTAATTCAGACTAAATGCAATGCATTTTTACCTTAAGATTGAGAAAGCCTACAAATGTACATACTTCCCCAACATTTGGAATCCAGAGGTCACTGAACTTACTGAAAAAGTTTGATCAGGTTGGTTACTCCTTTGCTAAGGACAAAATCATTATGGTTAGATAGTGCAGAGACTACATTCATAGAAGATGTACACTCAACATTTAAGATGAGGCTAAATATTTATTACTTTTTACAAATGTATAGTTTCACATTTTTCCCAGGTTTTCTCCCAATTTGGTTGCCAATTATACCCTCTATTTATTTCACTTCACCCTCCACCACGAGTCAGCCGCCCGTCTTCTGGGTAACGAGCCAATTTTCCGGGCCGGTAGATCCGCCTCCTCCGAGATGGAACCCGACCACAGACGCCTTTCCTGCTCCTCGACGAACTTGTGCCGGCTCACCCGGTGTGTTTAATGGCTGCTTCAATGTATCTTGCATTTCTTTTGAAAGAGATATGGTATAGACTGTATAATTGAGGGAGTGGAAAAAAGGAGCAAAAAAGGCAAGATTAGAGATGATCCCATGAACATTGCTGGATAAGTGAATTCAGTAGAAAAATGCTTTGGATGGGATTCTTTTAGTTCTGTCTGGGCTTTGGAGAAAAGCCTGTTTGCTGTGTTTCCTGCACATAAATCTTTCTGTATTAGAAGTCAAGATTTTCTTAAATTGAATGTAATGGATATCACTGTACACTGCATTGAGTCTACATTTAAGAGCTAACTTTTAGTAAGTTTGCGGTCACAGATTGCAGCTGATTCATTGTGTTGGTGTGTGGTGAATGAGTGCTGGGCTTGGGACCAGGTCCAGGAACGGCCCGCAGTGCTGGAACCACAGTGGGAGGAGTCCTGCGGAGCACAACAGCCTGGAGAACATGCACGCATACACACACACTCTCAGATGCACTCTACACACACACACACACACACACGCATACAAACACACTCTCACACACGCATACAAACACACACTCTCTCACATACACTCTTACACAGACATGTACACCAACGCGAGCGTGCACACGGACACTCACACTTGCACACACACTACCCTCACACACCATTCACACAACACACACATTGTGGTGTCCCCAGGGGTTGGGCGACACACACGGACCTTGCAGAGGGCGTAGGCAAGTTCAAGAACCAGGAGGAGGCAGTATTCAAAACCAAAATGATAATTTATTATACTAACAAACACAAAACAAAGGGTGGGGTCTTCAGGGGAATACAAACACAAAGTCCACAAATCCTTTCTCGTCTTCAATGTCCAAATCCAATCCAAAATCCAGTTCAGTTTTGTAATCCAGTCCGTAGTCGATATCCAAAGGGGGGTCCTCACACAATCCAATTTCATACACAACAACACTCTTTCCAAATCCTGGCTGGTCAACGACTTCACAGGTTCACTACTTACAGGTTCACTACTTACAAATACACTTCACAACTCCTTCCCACTCACGTTCCTACTCCTCTTCCAGTGTGATGGGAATCAGCCCTTTAAATAGGCCTCAAAATGGCTTTCAGCTGGTCGTTAGTCCCATCACTTTCACTTGGCTCAGGTGTGACTGTGGCCTGCTGGGAAATGTAGTGTTTCCTGGCTCCCATGTGTTGTAGGCCAGGCAGCCATTTTCTAGTGCAGCCCATTGGGCTGCCACAACATACACACCTGCACTCAAGTGCTTACTCAATACACGCATACACACACACACACACACACACACACGTACACACTACTGGATCTCCCACATAATTATGTTGTTTGAATGGTAACAGTCACATTGCCAAATATACCTGTTTCCAATTAACTTCCCTAAAAGGAAAACATTAAGCAGCATGATGCCATTTGCTCTTTACGAAGAAGTAATGCTCAGATCCCACAGCAGTGTCCGGGTCTGATGGAGGACTTCATGGCCCATATCTCTGTGGTTATACAGGTCCCAGGCTCTACCCCAGAGCAGTCTTTTGTTTATTCAATACATAACTGGATTAAAAGTTGTCTTTGGTCTGTGGTGTGTGGAGGAATGTTATTGCTAGATTTAATGGTAATATGTAAATAGGGTCACTGCCTTATGTTTTCAACAGCAAAAACAGGGACATAATTTCACTGCTGTTGAGTTTGCACTTTGGCAGATTGAGCATTGGGCAGCCCTTCCTTGAGTGAGGCAATCAGCCTGAATGGCATCAATAAATCTACAACTGTTTAAATGGGTAGACTATAAGCCCAGGAATATAAGTAACTCGTAAAACTTTGCAGCTGGGTGTTTGGAGACAAATCGGTAACATTTAATCATTTATTGTATTCATTTTAAGGTACCTTTGAACCTTTTTGCAACATGAGCTCGACCCGTGTAATTGCTCTGCTCAGCACTATGTGCAGAGTGCCCTGTCCTTGTGGCTCCTGGAGTATTCATATGTTATGACTCGGGCCACGGCGAAAGCTGGCACGGGGCGACATGGCCGCAAAGCGCTGCCGCGGGAACCGCAATCAGTAGTCTGGGGCAACAGCGGAGTAGAATGGAAGGCTTACTTCCAGTGTTCAGGCGGTCACATCGAGAGGGAGCGCAGGAACCAACGCAGCACCTCTGATTCCACGGATTGTTTACGGGTTTATTTTAGACTTGAAGGAGGGAACGTGAATTCCACAGTGTAGTATACGAGGTCAAAAACACCACCTCAAAGTGACACCTAGACACATAACTAGGCTAACTGTCCTCTGGCGTTTCATAGCCAAGACACCTGTGCCCAACCTGGACTCCAGAGATGGTCATGTGGATCTGGAGCCATGGCACACTAGGGGACAGGTTCACAGAAAGATGCCAATTTCACGTTTTTTAACACACACAGATGACATACCTGCTGGAAAACTGTTGACCAGAGTACAAACTTGAACCCGGTATTTAAAGACGTGAGATAAATACATCATGTGACGGTACGCCTCCCCTAGGGATTGCACATTGCATACAAAAACGCATCCTCCGAACCATGTAATCACAACAGACAACAAATAAACAAGAACCATCTGCCCTCATGTATTTATTGCCCAGTCTCATTAAGTCTTGTTACTCATAGCTATGAGGCAACGAAAATCAGCAATGATGTTGTCCATACCTTTAATGTTCCTAATGTCCAAATCAAATTACTGAAGGAACAAACTCCACCTCTTTAATCTTTGATTATGATTCTTCAAGACCAAGGGATTATGGACAAGATGACCACTGGACAGCTAATTGAACTTCCATAAACCTGAAATTGCTGCAACGGCAGTACCAGGGCCAGAGTCTCCTTCTCAATAGTGGAGTAGTTTGTACAAATAATAGCTCATTATGTGTATGGTTTATTTTATACAGCCTTATTTGCTCAATCAAGGGTGTGAATACATTTGCAGGGTAATGTACATAGACCCCATTGGAAAAAGCAGAGAGAAGGGCAACAAGACTGGTTCCAGCTCTTTAGCAGATGACTTATGAAAGAGACTTCCAGGGCTTGATCTCTGTAGATATCAGTAAAAGGGGGCTCAGTGAGGGTTTGATTGACATGCTGAAAATCCTAAGAGGGATTAATAAAGTGGACTGCAGAAGCTATTTCAAACTAGGTTCTGTCAACACAACCATCGTACAGGTATAAATGAGTGAGTTCAGAGTAAATTTCTGTTAGCTGAAATAGTTGTCTACCATACTGACAATATTGTCAGTATGATAGACAACTATTTCAGCTAACAGAGTTATCATTAATTCATGGGCTAGCTTACCAGGATTTGTAGCAGTCAGAGACTCTTGGATCATTCATTACCAGACCTGGGGGCCTCATTTATAAAAAGTTGCATAGAAACCATCCTACATTTGATCTAAGATCATTTCTGAAATGTGTGTAAGTGTGATTAAGAGAAACTGAACGTACGCCCCAAAAAACGTGCGTACGCCACTCCCCAAGATGTGAAATCTCTAAATCACAAATTATCTTGAAATTGTGCGTAGCTGAATGGTTTAGTTCTCCGCCTTGTAAACGCCCCCTAATTAATATCATTAGCATATAAAGGAGCTCGAATCAAAACACAAATCCTCTACTTGATAATGGCGAGCTGCAAGAAAAATAATTTTAGCGAGGCCGAAATCGAGGTCCTGTTGGCGGAGGTGCAGATGCATGCATGTTTAGGCAAGTAGCCTAGCTTATGTTGTTTTAATGTATTAATAACTTTATTGTGCCATTCTTCCTCTTGCAAAACCATTACGTATAGCCTAAGTATTAAATCAATGTGTTCAATCTAGTAGGGGTAGTTTTACTACTACTACTAGTTTTAGTACTGCAAACCGACTACTACTACTACTACTACTACTACTACTACTACTAATAATAATAATAATAATGAGGAAACAATTAGGCAGCAGACGACATGTTGGCGCTCTTAGATTTCCGAATACATTTTACATTACATTTACATTTACATTTTAAGCATTTAGCAGATGCTCTTATCCAGAGCGACTTACAATATGTACATTAATACATGGTAGGAACAATCATAGTACGCGCAAGAGATCAGTGCAGTAATACAGCGATAGACATCATTTCAGGCAGTTGCGTACCATACCTGTAACACTGGGAAGGAAAAGATTAGTAATAAAAAAATAGTTTAATTGAGTAAACAGGGATACAAGGTGTTGAGCAAGTAGGCAGTGGTGATGACCATTAGCTGGATGTACAGAATTCAGTGGTAGTGGAGTCTGAAAAGATGGGTTTTGAGTCTCTTGCAGAAGATCGCAAGTGATTCGCGGTCCTGACCGATTGCGGAAGGTCGTTCCACCACCGAGGGGTCAGGACAGAGAAGAGACGAGACTGCAAGGAGTGGCTGCCAGGCGCCCGGAGGGATGGGACAGTCAGTTTGCCAGAGGAGGTGGAGCGGAGGGGTCTGGCTGGGATGTAGGGAGTGATGAGTGATTGGAGGTATGGGGGAGCAGTACCTCTAGCCGCTTGAAAAGCAAGCACCAGTGATTTGAATCTGATGCATGCTGCAATGGGGAGCCAGTGCAGAGAGGAGAGTAGAGGGGTGACGTGTGTGAACCTTGGTTGGTTGAACACCAGACGTGCGGCAGCATTCTGGACTAGTTGCAGTGGCTTGATGGCACAGGCCGGTAGGCCTGCCAGCAGGGAATTGCAGTAGTCCAGACATGAGATCACCAGGGCCTGGACCAGGAGTTGTGTGGCCTCTTGGGTGAGGAGGTCTATCCTTGTTGATAGTCTTTTACTGATAGCTCCAGAATTATGTGGGAGATCCAGTTGTGTGCACACACGCGCGTGTGTGTGTGTATGTGTCTGTGTGTCTGCATGTGCACGTGTGTGTGTCTCTGTCTGTGTGTAAATGTGCTTGTGTGTCGGTGTCTGTGTGTGTTTACTTAAGCATTACAATACATTAGAAAATCACTGCAATGCCTCCGGACCCAGGCATGTGTACGTAATAGGAACGGTAAGTCAAAATCGCAAAGTAAAAAAAAAATCTGCAGCAAAGTAAATGATATTCTGTGGTCCTACCAAGCACAGCCTATTGAGTCAAGGTCTGCGTTCTGTCATGTGTGCTGACCTCAGGTGACAAGACACTCCTTTGCGTGTGTGCATGTGTTTGTGTTCTTGTTCTTGTACTTGTGTGTCTGTAAGCATGCGCACGTGAGTGAGTACGTGCCTGCTTGATTTTGTGTGTGCATTTATGCGTGTGAATGGGGTTGAGACAGGAGGAGCAGTGGTGTGCGCAGATGCAGTATTGTGTGTATTCGATGGCTGGGCCCCAGGCCACCCAAGCAGCCCCCACCCCCACGCTCCTGGGCTCCACAGCCCCAGAGAATCCTGCCTTTGTTCCAGCCTCCGGTCTCCAGCTCTCTGGCTGTGCAGACTAATGAGTAAACGCAGTAAGGAAGTGGCACCACTGTACTGTACGCACTCTTACAGGGCGGCGTATCATATCAGAATGTAATGAGCACCTGTGCTCTCTCAGGCACATGTGCCCTCACACACACCGGTTCTCATGCACGCCACTGCTCTCACACACACTTGAACTCTCACACACCTCTGTGGTCTCTCAATCTCTCTCACACATGCCTGTATTCACACTCAAACTCACCTGCGTTTTCACACACACACCTGTACTCTCATTCTCATTCGCCGCAGGCAATCACAGGCCCTCTCCATTTCCCCTCTTTGTGTTCTCTCAGAACAGAATAAATACCTGTGCTGTCACACACCGGTACTCTTGCACAACTGCGCTCTCACACACACCTGTACTCTCACATGCACTGAGGCTGTTTGGGGGCAGGGCTTCTGAGGTAGTGCCTTTGGTTGGCATGGGGCAGTGACCCTGCAGAGCTGGTGTGTCATCAGCAGAGAACTGACTGCTCACATTCCTGTCCTGTAGGACAGGTGTCCGTTTTAACATAAAAACATTTTTTTTCTCAAAGTGACCATTTCATTGGTCACTTTGGTCATGGACTGTCGCCCCAGGAGGGAGGAGGCTCAGTGACACTCTTCAGGATGTTCTCAGCGGCTGCTTAATTTGACAATTTACAGTAACGTGCATGGTGGATATAATCCACCGGTGGATATAACACCATCACACCACACTGCTCTAATGATTCCACATTTCCTAGACTTACTTTTTGTGCATTCTTGTATCTATAACATCATCTCGGGATGTGGATTTCAAATGATTTTGATATTCGGATATGCAATGGTTTGCACGACTGAATATTATAATAATCTAATGGTGCTTCATTTTTACATTTACATTTTTGCCATGTAGCAGATACTCTTTCCCAGATCGACTTACAAGATGTGCATGTATACATGGTAAGATCAATCCTTGTTTGTGCAAGATTTCAGTGTAGTAATACAGCAATAGACATGATTGTTGGCAGCTGCATACTGTACCTGTAATACAGGGAAAGAAAAAGGTTAGTAGAAATTTTGTCAAATTTGTGTTATTTTTTTTATAATACAGTATTCAACATAAATACAAAATATGAAATACAGTATTAAACATGTAAGCAGTGGTGATGACTATTAGTTAATGTACAGAATCAGTGGTAGAGTCTGAAGAGGTGGGTTTTTAGTCTCTTGCGGAAGATGGCCAGTGATTCCGTGGTCCTGACCGAGTGGAAGATCATTCCACCACCGAGCGGTCAGGACAGAGAAGAGGCAAGACCATGAGGAGTGGCTGCCTGGGGTCCAGAGGGATGGGACCGTCAGTTTGCCAGAGGAGGCGGAGCGGAGGGGTCTGGCTGGGGTGTAGAGTGTGATGAGTCTGGAGGTAGGAGGGAGCAGTTCCCCTAGCGGCTTGATAAGCCAGCACCAGTGATTTAAATTTGATGCGTGCTGCGATAGGGAGCCAGTGCAGAGAGGTGAGTAGTGGGGTGACATGCGTGAACTTGGTTTGGTTGAAGACTAGATGTGTGGTGGCATTCTGCACTAGTTGCAGTGGCTTGATGGCACAGGCCAGTAATCCTGCCAGCAGGGAGTTGCAGTAGTTCAGACGTGAGATCACCAAGGCCTGGACCAGGTTGTGGGGCCTCTTGGGTGAGGAACGGGCGAATTCTCTGGATGTTGTGGAGGCAGGTCCGGGTGATTGCTGTGGTGTGGTCTGAGAAGCACAGCTGGTCATCCATTGTCACTCCAAGGCTCCTGGCAGACAGGGACGGAGACACTATGGAGCCTTCCACAGTGATTGAAGCATCAATCATCGGGGAGCTCTGTGCTGGAAGGAAGAGCAGCTCTGTCTTCCCCAGGTTCAGCTTCAGGTGGTGGGTGGACATCCAAGCAGAGATGTCTGCCAGGAATGCAGAGATACATGCTGGGACCTGGGTTTCAGAAGGGGAGAAGGAGAGAAAGAGTTGAGTGTCATCAGCACAGCAGTGATATGAAACACCATCAGCAGAGATAACCGAACCAAGTGACTTGCTATACAGGGAGAATAGGAGGAGGCCTGCACCGAGCCCAGTGGGACTCAGGTAGAGAGGGCGTGGGGAGAGGAGAGGGATCCTCTCCAGGCCACCTGGTAGGACCAGTTAGTCAGGTATGATTCAAACCATACCAGTGCAGATCCAGAGATTCCCATCTCGGCGAGAGATGAGAGCAGGATCTGGTGGTCAGCGGTGTCAAATGCAGCAGATAGGTCAAGCAGGAGGAGGATGGAGCTGAGTGATTGAGACTTTGCCGAGTGGAGAGCCTCAGTGACCACGAGCAGAGCAGTTTTGGTACAGTAATCTGCCTTGAAGCCAGATTGGTTGGGATCAAGCAGGTCATTCTGTAGGAGACAGTTGATTATATACAGCCCGCTCTAAGGTCTTGGATAGGACTGAGAGGAGAGAGACAGGTTGGTAGTTTGAAATGTCAGCAGGATTAAGAGGGTTTCTTGAGGAGGGGGATGACATTGGGCCCTTTTGAGGGCAGAGGGGACAGGGCCAGAGGAAAGAGAGGAGTTGATTACATTGGAGACAAAGGGGAGGATGTCCATAGCGATGGATTGGAAGAGGGGGGAAGGAATGGGATTGACAGGGCAGGTGGTAGGATGGTGGAAGTGAACATATGAGATGTTAGAGTCAGGGAGGGGTGAGAAGGACAACAGGGAGGCGAAAGGTTTGGGTAGTGAGATGGGTGAGGGAGGGTTAGGTGCGGGAGAGGTTGGGGAGAAGGAGTTGCGAATGTCATTGACTTTCTTGCTAATGAAGGATGCAAAGTCATCCGTGGTTAGAGAGGAGGGAGGTGGGGGAGGAGGAGGGGTAAGGAGAGAGGAAAATGTAGAGAACAGTTTGTGTGGGTTAGAAGCAGAGGACAGAATTTTGGAGAAGAAAAATGCAGACTTAGCAGAGGAGAGGTTAGAGAAAAAGGTAGCCAGGAGAGTTTGGAAGTCAGGCAGGTCAACAGAGGATTTGGATTTTCTCCATTTCCTGTCAGCCGCTCGCAGTTTGAGTCGGTCAGCGCGAATGCAGTCAGTTAGCCAGAGGCTGGAGGGTAGGCTTCATTTTTTTTCTTTCTTCCCTGAAGCATTGCACAAAATTCCAGCTGTTTCTGTGTAAAAAAAGGTGTCTCCTTACAGTGAGATCTGGATTCAGTCCCAATTTTTCTTCACTTTTTGTTTGTTAATAATTAGAATGCTGATTGTAAGCAAACCTGGCGGGTCTCATAATCATCACGTATTTAGGTCTCATCTCTAACATTCACTCGGATGCTTTACAGAAATGTTGCACCCAGCCTGCTTGGGTTTTTGGAAGATGCTGCAGTACTGTGTGCGCTCAGTGTATCCTCTTTGGTGTCAGCAGATTTGCTCTGAACATTGCGCTTAGCATTGGGAAGTGAGAATTTTAACCGTAAACAGACACTGCATTATAAGCCCCCCTTGGCGCTCGCCCTCTCACTCCGGTTGTTTGTGATTGGTCGCAGTGGTGTGATGGCTACTTTGATGTTCAGGTGATTGCTGGGTTTATCACGTGGCACAGCAGGGAAGGCTCTGGGGGAGATAACAGTCTGATCCTTGGGGGGCAGCGGTGTCAGTGCAAGCTGTGCGGTAAACCACACCGCACCGTGGCAGTGACGTTCTGGGGATAGAGCAGCAGCAGTGGATCATGCCTGCCGATTGGCTGGTGGAGTGTGTGACATCATGTGACTTCCACTGCTCCATTCTTTCCCTGTGTTTCTCTCTCTCATCCTCTTTCATTCACCCCCTTTCTTTCTCTATCTCTCACACCCAGTGTCTCTTTCTTCCTCACTCTTCCTCTCTCTTTTTCTCACTCTCTTTCTTTCCCTTTCTTTCTTTTTTTCTCCCACACACTCAGCCTCTATTTCTTACTCTTACTCTCCCCCTCTCTTTCTCTCTCACACCCAATCTTTTTTTCTATTCTCACTATCACTCTCCTATCCCGTGCTTGTTCACTGCATTGCAATATTTGCCACAGTCTCACTGCTCAGAATGTTCATCAACAGCACCTTGCTGTAGGTCTTAGAGATCAGATTTTATTTGTCACAAAGGACGAATAAAAACATGGCATCCTGAATTTTGACTTTAGTTTGTGGCCTCTGTGGAACCACACAGCATGTGATTGTAGATTTTAGTAAAGAGCAGAAAACATATACAGTCAGGTCCATAAGTATTTGGACAGTGACACAATTTTCATCATTTTGGCTCTGTACACCAGCACAATGGATTTGAAATGAAACAATCAAGATGTGATTTAAGTGTGACTTTCAGCTTCAATTTAAGGGTTTTGTCAAAAATATTGTATGAACCGTGTAGGAATTACAACCATTTTTATACATAGCCCCCCCAATTTTAGGGGCTGAAAGGTAATTGGACAAACTAACATAATCATAAATTAAATTGTCATTTTTAATACTTGGTTGCAAATCCTTTGCAGCCAATGAAGTCTGGAACCCATAGACACTGGGTTTTGTCCCTGGTAATACTCTGCCAGGCCTTTACTGCAGCTGTCTTCAGTTCCTGCTTGTTCTTGGGGCGTTTTGCCTTCAGTTTTGCCTTCAGCAAGTTAAATGCATGCTCAATTGGATTCAGGTCAGGTGATTGACTTGGCCATTGCAGAACATTCCACTTATTTGCCTTAAAAAAGTATTGGGTTGCTTTCGCAGTATGCTTCAGGTCATTGTCCATCTGCACTGTGAAGCGCCGTCCAATGAGTTTTGAAGCATTAGGCTGAATCTGAGCAGATAATATAGCCCTATACACTTCAGAATTCATCCTGCCGCTTTTGTCAACAGTTACATCATCAATAAATACAAGGGAACCAGTTCCATTGGCAGCCATACATGCCCACACCATAACAGTACCTCCACCATGCTTCACAGATGAGGTGGTATGCTTCGGATCATGACCAGTTCCTTCCCTTCTACATACTCTTCACTTCCCATCATTCTGGTACAAGTTGATCTTTGTCTTATCTGTCCATAGGATGTTGTTCCAGAACTGTACAGGCTTTTTTATATGTTTTTTGGCAAACTAATCTGGTCTTCTGAGGCTTACCAATGGTTTACGTCTTGTGGTAAAGCCTCTGTATTTACTCTGGTGAAGTCTTCTCTTGATTGTTGACTCTGACACAGATACGCCTACCTCCTGGAGGGTGTTCTTGATCTGGCCAACTGTTGGGAAGGGTTTTTTCTTCACCAGGGAAGAAATTATTCTGTCATCCACCACAGTTGTTTTCCGTGGTCTTCCAGGCCTTTTTGGTGTTCCTGAGCTCACCATTGCGTTCTTTCTTTTTAAGAATATACCAAATAGTTGATTTGGCCACACCTAATGTTTTTGCTATCTCTCTGATGGGTTTTTCAGCCTAATGACGACTTGCTTCACTGGCAGTGACAGCTCTTTGTGACTTCATATTGAGAGTTAACAGCAACAGATTCCAAATGCAAATGCCACACTTGAAATCAACTCTAATCAACTCTAGACCTTTTATCTGCTTACTTGTAAATGAAATAATGAGGGACTAACACCATGGAACTCTGGCCATGGAACAGCTGAGCAGCCAATTGTCCAATTACTTTGGTCCCTTAAAAAGGGGGGACCACATATAAAAAGTGCTGTAATTCCTACACCCTCAAATTCAAGCTGAAAGTCTGCACTTTGAGCTCATATTCATTATTTAATTTCAATATGCTGTGGTAGAGAGCTAAAATAACAATAACTTTGTCAATGTCCAAATATTTATGGACCTGACTGTAAGCTGTTACTGAAAGGCAGGGCTCCCCAACTCTGGTCCTGGAGAGCCACAAGATCTGCTGGGTTTTGTTTTCACCTTAAAATCAGCAACCAAATTAGGCCCATTAGGCTGACTGCTGAGTTACTAAACTCTGCCTCTCTAGGACCAGATTGGGGACCCCTGCTGTAAAGAAATCACCTTTAGATCATTATTACACAGTGTGTGAATGGTAGTACACAGTAAAATGTGCAGTGTTCATTCAAGAGTTGATATAAGTTCAAAAGGCAAAACATGTTCTCTATCACAGTTGATTCACACTGAAAATGTTAAAGTGTATGATGATAGGCAGGCAGTGTGGTATAATGGTTAGGGAACTGGGCTTGTAACGTTAAGGTTGCAGGTTCAATCCCCAGGTTGGACACTGCTGTTGTACCCTTGAGCAAGGTACTTAACCTGAATTGCTTCAGTTAATATCCAGCTGTATAAATGGATTGTAAAGAAATGTAAAACTGTAAGTTGCTCTGGATAAGAGCGTCTGCTAAATGCCTGTAATGTAATGTAATGAATATGCATTTGTTGCTATTAAGGATCATTGTTAGGTACTGTTCTGAACAATCAACTGTTGAAAGCTTAGATTTTAGCTCTGTTTTATGGCTTTCTGCTCAGCCACCACGTGGCTGCTGCTCTGTACCTGTGGTGTTGGTATTATTGCTGCTCCTGTGATGTGCATTTAATGTAGCTTGCCATGAGCGTGTCTGCCAAATAAATAATAACAATCACCCCTGTTTTCTTCTCTCACTTACTCTGTCCTCTGTCTGTCATGGTTCACTTCTTTCTCATCCTCTTGATATTACTCTATCAGTACCTGCACTGTGCCCCCCCACACCTCTTCAGGTGTGTGGTCTGTCTTAATGCTTAGTTATGGTGGTGGCCTTCCTGGGCAGAACTTGATTTTGGGGTGCCCCAGTCCCCTGGATTAATGAGACTCTGGTCTTGAGGCTGCACATGTCTGGTTCATTTGAGGGAGGGTCTTTATTCTCTGTTTCTTGTGTCACCTGCCTGACCTCCCTCTCCGCAATGCGCAGGATTTTGGCTTTCAAAATAGTCACAATTATATGTGTATGTCAGAGCTGAACATTGATTGTATTGGCTGCGACTCCCCTCGTTGGCCCTTTTTGCCCTCTAGTGGTAGAATATGGCCACTGACTGAGTGAGAGGACACTGTTTTACTGGTAGCTAAATAAAAAAATACTCTGTCACTCAATTAAAAAACAAAATTCAATGGTTGTTCTGTGGATCAATTAACTACAAAACCGGGATAATCACAATTGTTATAATTACTTCAGGGAAAACCTGCAGCAAACATTAGAGTTGTAAGTTTTAAAGGTAGCCTACATTAGTACAACCAGTGAATTGGATCTAAAAACATTCACTGCGTTTGTGCTCCCATCTCACTTGGAGGACGAAGCTTGTCACCCTGTGTAATAAAAGCACGTTCAGACACTACCTTGTTAACATTCAGTAGATGTGGTGGCATTCATTCTTAAAGACTTAGGGTTTAAAGCCGGTACGTTTCCCGTTGACTATCAATTAAATAAATTCTACTGCGGCTCCAGAAAACGACACTAAACAGACACTCGGGGGCTAATGCTGCTGTCTGTTTTTTCAGTCTGCAAGGTGACAGAACGAAAGTGAGCACTGACTAGCATACGACCGGAATCACATTACGATCCTTAAGTGTGTGGGCCACTGTGCGCATAGCAGCCCTGTCTACGTGTGGGTACTGAGGAAACCCGTCCTTGCCTCGCTAAAACGAGTGCACTACGAGGGGAGGACGCGAGCCGCGAAGGACGTGAGCTACGATTATGTTGACGTAACTGGGAACCTGAGATCTTATCTGTGCGTCGGAGCAGGAGCCTCTGCGATCATTCACTGTGTGAACGCTCTCCCCCTCTTTTGAAAGGAGCGACAAAGTGTGTTTTTCCCAGGTGTGCTTCAGTTTGCCGTTGTAATCTTGGCATGGAAACAGAGTTAGAGAGGAACGGTGGTAGATCTGGCGGGGCTCCTGCTAGTTTAAGCACGGCATCGCATCTGTTTTGTTTTCCTGCAGCAGGGGAAAGAAAATGTTTGTTTTTAAATGTTTAATTCACCCTGGCTCATTTTGTCTCTTCTGTTTGGTGATTTTATATCTGTGTATAAATAGTTTTCTTTTACATGTGCTGGATTGGAGTGGGTGCTATTTATTTTCCTCTGTCACTCACAAATGGTGCCCCCTTCATGGGGCTGTGATTTTTCCCCTCGTACCACCACTCACACACCAGGGCCTGCAGCAGATTGTCCTGACAGCGGCCTGCTCGCAGTCTCTTAGTCCTCATGTCACAGCAGTCTGCTGAATCAAATATGAGAGATGAGAAAAACACAAGTCAGAGAGACCAAGGATGAGAGAGGGGAAAAAGGGTGCACGATGTGAGGTGCTGTTAACTAAACTAAACACTGTTCTGGTACAAGGTATTAAACCTTAAAGGAGTCCCAGCATGGATCTGCGGAAAACCACAAACCCTTGGAAGTGCGTATACAACAGCGCAGCTGCTTGGTGAGGTCACAGTCGTCCAACCAAACACATTTCCTGAGATTTTCTTTGTCTTTGTTTTTGAACAGAGAATAAAAAAAGAAGAATGTTACGTTTTAATAAGTTAATTCAGTATTGGTGTCGCATTGAGGAACTTTACTTAACGGCTATCAGAGGTGAATCTCCCCCCCTGCAGATGTACCAGCCATAATCTGCTTCCTCAAGTGAGACATGCTTTTTAGTTATCTCTGTGTAGTGATGAAAGAAAAGGTGGGCATACTCTCTTGGGAGGGTCAGTATAGTAGTATTATGGTGGAGCAGGGGTTAATACACACACACACACACACACACACACACACACACACACACACACATACTGTATATACATATACATGCACACACACACAATTAATTGCTAAAGTGCGATGAGGTGACTGTATTTTAACTTTGCTTTAGATGCAACATTAATTTAATCAGTCTCTTCGGAACTTTAAAACGGGTGTTATATCCAGCAACTACCTGAGGGGGTGTTCTAGCTTAGCGAACGGTAGCTGGCGAGGCCCCTGTTTGGAAAATATTACACTGATAAAATTCAGGACGATACAGCTTGTTATGCGATGAGTTTCGTCTATCGTCGTTTGAGAGAATGAGGAGGGGAGAGTTGTTGGCCATGTGTTGATGCTACTGTAATGCGTAATTTACAACTTATTCCCTCACACGCCTAGGGGAAAGGGTATCTGATTGGATTACTTTAAATTTGTTCAAATTCAGAATAATAACTCAATCTAGGCCCCATTGAAGCCCTTTCCCCATGGTTCATTTACATATTGCTATATTAAAAGTAAAAAAATATCAACAAAATATGAGACAAATTTTAATCTCAGATATACTGTACATTTTTCTTGGCAACTATTGGGTGAATTGATGCATTGTCTTTTTGAGGACAGCTCCTGGTGTTCTTTGGAACCAGGAACAGTTTCAGCGAAATCAGAGACGAAAAAAGCCACCCCATGCAGTGAAGATAAAAACGAACTGGGACAGGACAGTGAAGAGTCACACAAAGCTGCCAGACAAGGTGCTCCGGTCACCTGTGACGTTTGTGCTGGCGCGACGGGGGTGTGCTGGCCTAGCAGTGGGACTTAGCAGCTCCTGTTCCGCCCTGTCGGACCTCAGCAGAACACAAGCTCACCCGGTGTGGGGAGAGGCAGGTGTAGAGTAAGGAAACCGAACCTAGGCCCTTGCAAACAACACAGCACGGCCCACGAGAATAGACTTGATACGTTTACAGGTATTCCTTAGCTCAGGAATCCAATCATGCTCTTGTTAGCATAACCTTGACCTGCTCTGTCCCCCTGGCCTGAACTCCCAGAGTAACCTCAGCCAGCTGTTCGACACTGGCCTACAGGTGGGTGGAAAGAAGGTGACCTGCTTGTGTAGTGGAGCTCCGAGACGTGAGTTAAGCATGTGAGCGTCCGCTACAGAATGTGACGTCACCCCTTGAGAAGCAATAAGAATAAGACATTTTACATTAAAATTTTTGGCATTTAGCAGACCCTCTTATCCAGATTGACTTACAAGATGTGCATTAATACATGGTAAGATCAATCATAGTCTGTGCAATAGATCAATGTAGTGATACCGTAATAGACATAATTGTTGGCAGCTGCATACCTGTACCTGTAACACATGGAGTTTTTTTTGTTTTTATTCTTTTTTTCTTCGGACAGTGTTCAACATAGATACAGATTACAAAATGCAGTATTAAACATGTAATCAGTGGTGATGGCAATTAGTAAAATGTAAAGAGTCAATGGTAGTGGAGTCTACCACTACCACTACCATAAGAGTATGATTAGTTCCCTTGGCTCAGCCGACTATTCGTGTCTCTTCTCTTGTTGTGTTGTGCGGGGCGGCCCGACTGGGGGCCTCGGTTTGAAACTCCAGCAAGCAGACCTACCTCCGTTACACACGCTTCAGCAGTGACACGGCATGCTGGAACTGGAACGACTGATTCACATCCTGCGCAACAGGGGGTCATTGTCAAACACAGCAGCTGCACCCCCCACTAACTAGGACCTGTCCTGTGTGAGCAATCCTCAAAAAAACTCCATTGTCCTCAGAGTTTTTAAAATGACAGACCCCAAAATATTACACCCTGCATAAAAGGTTGCATTGGATTGGTGAATGGAGGCTGAATGGAGAAGGGGGGACAGATGCCAAAATATGAAACAAACATGCTGTGTAGCCTCCTCCTCCGTTTTTTTTTTCTCCTGCTAATTTCATGCGCTAGACTGGCCGTCCTAACGAAGATGGGAGAGCATTTGTTTTTCCCACACACCAAACAGTGGGAACTGACAAAGCCTGCGCTCCAAAGCCGCAGTAATAGTTATTAAAAGAAGACGTAAATAAAAGATAGGGGCTGAAAAATGTCTTATTCCGCTTGCTTCAGTTTGGTAGATGATGCAATGACCCTGTTCTCACATCTGATCCATGCGGCCGTTTGCACACATAATTGCAATAACGATCATGACAAAGACAATGGGGTCTTTATAGAAAGCTTGCTTTTGTGTTGCTCGTACATTTGTTGGCCAGTCAGGAAGAATTCCACTCTGGTAAATCCAAGAAACATAGCTGGAAGAATGAACAAAATAATGGTCTACATGTCCATGTGTGTGTTCGCCTGCTTTGCATGCTTTCATGTCTGTGCATCTGCCTGTCTTTTTCTGTGCGTTTGTGTGACTGTGTGTCCATGTGTTTGCTTGTTTGTGTGTCCGTGTGTCTGCCAGACTGTGTGTCTGCTCGTCTGTTTGTTTGTGCATCCTCATGTCTGTTTATTTGTGTCTGTGTGTCCGTTGGTCTGTACGTCTGCATGACTGTGTGTCCGCTCTGAGCAGTGACTGCATGGGGCCGCAGACGGCCCCTCTGCGCCCAGGATGCCAAGCTGCTCTGCTACAAAATAAAAAAATTTACCTTGTTGCTATTTGTATTCCTGCTTTTCTTAACACAAAATCTGTTTTCATTGCCTTTTTGGATTTTTTATTCTCTCCGCTCCCCTTTTTTTAACGTAACATTTGAGCCTGCTGCAGAGGCGCTGTGTGCGCAGCAGGGGCGGAGTACCCCCCCACCGGGGTCCAGCCTAATCAGACTGAGCATGCTCTCAGGTGTGGCCCTGCCCTGCTCTGACCCCAGTGTGAGTCGAGAGGGAGCGGGCTTGAGGCCTGACCCCAGTTGGGAATGAGCTGGAGGAGAGGGACGGAC
Source organism: Aldrovandia affinis (assembly GCA_029706075.1). NCBI lineage: Eukaryota > Metazoa > Chordata > Actinopteri > Notacanthiformes > Halosauridae > Aldrovandia > Aldrovandia affinis. Next base: position 8,900,835 of record JAINUG010000004.1, read on the forward strand.
CATATTACCTCTCCTCTCTGTTCTTATGTTTTTCAAATAAACATTTTTCCACACTTTATTTCATACCCTATCCTGGTTGTGGGTGCTGGTGGCATAACAGGTGGTGGTCCCTCCTGTTGTGCCACCAGCACCCACAACCAGGATACCGCCGCTCCACTCGCCTGTGGCCTTGTGACTGTTTAACACCTACAGGCCACACATTACTAGTGGAGAGAGTAGACCCTGGTACCCTGTGGGTGCCTGGTGTGCTGTTGAGTGGAGCTTGTGCAGTGGTAACTTGAGGAACCATAACTGACATACCCAACATAACCCAATTGGGTCCTGCCACTGCAGATTTGCGGTCCTAGCCGGCTAATGACATAGCTAAAAGCTCAAACATTCAATGTAGGCCCAGCCTGCACATCTTCTCTGTTCTTGACTGAAGTTTGTGTCTCTCATAGCCAGCTCATCCTCCCCATTCCATCCTCCTCAATGAAGCGAAGGCCACGACAGAGTTGTTCGTACAGGCCGCTACCTGCTGAAGAGGAACGTGCACATATGTGTTCGTCTGTGCCATCATCCTGCCAGCAATGCCTATCACTCGCCGGGCATTATTGTGCAGGAAAATCCCCAAAATGTATCCAGAGTGTGCTAGTGCTGACTGTGGCCAGGAGTCCTGTGAGGCAATGCATAATATGCTATAGCATCGCCCAGGGTGTGCCCTGCCGAATTGATGGAGGAAATTGCAATGATAGGATAAGCTAACAATCATGAGTAGAGGTTTCAAACTGCGGAGAGAAATGATAAATAAAAAAATTGTTATATGATTTAAAATAAAATTTGCCTTGGATGTTGGCTGTGTGAAACAGTATGAGATAAATAGCAGAGAAGAGCAACCCTAGTATTGGACTTTGCCACGTTGGTAGACTTCTGTGTTTGGAGGTAGTGAGGCGCCTGGTGTCTTGCCTCTCTCTGCCAGGTTGTTCTGACTGCAGTACATTCAATTCCCTGATTACTAACATGTTTGGGCAAACTATTATTTGTTTACTCTGCCGTGCCCGTGAACTGGTAATGCACATGACCAACTCCTGAAAGGATATTTTGGAACTGGAACTGGTTTCATTGTGTATGTGCGAGCTAAAAAGTAGTCTTGGTATGACAGTGGCCCATTTTCCATGTGTTGGCCACATCTGCTGGCTGTGGTAAGTGCACCTCTGCTCTGTTCTGAGGGAGGGGAGCTGTCGTGTATACGCTGCAGTCCTTAGGTAAGTTTTATCCAATTTAATAGTGAACTCACAATAGTACAACATGGGAGCTGACTGCTTCCTGGTAAGTCTTCATCATTGGTATTCAACTATATATTCACAATGGTCATGATCTCTACTGACCCCTACTGTCCAAATAATGCACGTGCATATTGGTATTATTTCACAGGAGCCATATGGCAGGAGAGGGGCAGTCTGAGTCCCTCGCCAGCGTTTGCCACATAGGGGTCCGCAGGGCTCCAGACGTATTCATCAGAGAGGAAGTGAGTCTTTTCACTCATGTGCACGTGGGCTGAGCCCAGGACCGCTTGTGAGGGAAAGTGTGGCGTTAGCCATTTGCTCGGCGCCACTTCAGGTCTCGCCGCAGTCGACTTCTTCAGCTCGGCAATGCACCAGTTTTTATTACAGTCGGTTTGGTCATTTCAAACCATACTTCCAGTTTGCTGTCAGGGCTGTCATGGAAGGGTACATATAGTTCATATTGTAAGAGCCAGAAGGGAATGGGTGCAGAATAGCAAGTAGCACATCAACGATAAAGCTTCAAGCTAAAAAAAACAAAAACAGCTGTAAGAAAAGCATACAACTAATCAGATTTGAGCATATACATTGTACACTACCGGTCAAAAGTTTTAGAACACTCCCATTTTCCAGTTTTTACTGAAATTGAAGCAGTTCAAGTTCAGTGAATAACCTGAAATGGTACAAAGCGGTAAATGGTACAAAAGAGGTTTAAAAAAAAAAGTTTAGGCTACCAAAAACTGAAAAATAATGTAAATTATGAGTTATAAAAAAGGCCCTTTCAGCGAACAATAAGTAATGGGTTAACGTGGGTTAACAGTCACTCTGTGCAAGTCGCCGACTCTGGATCCAGCAAAGAGCCCGAGACCATCACGCTTCCTCCTCCATGTTTGACAGCTGGTGTCACACACTGAGGAACCATCCTTTCGCCTACTCGACAGTCTACAAAAACCTTTCAAAGTTTCAAGATTTTAAATTTTGATTCTTCCAGTCTTCAGTAGTCCACTGGCGGTACTTCATGGCCCAGGCAAGCTTCTTTTTCTTATTTTGCCATCTTAGCAATGGCTTTCGTACTGCCACTCAACCTGTCAAACCTGCAGCTCGAAGTCTTCTCTTCACAGTTGAAACTGAGACTTCCTTACTTCGACCAGTGTTAAGCTGTGCTTGAAGCTGTTGTCCTGTGAGCTGCCTATCACGCAAGCTGTTGACTCTCAGAAACTTGTCTTCTGATTTTGTTGTGTCTTTAGGTCTGCCAGACCTCTTCCTGTCAGAGTTTCCTCCAGTTTCTAAGTGCCTTTTGATGGTATAGGAAACTACTCACTGCCAAAACATTTACATTATTTTTCAGTTTTTGGTAACCTAAACTTTTTTTTAAAACCTCTGGCAGTTTACTGCTTACCTTTGTACCATTTCAGGTTATTCACTGGACTTGACCTGCTTAAATTTCAGTAAAAACTGGAAAATGGGGGTGTTCTAAAACTTTTGACCGGTAGTGTACATAGAGCTTAAAAAATATTTTAAGGAAAACAGTCCTACTCTCATAGTATAGAGTCCTTAACAAAGGACAACGAGAACAACCATAGTTCTTTCTGATCAGTTTAGCATTCCACAATCCCATTCATGTCTTTAATGGCAACAGTGGCTAATTTTTCAAACAATTTCAGAACTTTTCTTGTATTCTTTGTGTTTGTAAGGAAATTTAAAGCACTTAATGTCAATCCATTAAAACAATCCAACATGTGGCTCTGAATTCAAATAGCCAAACCGGTCATTCCAACCAATATGCAGTGCCCAGTCAAAGGGCTGAAGTTCTTTCAATTTAATTCCCACATTCAATGACACATTGAAATTCTGTGAATTAATTTTAATTCAGAGAAGTGGAGAAGTGGAAATACGCTGTTGGGATTTTCCAGCTGCGTTTCTGTCCTGTTTCCTGAGTTTCAGGTGACAGGTGTGGTAAAGTGACCATGATTCTGCTCCAAAGAGTCAGGTCTGTTAATACCTTACACAGACATTGAGCAGTCAAGACATTTCCTGCAGTGGGCTGTTCATCCATTCCTACTCGTAAATAAAGACATAATATAAGCACTATACACATGTGCGTGCATGTGTGTGTGTGGAGAAAGAGAGAGATTACATTTTTTGTGATTCAAAATACAATTAGCTGTATGCATAGGGAAAATAAAATGAAGATAATTAAGATTAAATGTGTTTATTAGATTCTCTCCTCCATTGTGGCAGCAGACAGTCCTGATCCCACTCTATCCCTGAATACTAATGATAGATTCTGAAATGTCTGTTTCAGCTTCTCAGGTCCCTCCCAGTTCAGTCTAGTCCAGTCCAGGCCAAGACAGGCCAGGCCAGGCCAGTCCAGTTTAATCTGGCCCAGTTTTTTCATCTCAAAGACAAGTGATATGGAAGCTTCTCTACGGGTGCACAGGTCGACCTGCTCTATTATCCCAAAATGTCTGTGTGCGAGTCAGTTTAGGCAGACACCCCAGATCCACTGTCTCCTGTCAGGTGTGCCAGGGAAGAGCAGGAGATGAAAGGAGAGGCTGGATCATGCCTCGCCTGGGGAAACGCGTTCTGCACGGAGCTAGGAATGACTAAATATTGGATTATACTGTAACATGTGTTTTTTAACTTAAAGTGGAATTTAACTTCCAAAAATCTAAACCGATATAAGAACATAAGTTTGTTTGAGATCAAACACAGCTCATTTATGCTTGTCATTTTACTGCCTCTAACTTAAATCACTTTTGAACTTAAGTAAAAGTGGGCCTCCCTACGCAGTCTCCCACAGGCTTTCCCCTGACCGCACTCTAACTCTAAGCATTAAATCTGTTCCATTATTAATTATGTAGCGTTATGGAGGAGTTGGGCTGGGAAGATTGGTGTAGGCCCTGAGGACCACTGATGAGATATTATTAAACACATGTTAAATTGTGGTTATGATGCCACACACACACACACACACACACACACACACACACACACACACACACACACACACACACACACACACACATACACAAACACCTTTTTTTATTTTAGGTCATTCTTTCTTTCATTCATACATACATTTTGACATCTGCTTGTCTACTAGTGCCCTGTGAGATCGGAAAGGCTACTATTGATGACGACAATCCAAGAGTGTTCAATGACTTCTCATTGCTGTTGGCTTCAAGAGGATGAATATTGGTTTCTGTATAAGCACATAGTTAAAAATGTGTGGGTACACTTACCGCTAAGGCCCGAACTGTGATGTTGGAGATGTCTGTGGAGCTTGAAACAGGCAGAAGAGAGAATACATAAATACAGAAAATTACTAATATTCCAGATTAATTACATCATTATGTATTTTTTCCTTCTTGAGGAGAGCAAAGCCCATTTCCTTAAATAATAAATAAGTGAAAACATTATGAATTATGAATGTGCCTTGGCACGTCGTGAGCATTTTGGGGTATTATATACTTTGACTAGTGCAAAGAAATGTTTTCATTTGTCATTTATTGGCAAACGGATATGATGTAGCATTACACTGTGTGTAAGCGAGTCCTTGCAGTGGTAACCTCAAAAAGAAAATAATTATTTAGGAGTTTAAAGTGTTCAGACCTCTATCAGGTTCTCTCAAGTCTGTATCAATTCAGCTATAGAGTAATGCAATTATGCACATTATACTTAAATTACATACATTATCGCTGAAGAACATTTTTCAATACATGCTTCTGCCAAGAGCAAATGGACAGCATATTTAATGTGAACAGTTAAAGCGTGGCCAGTAGTCTACTTTTCAGCATGGATGTGATTTGTTGAAGTACTCTCTGATCTCGGCATCTCAGAGACAGACAGACGGACTGCATGCTCAATATTGTCCTACCAGTTCATTAATTCTGATCAGGTTTTCCGTTATTCACTCGACTGTCAAGGTTTCCGCTTCCACCATATGAAATGTTCACATACGAATCTAAATCAATCCAATGGGGCTGATTGCCAGTGAGTCATTCCTCTGATTTCAGCCGGTGACACATGGTTCTCTCCTCGTACACAGGTGTTTTCTTTTTAACACGCTCACAAAAAATATCTGTCTCAGCTGTGATGTGTACGACTGTTAATGAGTAAATTGTATAGTAATCAGCACATGCCGGGGATGAGTTTGGAAGAGGCTGTTGGGATTGTGTCAGAGGCAGAGCACGGTGAAAGTCCTATTCAGACACAGGGGAGAGAGTTGGGTGTTCAGAGGAGGAGCAGTGGGGCCCAAACTGTATTTCGGAGTGTACAAGCCAGAAGAAGACGCACTGAAATTTTGGCCCATTGACGGATTGTAGTGAACCTTCCAAGTTGAAATGGGAAGAGCCTCAGATGTCCCTAGTGGATGTGCCATCACAGATGTTCTACAAGTAAAGCAGATGGTCAGCTCCTACATTCCTTCTGTCCTGGGTACTATGGACGTTCTATAGTCATGTCCCTTCAGGAATACTCATAATGAGCCAGAAAATCAGAACAGTTAGAGATTGAACAACAGCCAAGACAGAAATTTTAACTTTGGGTATACGGAGATTACCATCTGGCAAGTATAGAATGTCTGATGCTGTGCAGGGATTTTGTAGGTTCTGGATCCCCCTTTGAATGTGATTCATTGTATGATCACTTGTGGGATTTATAGCCTTTTTAACTAGATGTCATATCCATATGTAAGATTTAGTTTGCAGAAGCGAACAGACAGTTATGTGAATTTCTTGTGTCATGCATTTATTTGTTTTGTTGTCACGGAGAGCAAATGTCGCCAATCGCCTCAGTGTTGATCATCGCATCAAGTTTGTCCGCATTTGATATGGTCCCTTCATGTAGAGAGAGGAGATACTCTGCTTTTGTGGAGGCTTCAATCAGGCCTTCTTCCAAGGAGCCCTCGGAAAACACCTGCATATGTATGGCTCTCGTACAGCCGTGCTGTTTCAAATCCTTGCCGTGGGAGGGAAAGCGTGTGGTGTTTGGAATGAGACCCAAACTTACTCCCCTCATTGGACAGAAGATAAAGGCACCTGCTGTCACTGCTAATCTGAAACTAGCCTTTGACAACTTCAGAGAAAATCATAAAGTATAAAAAAATATACTTTGTGATGGAATCAACAATGCCAATCTTTGAAGGCTGTGTTTCACAGTTGTGATGGAAACAAAAAACGTTGGTAAACATTGCTCAATATCGACACAAAGTATATACATTCAACATGGTGGGATAATTTTGTTGTCAAGAAAATATGTTGTCTGACCAATGGTGGTGAAATGTTTTTTTACCGATTAATTGTTGACGTTGCGCATAAGTTTGAAGTCATTTGGCAATATTTTAGTCAGCTGTTTCCGAAAAATTATCTCCTTTTGTTGACACCAAAAATACAGAGGGGATTTTGAAAATTTGCTTCATACACTTTAGGAACTTACAAGATGTATATGCAAATAAAAACATGTGTTTGTTTTAGGTTGTAATTCCTCATAACATCTTAAATAAACAAGATATCAAAAATCCCCTCTGTAATTATTTTAGAAATACATCCAAGAATCAACTCATAAAATGTGGTGACAATAACTTATTCACAAGTTGAGATCACTGAAAAAGTACGAGTTAAAAATCTAGTTTTGAGAAAACAGCCTTCAAAGATTGGCATTGTTGATTGATTGGCATGTGATATAAAAATACATGGAACTATTGTTATTTGGCCATTTTTAATTATGTAGTGCGATAAGATAGATGTTTATTTAGCAAATAAATGTTTATTTATTGACCAAAAATCACAATTTTATTGAATGTGTCTCACCTTAAGTTGTTCGCTTTAAATTCATTTGACAAATTAATGAAACATACCTACTGTCTGACAGTGCAGGCATATATTTCCTGATGTTTATTTAGGCAATTCAACATAATTTATATTGCTGTAACGTGCCTATTGTTAGAACAGTGAAGTTAGAATAAAAATGGTCTATTCTCTGAATCCAGTAGCTTTAACAGTGAAACGCCCTTGTTTAAAGTTCAGCACTCTGAATACTGAACACAAGTGGTATTACGTGTTTAAACCCCTCACTTATCCTACATGTAAAATATATTTATTTGATTTAATATAATAATCGCTACACAGGATACCAATTATCAATTAAATCTCCGAATTTGTTGATAGGCAGAGCAAACTGGTGGATCAACTCACAATTCAATTAAAATTAACAGCTGGTTTATTCAGTTACAACAGTTAGACAAAACATTCAACGTCCAATCTACAGACGTAGGTTCAACTACCTTATACAAATACTAAATTGGAACATCCAATATGTAGGGTTTAGTTCTGTCTCCTCACATATGGAACACTTATCGCTACCATTTCACAAGCTTGCTCGTACCACGTCAAGCTCTGCTCTCATCTGGCCGCGAAAGACATAAGTTCCAAAGTGGATATTCCGGCTTAACAAATACTAAATTCTAAACATAAAATTGACATGTAACAATCACAAAAGAGATGAAATGGAAGAAAATGATACCAAACCAAGCTTGTCTCTTTCCAAGTACAAACACATGCAGGCAAGGTGTTGGCTGGTGCCAGATCTTCCAAGAGAAACAGGAGAGAGCAAGAGTATAATTCATAATTCCCACCAAAATCTAAGATTGTGTCACCAGCAGGTCAGACTTTAAGTGTTGGGGGGGTTGGCTCACTCCATTCTTAGCCCATAATTTACGATTTGGGGAGAGTTCCAGCGCAAGCCAGGTTCAAACTCTGTTTTGGGTCACTTACTACCACAAGATATCTTTTCAAGGCTTTTCAAGTGATATCAAACATCACTAGGGCATGGTGAAGCCAGCTTAATCTGGCGGATCATAATGATTTTCTCCATGATCCATAATATTCAGCTCAACTGTAGGTATAAGCCTGAAGTTGTGGGGTGTGGCACTGGTTCACCAACCCAAGTCCCCTGGCTTCACTCACAGAGCCATAAACCCGCCAAAGATGGCCCCAATCTGTCTGCCTGCGCAGGATGGTTAAAATGCACCTCCCCGACACTATTAAAGTATTCCCTTTATTTATATAACATGTAAACAAGATAGGTCTATACCTTTTTGACCTCATTGTATATATTCAGTGTCCCGCTTGCAGTCACAGAGAGTGAACCGTTTGTCAGTCCTTGGTTCCATGCCGTGCAACTGAAATTCCATGGTATTATTTCCCGTAAGGCAAGGCTAGGCATATTTTAACAATCTGTGTCTCTACTTTTGTTTGTCACATTTTAGTCCAGCATAAACAAACCAAATCTGATGGCTTGAATTCCGAATTCAGTTTTCAAACAAAGAAGAAAAACAAATGGAAGAATCCCCTTGACAAAGTGACAACTTAATTTCCATATTTCGAATCTTCCTAACCGCCGTTCGCATGATGAGGCGAGTGGGATTTCTTATTTCCTTTCAAGTTCTTTCTTTTCCGCGCTTCCGTCTCTGTTGACACCTCACCCCTGAAACGGCTCCATTAAAAAGGCAATTAATGATAGATACCAGCTTTGCGCTGAGATAATGTATGGTCTTGTCGGACTGCTGCGAAGAATCCATTCAAATTCAAGTTGCTTCTGTGTGGCTGTCACAATTTTGGAAGATTTGTGCTAATGTTCTTCTTGGCTTGGGGACGTGCAACCAGCTGTTGTCTCTGAAGATGTATGTACGTATATACTCGAGAGTTGGGGATGCGATCCCAGCCCCCACTGTGACATTATGAGGATTTCTGAAATTACAGAGTCACACTACATAAGGAATACGCACCCAAGTCTCTGATCAACACTTCCATATGCCTAACATCCTTGTGGATTTGAACACAACAGTGATTTTAACTCCCAGCAATCAGTTTCATGATTTCCATGATCATTGGAGACTTGCATTACTCAGACACATCAGATATTTTTTTTTTGTGTGTTTTACTATGAATTAGGATTCTGATGGAAGCGCTAGTCGTGGAAATGTCACGGAAATGTCATCTAATGTTGTAAATCAGGAGTGGGCAACTCTCAATGATTAGCTAATTAGCTGTAGACATCGAAGTCTGTTCACTCATAAATTAGAGTAAAATGTTTCATATGGGAACACAAGAACGGTCTTCAACTATCATTTGTGACCTTATCAGGAAAAATAACTTGTCAGATCACATAAATGATAGGGCTAATTAAATAGTTAAGAACAGACGTTGGCATGAAATCCAGAAACGTATACAGCCCTCCTGGCCCATCCCTGTTGTAAACTATAACTACTCTGGCAGTAAGCACATATACCAGGTGAAAATGATATTCAATTTAACTGCTATGTAGCATGTGAAGGTATTGGATATTATGTTGACTACCCTAGGAACAGGGTATCTTTCGAAGCTGTAGCTAAGACATTGTATCACAGGATATAGAAGGGAAATTGAGCTCTTTCCAAGACATTTTCCTTGATGTCTAACTTCACATCGGACTACACTATGCTGAAGTAGAAAACATTAAAATAATAGTATCACTGTGAGGATGCTCCCCCCGCTGCTCAGTTTGTATTAAAATTGAAATATTACTCAGTTATCCTGTCTACTTCATTGCCTTTCCTGTCGCCCACTTTCTGCCAACCATTAGCAACCATAACTTGACTCTCCAGTAAATACAAGACTTTTATTTTCCCCATTGAAGATAATGATTTTCAAGCCCATTAACCAGACTGAACTGTGGTTTTATTGTAAGCTGATTGGAATTTGCCACTCATGTAGAGAGATATCCCTTCCACCCAAAGCTTTATTGAACAGTTTTGGCCTATTCTGCTTCAGAACCGGAACAAGGCCTGTGCGGAACTAGTACACTGAGCAACAGGAACGGGGTCTCCGAACATATAAAGCTCAGGGCAGTATGAAAAGTTAACCTTTAATTTTTGCAGTACCCTACAGTTTGTGGATGCCCTAAAACTTATTTATACTTGTTTGAGAGAGGGAGAAGGACAATTTAATTACAGAACCAACAAGGTAGTGAGAGCTGGATAAGCTGCAAAGGCTGAATATGAAAATGAAGGAGGGGTCGAGGGGTAGTTTTTTAGTATTTTTCCAGAGCAGCGGTGTCTCTCTCTCTCTCAGAATGGCAGGCTGTGACGGTGACATTCTCCCGTCCTTGGGTTTTCTGTGATGCTGCGGAACCCTCAGGTCTCCATGGCAACGGCGTGTTTCGTCACTGCTCTCCAGCTGCTCTCGTCAGCGAGCGGCAGAGACGCCTCGACTCTTTCGGCGCCGTGCCGCCAGTCAGTGCCGCGTGGGGCCCGTTTGCTTGTTACTGAGACTGACACAAGATTTACACACCCAGACCTGCGCTCACCGCACTGGGACCTATTCAGTGTACCCCCGCCCACTGGGACCTATGCACTGAGCTCTGCACACTGAAAGCTGAAAAGCTTTTTCTCAGCAGCTGTTTATCTCTCCCCCCATTTCTTTCTTTTCTCCCCGATTTGAAATGCTGTATTTGTAATAGAGTATCATCCCATCTTTGCAATGTCCTCTGTCAAGAGAGTGCAGACTTGCATGCGTGTCCTCCGATGGTCCCCCAAAGTGCATACGGCCAGCCACCGCTCTTGTCGCTCTGTAGTCGGCCAGCATCAGCAGACCCTATTGAGCCGTGGGACTGCGCTTCATGCGCAGCTGGCGCAGGCAGTCTGTAGATGCCCAGTTGACCAGAGGAGTCCCTATCGCACAATACCTACTCTCCTGGCGATGCTAAGGCCAGTTATTAATTGTTGAATGGGACAGTGCTGGCATGGTCAGAATGTGACTCCCGATCATGGGGCGTAGCACGTCACTGCACTGAGAGCCAGTGCTTTGGATGGATACGCCACCCGAGAGCCCAAGGGAACTGAGGCCTGACCACTCCACACAAAGACTTGAATACAGAGGACTAAGAATGCAAAACTGAGGGGCCTCCCGCGTGGTCCAGTGGTTGCAACGTTCAACGCTGGCCATGGCGACCGGGGTTCGATTCCCCGTCACGGCAGAGTGGGCGACGATTGGCTGTCCGCCCCAGGGAGGGAAAACTGAGACTGGAGTCTTCAATGGAAAACTGAGACTGGCCAGCACTCACGGCAAACACAAACTGGGGCACTGGGACCTACGCACAGAGACTTGCTTATTACACACTGTAACCTGTCTCAAAGGGTGTATTGCACACATAATCAAGAGCACAGAGACCAGCTCATTAGGGGCTTTTATTTAACCAGGGAAGTCAGCTGAGAACTCGATCCTCATTTGCAGTGATGACCCGGGGAATGAAAGTGGCTATGGGATGCGAGGGATTGTTTTTAGCCAATTAAATATAGGGGGAGATAATTAGGTGGCCAGATGTTGAGAGAGAGTTTCTTGGGAATGAGACCAGGACACTGGAGTTCACACCCCCTGCTCCACAGTGAGTCAGGACCTGGGCTTAATTTCTCATCCGACAGACGGAGCACTGAGCTTCGGGCCCTTTGGTTTAGGGATGCTGTGAGGCTGAAGAGTTCTGGGCCGCATGCTGGCAGCATAGCTGTCCCACTGTTTACCGCTCACACACTCAGTCTCATTCAGAGCAGCCTTCCGTGCCCCAGCCTGGATTAGCTGTCAGTCTCGTATCGCAGGAAGCTGTGGACTGAGCCAGCGAGCTGTTGTATGGCCGTAGGCATCTGGCGGCACTTAAAACCGCTCAGCCAGTATCATTTTTTTCTATTAAATGACTGCTGCATGAATGGGAGAAGACATAGGATGTCAGTAATTTATGTCTCTCCCCTGTGTTGGATTTTACCTGGCCATGCTGGTTTGCTTTGTTTTACTGCCTGTGTTTTATCACCAAAGAGTTGTTCTCTAAGGAGGGGTGCCATGGCGGACGGAGTGTTTTGCAGTGGGACTGACAAGGGAAAAAGTATGAGACCTCGCCCCCTCCCAAATCAGCTGACATTAGTGCAGTGAGCAGGTACAGGCCTGATTTCTTGTGCTCTGGGGACACTGGAAGGCTTTGAAAAAGTGATCAAAAAAGGTGTGGTATGGTGACAACAATGGACTCACACTCAGTGAGCCTTTGTTAACTAAGAAATCATTAAAAAAATGCATGATCTGTATCTGAATCCTTTGTATTGCAACCCTCCTCCACACACACTTTATCTCTATTTTTTTGGACTTTATTTTATATCACCGGTTGCTACCCGTGCCCCCAAAGGAGCACTGCGGTATCCTTTGATGTCCTCGCCCATGAGCCAGTGAACTATTTTTTGCACTGCAAGCCAAATAGTGTGCTCTAGCAGCGCCAGCATGTTAAGGACTGGCACCTCTCTTACAGACAGCTGGTAACTTGTAGGTGCCCGGTGAGTAGCTGGTGGGTGGGCTTACTGTAGGTTGTAGAGGAACCCCAACCAACTTAAGGCCATCCAACCCCCTGTAAGCAAGGTTGCAGGGGTGGCCACCCTGCCAGGGGGTGAGTAGATGGAAGAAAAGCCCAAAAACAGAGTTCTAATAGGCCAATTTATTAACCTTATCCTTTCTAAATTACAAACAAAACACAAAAATAAAGAAGTTAAAACAAAAGCTGTTGTTTAGAGGGTAAACAGTAACAAAAAGTCATCACCTCTTCCTCCATGCCCCAAAACTCTCCAATCAGGCATGGCAGACTGTGCTTTTATAAAGGCCTAATTAAGGCAATGGCTTACAGCGTTGATTGCTCATTAGCCTCAGGTGAGCCTGCCTGTAGGTGAGGCCGCTGCTGTCCAAGGCCGTGTAGTACTCTCCAGGCTGTGAGAGGGAACAGGACCACCTGACAGCAGCCAAAAGGGAGGCGCAGCCCTCTCTAGTCCTCCTTCCACCTCTCCCTGTGTCACACCCCCATAGGACCAAGGTGATTCCAGCCACTGCAGACTCCCGGTCATAGACGGCTAATCAGTTGGCCCAGGCTCGATTGATTTTAAATTAGCTTTTAATACATTTTTGAGCATATCTTACTATACAGTCTGTCTTTTTTTAAGGTTCATATTATGATTTATTTCCATTTATTGATTTAAGTACACTGTATGTGCAGTCAGCCACCCAGATGTGTTTCGAAGGTGATTGGCAGCCATTTCTTCCGGTGTGAGATGTGTGAGGTTTCAGCGTGGAGCTCACTCTTTCAGCTGCTTCATGGCTCCCCACGTGGCCGTTTCTCAGAGATAAAGAACCTCTGCTGTCACACCTAATGTCTGACTTCAGCCCAAGAACTAATAAACAGTAAAACAGAGAGGCCTCCCAGCTCTGGTGATCGAATCATTCTCGCTCGTAATTACCACCCTGGAGAAGAACTCGGCGGTAACCTGTCCTGCTTTGTCTTCGCGTGCGCTCAGATGTGTCTCCTGTCAGCCTCTGAAAAACAACACCAAATTCGATGGGACAATATTGAGCTCCAGGGACCCTGGAAACTGCAACTCGACCGCAAGTTTTAAGGAGCTGCGATTCACTTTCGCAGAGCGTTTGTTGGAAGGTCCGTGCTGCTAATAGGATCAGTGTTATGGGATAAGGAATAAGGTGTGCTGGATTCTCAAATTCTTAAATTTGCAGTAAAATTATTCAAAGGAGTCAGCCTCAATACGCTTCCTTCCTTACCTTCGGAACAGGGCTAGCGAGCAGTGCTCACGGTTTAGAAGCTCAACGCATTCTAGTCAAAATTAAATTGCTTGTCAGATATGTAATGTCTGTTCCAGCCAAAAAGCAATCCATCACCGCAAAAGCCTAACACTTGACAATCCCCTAACTTTTTCAACAAATGCTGGCATTCATCCCTTCTGGTTCAGGGCTGAACTGAATCAGAGCATTTTTTCTGCCGTTGTATGTTTAAAACTGCATGGCATCATGAATCACAGACCTCTTTACCTTAGTTTGGCTGTTGCCAGGCAGAAGGTTAGGTCTTCTAATCTGAATTTTAATCACTGTGTAGGATCCACAAGTGTGTGTGTGTATTTCTGTGCATGTGTGTGTGTGTTTGTGTGTGTACATGCATGCGTGTGTGTGTGTGTGCACATGTATCTGTGTGTTTGTTTGATATTGGGATCTCCATATGGACGTCTGCCTCTTGCACTAACCTCTCGTTTAATGGCTACTTGCACATATCCATCTGTCATTCACTATTTGTATGATGGTGTGTTATATAACGTATGTGTGTATACACTAGTTATGTCTGCACCATGTCTGCCCATGATTTTGTGACAGCTCGTATAGCTCAGAGACATAAGAGGAATAAGGTGGCATATAGCAATCTGACGGACGGCAGAGTTCAGTGCTCGGGAAAGCAGTTGTTATTGTGGAGCGATAACCTGTCAGTCACAGGCAGGAGATTTATAAAATTTCACGGGCTCTCTATTATTGCTTGTGCCTGCCCCTGAGAGGGGATTAAACTTGATTAGAAGTGCATTTGTGAATTAGGGGAATAATAGACAAGTTAAATGGAAGTCTCATTTGGCAAGATTAATTCAGGGCGCTTTTTACAGGCAGGCTGGACTTCAAGGTTAGAGGAAAGAGCCTGCAAGGCGGCTCTCGTTTGGCCTATTAGAATGCTCTCCTCATCATGTGGCTCACGCCCTATATATCCTTCCCACTGGGCTGGCTATGCCCTTCCTACCCTACTTTCTACCCCTCTCATCCCCTTGTATAATTAACCCCTCAATAATCCCTCCCTCTCCACCTCAGCTGATGCAAAATGGCTTCTGTGCATCACCCACTTTGGTTCTGCACATTTGTTCAACCCATTATCATCATTATTATTACCTCAGGGTTGACCTCATCCTATTTGTCATTTGCCAGGGCTGACCACGCCCTTTCTCTCCTTCCCAAACTTTGAATCCCCCTCCCCATACGCACCGGACCTACCAACTCTCCAGTGGTAGAGGGTGACCTTGCTGTTTGAGAGGACTCACAGCCCCGAGTCCACCCGTCAGCATCTGCTCAATCATCGGCCATTAGCGTGCAGTGAGGGACTCAGAGCCAGGTACTCAGGAGCGAGAGGACAGGCCACTGGGCTATGGATGTGGCCCGTCTCTGCCGTCTCTACCATGCGTGACCCGGTGATGCAGGCAGGGGGAAAGTGACAGCAGACTGCTCCTTTCTGCTCCTCCACACGGCCACGATTCTTCTCTTCTTTTTTTTTTTGCTGAATGTAAAATAAAACCTGCAGTGTCTGCACGCACAGCTGCAGTCGCGCGCTGAGGTGCGACAATTAAAAATGTAGAAACTGACTGAAGGAAGAGAACAATGTAGCGCAACGAAAGCTGAAAGCTGTCTCGCGCACCCCAGCCTCCTGCACTCGGTCCCGGAAGAGGGACGGAGGGGCGGAGCAATCTGAAGAGAAAGGGGGGGGGGGCGCATGCTCTTTTGGAAAGGAGATGGGAATACAGACCACTGCAAGAGATCAGAGAGGATTATGATTTATCTATTTATTGAAAGCATATGACAGTGAGGATGTAGTACTAGGACAATGAGAACCAGGGGAGGTGAATGGGAGGAGCTATTGTTGTTATTGGTGACTCACTCACCAAGCCTTCTGATTGGTTCCTATGAATTGG